>CM052813.1:22469331-22555883 GCA_028533885.1 Nasua narica
CCTACCCAACTCTGCAACAGCTATTAGATCCTCTGAGAAATTCCTTCTTTCTGAAGGGATTGGAGGGAGTTGGAAGAGAATTCTTCAACAAGCCTTGTTTCTGCAATAAATTTAAACAAGGGATGTTATCCAAATTTTGTAACATAAATAAAAGGAAAATTCTCAGGTCACTGGGGATATCTCCATATTGAACCTGGTTTCAATTTTATCCTATTAAACGTAAATGAATCGACTACTTTTGGAATACAGATGATGTTATTATATGATGTACAAAATGCTCTGGGAACTCAATGTAAAAACCACTTATTTCAATTGTTTCTACCCTGTTTTTTTTTTTTTTTTTTTAACCAAATACATATATACTTACAAGGCCAGCCCATGCTTAATGGAAACTTTGGAAAGACGTTTTGCTTTGGGAGAATTTAAATTGATAAGCTGCCATGGAATTAGCTTTATTTTTGTGTGATTGCCTTATAATTATTAGGGATTGGCTCTACGTGGCTGCCTCAAATGAAGCTGAGTTCTGCGAAAATAATTTTCTTAATGTTTGCATAGCATAGTTTTTAAGGAAAAAAAAAACCCACCACCAACAAAAAGACCTTAAGATGGTTAAATGTATTTTATTTCATGTTTTTATTTTAATGGTGCTTTTGGCTCAAAGCCCTTCATCACTGCCATTTTATTTCCCTTTATATTTGGTCCCATTTTCCCTGACCATAAAACGCTCTGAGCATGATTGGATTCAGAGTTGGGCTGGCTATAGGGCAGTCACATCTGTGACGCCTCTCTCTATGAGCAGGGAGGGGAAAGGCAGAATGGAAGGAAGCAAAGGAGTCACTTTTCTGTCTGCAGGAATGAGCGCTGGGAATGCAATTTCAAACAAGAATCCTTTCTGGATGATTTTTCTAGAATACATCCTCCTCCCCATCCCTGGTCCTACTTTCTCTTTAAACTTTGTGTTTAAAATCCTAAATTAAAAGAGAAATGTGGGGACATTTCTCTTTCGATCCTAGCATAGAATTTTGGCAAATTTGAGAAATCAGGGCTTCTATATAGGAATCTCCAAGGGAAATCCAACAGAAACTTCTGATTGGCAGAACTAGGGGTTAAGCTACCATGCAGCAGATCTCCAGGCATGGACTTCAGACCCTACAGGGCCTTCCTGTCACTTTAATTCCCAGATCCATTTTCCCAGGATTCTTTGCACCATCTTCATATCACTGGATCATCAGATGTCTTTATGAGTAAGGCTCAGCCTTTGCTACCTTCTTGTAACTGTTCTAGGCTTCCAGAATATAAATTGCACGTTAGTATCTATGTCCCCTGCTAACCCATATTTCCAGGCTGGTGGAAAGAAGCAAGAATATGATAGGCAGCCTCTACCATGGCCCATAGTACTTCCTGCCTTCTGATTTTCACTTCCTTATGTAATTCCCCCTTTTGCACGTGGGCTGGACTCAGTGATTGGCAAATCCAATGTGGCAGAAGTATTGGAATGTGAGATATCACTTCCAAGATTAGGTTATGAGAAGACTGGCTCCCACACTCGTACTCTCTCTTGTTCCATCGTGGATGGCTCACCCAGGAGCCAGGGCACGAGGCAGTCCTGTAGACAGATACATGTGGTGAGGACCCAATCAAGCCACCACGTGAGAGTGCTTAGAAGCAGACTGTCTGCAGGAACACAGAACCAATATGATGTGTGTGTGTGTACACATACGTATGTGTATATATACGTGTATGATGTGATCTATGATAAGGACTTAGCTCACACAATTATGGAGGCTAAGAAGTCCCAAGATCTGCTGTTAGCAAGCTGGAGATCCAGGAAAACCAGTGATATGGTTCTCATCCAAGTCCAAAGACCTGAGAACCGAGAGAGTTGATGATGTTGACTACTAGTCCCAAATCTGGCCGACTGACCCAAAAAGAGCCAATGTTTCAGTTCAAGTCTAAAGACAGGAAAAGACTGCTGAGCCAGCTCAAGGCAGCTGGGCAGGAAGAGTCCCACTTGGGGGGGTGTCAGTCTTTCTGTTCTATTTAGGCCTTTAACTGATTGGATGAGGCCCACCATATGAGACTACTCAGTCTACCCATTCAGATGTTACTCTCATCTAAAACCATCATCACAGGCACATCCAGGATAATAACTGACCAAGTGGCAAGCATTGTGAGCCCCTGAAGCTGACACACAAAACTAACAACTCTGCCAATCCTGGTAATGTTTCAGGATGATAACTGTCCTAGTCAATAGCTCGATCTCAACCTCCCAAGAGGCCTGGACCGCATTGCAAAAAATAACTTTTTTATTTAATGTGTGTCCCAAACATTGAATGGGACCGGTACTAGAAAATGATCCATTGCTCATCTGAAATTCCAATTTAACTGGGAACCTCATTTTTCTATTTCCTAAATCTGATGACCTAGAACTTGACGGGGAGACACGGGTCATCTGTGCTATATTGGCTTTTCGGGACCCACAGAAAACTTCACAATAGCAGGTAGTTGTTTTCAGATACGATGCCTTGGTCTGCTGCAGAAGTAACTAATACAAAAGGGGCATTTGTAAGAGAAGTAACAGAACAAGGAGGAGTTAAACAGGAATAAGCGTTGGTCGTAAGACAGCAGAGCCAAATGTAGGTCCACATCTCTTGCTTCATGTTCTGGATTTGGTTGAAAAATGACCCATTCACACGGCGTGCCATGTACCTGACAGGGGTACGAGCTGTAGATAGCCAAGAATAACGGGGCTCCCGTCGTCTGATAGGTAAGAAACGCTCTCAGTCCCAGAGGTGGTATAGGGGGCAGGGTTTCTCAAATTTTAATGTTATTTGAAACTCACGGTGATCTTACCAAAATGCAGGTTCTGATTCTATAGGTCTAGGGTGGGATCTAAGAAGCATCCGCTTTCCTAACAAGTTCCCAGGTGATACTGATGCTGCTGGTTCCCAGATGACACCATCAGGGGCAAGGTGGTAGGACATGTCCCCTTACAAAGGGTCCCAGCTGTGTGACAGGCCAGATTGGTGGAATGTGTGACTTTTTTTTTTTTTTTTTTAAGATTTATATATTTATTTGAGAGAGAGACGACAAGCAGAGGGAAGGCAGAGGGAGAGGGAGAAACAGACTCCTCATTGAGTAGGAAACCACTGTGGGGTTCAATCTCAGGATTCTCGAGATCATGACCCGAGTCGAAGGCAGCCTCCTAACCAACTGAGCCACCCAGGTACCCCAGGCATGATGCTTTAGAGGAAGAATATTCACTGTCAAACTTCTCATTGTGGACTTCGAGTATCTTAGGCTCTAGGAAGGATAACAATTGGTCAAGAAGCATTTATTTCCATAAGTTCATTCACTTTTTTACTTTTACAGATTCAAAAGTGATTCTGCAGGGGTTGAAAATCAGAATTCCTGGGGTTGTGTGTAGAGTATGAAAAGAAAACAGAAACTATGTCTTCTGTTTTCATCTGTTTTTAGTCACAAACTTTAGCCAGTTTGGAAATCTTAATAGTATTAAAGAAGGACACTGGCTTCTTATTTCATAACTTAAGACAAATTTTCCTTGTTACAAAAGCATCATTTTACCAAAAAACGCAAAATTTTATGCATCATAAAAAAAATTAAGCAAAACAAGAACGTAGGTACATCATATGCCCATAAATCAGAGATGAATCTTACTAACATCTTCAAGTAATTACCAGATCTGTTAAGGACTGCCACTTTTCCTTGTCAATTAAATTTCACCACGTCAAACATCCAATCCATATTCAAACTTGTCCCAGGTGTTCCAAAAGAGAATAGGATATGAATTTTAAGAATAATTTTGAGAGGGGCGCCTGGATGGCTCAGTGGGTTAAGCTGCTGCCTTTGGCTCGGGTCATGATCTCAGGGTCCTGGGATCGAGCCCCGGCTCTCTGCTCAGCGGGGAGCCTGCTTCCCCCTCTCCCTCTGCCTGCCTTTCTGCCTACTAGTGATCTCTCTCTCTCTGCCAAGTAAATAAATAAAATCTTTAAAAAAAAATAAAAGGATAATTTTGAGAAATCCTCCAAAGATGGCCCCGACTCAGTCACTGACCTCGGAAGTCCTTGTGGGATGGATATTTCAGTGTGTGGGAAGGGAGGGGAGGGGGAAGACGTGAGGACAGCTGCGAGGATGGGCCAACACAGCTCAGCTGACCCCTCAGGCATGTTACCCCCCACCACCACCTGCCTGGTAATCGGACATCCGGATACAGGCAACGTATCCTGATTGGAGAGTTGAATGGGAAGCAGGGCACCAAGAGTGAGTTCAGTGTCTGAGAAGAGTAAACAATTACCCGGAATGCTCATAACTTTGAGAGGGAGACGTGCATCCACAGCCCCAATGGGCAGTCATGATGCTGTCACAGTGACACGGCGTAACTTTTGGTCAAAGATGCTGCAGGGCCAAAATATCCTCTGTGCCCTAAATTCTGCCGCCGTTGCCATGACAACGTTCTCCTGCATTTGGTCCGGGAAAAGATGACGGTGAGATGCAGAGCCTGTTTTTATGTCCTGGAAACTAACGAAGGCTGGGGCCCATGGGGAGCACACCTCTGGGCCTGCCACGGGCAGGAATCACGTGGAGAGATTGCCTGGGACTTTTGCAAGGCAGAGGTACTTCCTTTCTTGCTGAAAAATAAACCAGATACAGATTCGACTTGTTCATTCTGGGAGACAGGGAGCCTCCATTTGAGGGACAAGGCAAGATTTCCTAATGACTGGGTAGCTAGGTATTTCTGGAAGTGTTGATAGGAGTCCCACAGTCAATCAAGTCCCATCGCGGGTCTCATCTTGAGGAGGCACCTTCCCTGCCCCCACTGGCACTTTTCCTGAGTCTCGGGGAGAGGGTGGAAAGCAGCAGAAGTGTGCGAGCTTGAAGCCCTGGGGATCCTGAGGCACCCTCTCTGCGATGGAGCCCGCGCCTCCAGCTTGATTGACGCAGTGGACGCAGGATGGATCCGCTCACCCATTAACCTCACCCAGGTCCCGGGGTGTTAGCTGGGGATGGGCGACTCCCTACTTCCTGTGTCGGTTCCCACATTTATTAAATGGGGAGGTTACTGACTACCATACGGAGTTCTGTTGGTAGAGATTCAATCAGATGCTCCACAAAACCATCTAGCATCATCCCTGGAATGTAGTTGGCATTCAGTAATAGTTCCCTTGCTTTGCTTCCTTTGAGTAGAGCCCAGGGCTCAGTCTGCTTTTCTTGCCCCTGAGAAGCTACCACCGTCTTCTCCATCTGCTCTGCTTTTTTCTCTCCTCTGAAGATCGATTTGAGGGCAGGATAGGGTTTCCTCGGCTCTGCGCTAAAACATACCTCCAAATGAGCTCTAGGACTATGATTTCAAGGATTTTCTAATAATTATAAGAAGGGGATAGAAAGAGACTTCCAGAAGAGCAAAAAAAAAAAAATTAAAGATTTTCTTTATCTATTTGACAGAGAGAGACACGGCGAGAGAGGGAACACAGGCAGGGGGAGGGGGAGAGGGAGAAGCAGGCTCCCCGCCCAGCAGGGAGCCCGATGCGGGACTCGATCCCAGGACCCTGAGATCACAACCTGAGCCTAAGGCAGACGCTTAATGACTGAACCACCCAGGTGCCCCCAAAACAGGAAATGTTAAGGCAGTTTGACTGGAAAGACAAAGCTGGCTCCTTGGTCCTAACTGCTTTCTGAAATGGCAAAAGGAAAGAACGTTGAACTTTCGCCCCTCGGAAGACTTGCCATGAAGCTCCCTCCTGGCTCCTTGTCTGGGTCATGGTGCTACAGAAGCATAAAATGGTATCTGCACCCAAGACGGATCTGGACTAAAGGCACAAATTGCAGAAACAATAGGTACCCGCTCGCTCCAGGATGCGATCTTTAGTTCTGGACCTTCAACATTCATCTCCCAAGGATCCAGCTATGGTAGATGCTGGGGGCTCCAACTCTTCATCACCTCCCACCTCTGTGGCACTGCTATGAGCCCCCTTACAGATGAAGTGTTCATCTCTGCTCCTTGACCTTGGACTTAGACGTGTGGCCCAGGGGATGTGGCCGGACGTACAATGTGCCTGTTTCAAGCCTAGCTAGGCTTCCCAGGGCCTCACATTTCTCCTTGTCCTCTTGGGCCTTTGTTGTCACTGTGAGAACACATCCCAGCCAGCCTGCTGGTCCCAGGAAGAGGACAGGAAAACAGGCTCCAGCAGGGCCTAGACCAACTGCTCAGTGGTGGGCGGACTCTAATTTTATACCTGGGACAGTGTCCCCAGAAACTAAAACTGGTATCTTCTTATGCTTATATAGTGCCAGGACCGATAAAATACTTTGGCAAGAGGTAGCATATTTATTAGAGATTGTAGAATTCTTTGAGTCTGAGTCTCATCCTTTAAAAAAGCACCATTTTAATGTGCATTCGAGGTTCAAGTTTGCTTTGGAAAAAGTAAGGTACCCGGTATGTTGAAAGAGCAATACTCACGTTAGCAAATCACAAGCGATTTTATTTTGTCCACCAAGTGATTAAACCTGCTCGGTGGCTGGTTCTTGTTCCCCCCGCCCTACAGAACCGCCCCCCCCCCCCAGGAGGTGCTGAGCCTCAGGGAATAAAAGTGCCTCTGTTCTCTTTAATCTCTCAATTTATCTCTTTTCAGTGTTCTCCGTGTATCCAGTCCAAGTAGAATTCAAAACTCTAAACTTCATCTAGAAGCTTCCCAGCCTGCTCGCCAAAGCTGGCTTCAGGCAAGAATGTCTCAGCGAGGGAGAGAGGTGTGATGAGTTTCTTTGTTTCCCTCCCTGGCAATTCCCCCGCCCCTCCATGCACGGGGGACCGGGTGCCAAGGAGAGAAGTAAAGCAGGGAAGTCTTACTTCACGGACGCTGACCGTGAGGCGGTGTTTTCTGGTTGTGGGGGATGTCCTTTCATGGCGTGCTTTGCCGGAGTCTCGGCGGATACGCTTCCGTAGGCCTCCCCCACCTGCAGCCCCCCCCCCCCCAGGGCCCGTGATGACGGGCCTCCCCTGCCGGGCCCACCCCTGCCCTCCCTCTCAGGCCCCGGTTCTTCCCTGACGGTTTCCTTTGGTTCTGCAATACAGACTCCGTCAGCCAGCCCGAAATCCTGCAGATTTCTGTAGTGGGGGTAGGACACCATTCTTCAGGCTCAAGGGGTCCCAGCTCAATGGCCTCTTGAAGCTCAGTTTATCAGGAAAGACAGAAACACCCACATTCCCCCTCTATGAGGGGCAGGAGTAGGACCCAGAGCCTAGATCTCTCCAAAGAAACCCTCGACCTAATCTTCAGCTTCTTCCGGGGCCTCTCAACCTCTTTGTAAACTAGGAGTGCGTGGTCACCTACGGTGTCTAAATCCGTACTTAAATGTCGGCTTAGGAGGCTGAGAGCACACTGGACTCCAGAATGTGAGAATTGATACTGGTGGTTGTGGGGCTTCAGCCAAGTCTCAGACAGAATCCCATCACCGTGGATACGCGCACGCGCACACGTACACACACACACACACACACTTTTTCATCTCCTGAGTAAGGTCAGCAGAAAGGGAGAGCAGGGAAGACCATCATCTCATGATTTACTGAAATATCAAAGAAGCAACTATCAATCACGTGTGACGGTCTCCCCAACACCTCTCTTCCCCTCATTCTCTCACTCACCATCTTTCACAGCCCCATTAACTTCCTCTTGCCATCCCCATACATGATGGAAGAGCAATGCTTTCTGAAAGGGAGAGGGTCTTATTCAAGACAAAGACCCAAAAAGAAAAAAAAAGAGAGAGAGAGAGAAGGAGGCAAGAAGGCAACTTTGCCGTCCTGCTTGAGAACCGGGCGTCCAGAACTGGGCAGAGCTTTGCTTCAGTCACCTCTCCAACCAACTGTACCCTCAGCTGCCACACGGTTCATTACAATTCAGAAAAAAAAAAAAAAAAAAAGCATTTCAAGACTTGAGCGTCTTCTGGAGATGTTAGGAAAGAGGTGGAAAACTCACGTAGCCGGAGACATCAGACAACTCTTTCAGACAGCAGGCGCTACCAAGACAACTGGGCAACGCTGCATGTGGAAAACATTTCACTCCCTGAAGATTGTTGAGATAACCGTTTTCAATGATTCATTAATAGTTAAAAGCACAGGGCTCTTTCTTAGGCAAATGAACTGTTTAGCCTTTTGCTTTCTTTAAGAAGCACACTGATGGAGATGAAACATGTTGGTGATAGTGACCAATGGCATTGTGGTGGCCTGTCCACTGGCCATGGCCGCCATATTGCTCAGCTGGTCCTCCAAGTGGCCGGCCATGAGAAAGAGTAGCCCTGACCTGTACTGAAGAAAAGGCAAGGAGGTGAAGAGAATATGAAAAGTATGAACAAGAAAGGACAAACAATGGTGGCAGAGACTCTTACTCTCATTCACTTTGGTTTTGCTTCTCGAAGAAGAAGAATAAGCAAATGGGGAGGGGAGGAGGCAGAGACAGGCACATTATTGGTTCAAAGCATCCAGGGAAAGATAACGATGAGACACTGAGGTAGAAGAAATCGAAGCAGGAAAGAAGGTTTAGGAAATTATCACCAATAAAGAACCTAAATTTTATACATAGAAAAAAAAACCCTTTGTATAATATTATTTTGAAAGGATATGTGCTGAGATTTAGCTTCAATAATATTTGCCTCACAGTTGTTCATAATTACAACAAATTAAAAACAAAGTGGCCAAAAATATTTTTAAACAGTTACATAAATTATGGCCATCAAACCAATGGCATGATATGTAGCTATTACAGATTAAACATATAAATATACTTAATGACAAAGCAGGACATTCATACTGTATGGGTAACTTTAAAAATGCAGATTATAAAAGTACAGGCAGTATGATCACAATTCAGTTATATAAGTTACATATACTCAGATATAAACGTGCAGAAAAATGTTTGGAAGGATGTACCCAAATTTGGTACAAGTAGTTATCTTTGAATGATGGAATTGTAAGTAATTTTCATTTTTCACTTTCTTCTTGAATATTTCTTACATCTTATCCAATAAAAGTTATTTGCATGCTTATCAGATAACTATAATAGGTAAAATTCATATAGAAATAGGAAATTTGGGGCACCTGGGTGAAGGAGTGGGTTAAAGCCTCTGCCTTTGGCTCAGGTCATGATCTCAGGGTCCTGGGATCAAGCCCCACATTGGGCTCTCTGTTCGAGAGGGAGCCTGCTTCCCCCTCTCTCTCTGCCTAGCTGTCTGCCTACTTGTGATATCTCTCTCTCTCTCTCTGTCATATAAATAAATAAAATCTAAAAAAAAAAAAAAAGAAGAAATAGGAAATTTTTAGGAGAGAAAGAAAAGCCACCAACCCAGGAAGACAGTTAGCTCTGCAGCCAGAGCTGAGAGCTCACAGGCATTAGCATGACTGTGAGACTAGCAAGACAGGAGGGACTCTCACTCCCAGACAGGGAGAAGTGGAGAAGGGTCTTTCCATCCATTTTTTTTTTTTTTTTTTTTTTTGGCTGTTTTCAGTACTTAACTGAAACTAAAGGGAAGTCCAAGGAAGGAAAGATTCCCTGCGTCTATACTCCTGCATATACCATTTGTTATCACGTTATTCATGGTACTGGCCTACCATTTACGATAACATGGGAGTGCAGTTGAGGGCCACTGGAATCTCACAGAAGAAGTAGCTAAGATCTAAGAGAAGTGGGTCCTGTTCCCTGCTCTGCCACTAAACCTGGTGGATCTCTGACAGTTTCAGGGCGAGTCAATAAACATTGACTGGGTGCTTATAATGTATCGAGTACGGAGTTCAGCACTAACATACAAGATGAGTTTGTTATTATTCCTACATCTGAAAAACCCGAAGCCTAGCCAGGGAGACAAGCAAAAGAACAAATGGGTAGCAGACTGTGTGGTACACATTATAGTAAAGATATGAATGAAATAGCATGAGATCACAGCGACAGCGAGGATACACCTTCTATCAACAGGGGTAGGATTTGGGCATTAGATAAAAGATCGTTTTTGAGTTGGGCCTCAAAAGACAAAGCAAGAAAGGGCACGCCGGACAGGTCACTTTGCCTCTCTGGGCCTCAGAATCCTCACCTTTAAAATGAGGACTTGGCTGGAACAATCCCTCGCATCTGCATTGCTGGAAGGACTGACGGACAGCCCACCCTGATAAAAGCCCCAGCCTCGGCCGTGTCACTGATGCAGTCTGGAGCTCCTCATCCGTCTGTGTGCGAGATAGGCACTGGGTTGCTGAAGCAGTTCCCCTCCCCTGGGAAATTGGATTAAAGCAATCGCTTGTGTTCAGAAAGTGTGCAAATTTGGCAACAAGGCCAAGAGGAGGATGACTGCACACTTTCAGTGCCGTATTGAGACATTGCTCCTCCGGCCCTGGAGGGGGGTTATTCAATCCTCTCCGCGACTGCACCTCTGTTGACATTTCTATTTACTATTGATTAGAGCCCAGCCGCTGTGAAGTTAAATGTTAACTTGTGGAGTGGTGTCTGCTGGAAATGCAAATTACTTCTGCTCAGTAGAGGAGATGCCCCAAGGGTTACAGTTGTATCGTCCCCGCAGGATTGTAACCCGATTTGCCTCGAACTTATACGGGCGTGCACACGCACACACACCCCCCACAAACACGTGCACACATGCGTATTTCCACGTGTGTCTTCCCTAACAGACTTTGGTAAACTCAGGTTCCTTAAATGTCCTTTGCAGCTTTATCATCTTACTGGTTTCCTTAGTAATGAGCCAATACTTTTGGAGACTTGTCCATTCTATGTTTGAATGAGTCATGCCTTTAAATTTTTGAAAATTACCCTTTGGCATATGAAAAATTTTTTTCGCCCTCACTCTCTGAGAATCTATTGCAGAAATTTTGCTCTTTCCAGTACTTACTGTAGCTGCTGGCTGCTTTTTGTGTGTGGACTCCTCATCTGCCTGCATTTACTTCCTCTTGTACCAAGAAAGTATTTCGGGTTTACTCTTCTGACGCCTACCTTGTGACAGCACTCAAGGTGAAGTTAGCAGTCCACGCATACACTCGTTCATACAGGCATGCGCACACACCTGCGCGCGCGCACACACACACACACACACACACACACGCAGACTAGTTTGCTAAGTTCCTGTAGCTATACTAAAAATGCAAGCACAATAAATAAAAATAAAATGGCAGAGCTGAGACCTCACTTCCATTATGAGGTGTTTATTAGCTATAGTACCAGTTAAAAATGATCTCATAATGATGATCAGAAATGTGAATCGTTGTTGAGGGTGAACGGTAAAAACGTGGGGTTTCATTATACTATTCACTCCACTTTTATATATTCAAACATTTTTTTCGTAATTAAACGTTTTAATTTTTTTTTTTACATTGACTAAAGGGACGAAGAAATTATCAAGAATGTTATCCGAAATATAGATTTATGTCCAATGTGATTAACACTAAATTTCTCTCTAATTGTTTATTGGGTCTTGGGAGACAAGCTAATGAAAGTATGAAAACTTCAGGAAGTAGTAACACTTCAAAATTTTGTGTATTTCATCTTTATACCATTGTATTTAAGTTCTCTATTTCTAAGTATGTTTTGTAATATACACTATATATCTATATTCATATATAGGATATATGGTACAGGAGAATGATTAATATATAACTACATATATGTACAATGGGAGTGGAGACCTCAACATTTTTATTGATGGGAGAAAATAAGCAAAACTTTGGGTGTTCATGAAAAAATGCTCAACATCACTCGGCATCAGAGAAATACAAATCAAAACCACAGTGAGATACCACCTCACACCAGTCAGAATGGCTAAAATTAGCAAGTCAGGGAACGACAGATGTTGGTGAGGATGCGGAGAAAGGGGAACCCTCCTACACTGTTGGTGGGAATGCAAACTGGTACAGCCACTCTGGAAAACTGTAGGGAGTTTCCTCAAAAAGTTGAAAATAGAGCTACCCTACAACCTAGCAATCGCACTACTGGGTATTTACCCTCAAGATACAAATGCAGTTATCCGAAGGGTCACATGCACCCGAATGTTTATAGCAGCAATGTCCACAATAGCCAAACTATGGAAAGAACCTAGATGTCCATCAACAGATGAATGGATAAAGAAGATGTGGTATATATATACAATGGAATACTATGCAGCCATCAAGAGAAACGAAATCTTGCCATTTGCAACGACGTGGATGGAACTAGAGGGTATTACGCTAACCGAAATAAGTCAGTCAGAGAAAGACCATTATCACATGATCGCTCTGATATGAAGAATTTGAGAGGCAGGGCAGGGGGTTAAGGGGGGTGGGGAAGAGAAAAAAAACAAGATGGGATGGGGAAGGAGACAAACCATAAGAGACTCCTAAACTCACGAAACAAACTAAGGGTGGCTGGGAGGTGGGGGGGTAGGGATAGGGATATGGACATGGGGGAGGGTATGTGCTATGGCAAATGCTGTGAAATATGTAAGCCTGATGATTCACAAACATGTACCCTGGGGCAAATAATACATTATACGTTAATATAAAAAAAAAAACTTTGGGTGCTCATTGTGCTTAAAAAAATAAAAGAAAAAAATAAGAGGAGAAAGTGTATAATATGTTAATATGGAGAATACTAATAGAGATCTTAAGTCTCAAATGGGGAGGATAGGGGCTAATAATATTAGGGAACATCTACAGGGTTAATGCATACATGCATTCCTTGTATACCCAAACATTATGTACAAAGTTGGTAAAGCTCTTTGAAATCCTTTGGGATGAAAAACGCATAAAACAATATATTATTAATATTACTATTATGTTGCAAGCCTGTGTTTTCTATGTAACACTGCCAGAAAAGGCTTTTAATGGTCTCATTTTTTATGCAACTTAGACCCGTCTCCATTGAAAAGACTTACATTAATCTAAATTATTGAGATGAATTTTAATTTGGTTGGACAATACTAAAGCTTGGAATGACTAAAGAGTAAAAAAAAAAAAAAAAATCAGCTCCACAGACTGAAAAATAAACATTAAATGACCTGAGACAATGGAGAACATAGTTTGCTACTCCCACACATTCATTCCATGAATTGGCGGGGCACAGAGGTCCTACAGCAAGGCTCCTCAAGTGTGGTGGAAGGGCTAATGTGGGGCTGGAAGATCCTGTATTTTTACCTTTCTGTGACAATGGTTATGTATTATGGGAAGGCATGATTGAATAATTTTACTTCGTGGTCTTAAATAAAAGTCAGGAAGACGCCTTACCGCTCTCCCATCAAAAGACCAGTGAGATTTGTTGCGCTGATTTCATTGTAATGATTTGATTTTTTTTTTAATTAGTTGGCCAATGGAAAGCAAATGGATTAAGGGGTTGCTGTATCCTGTGAATGGTCTGTGGCTCACAAAGGTAGAACCATGCTTGTAGGAACTACATTTTAACGTTGTCGCTCTGCTTTCATTCCACATTCATTTGTTTTTGATGAATTCTCGAGCCATATTCTTGGCCCCAGGAGATGCAGACATCACTTTATTTAAAGAGGTCATAGCACAAGAGACCACAGACCATTCACTATTGGGTGCCTACAACTTCGGTCCTGACATCCCACGCCTCCTCTTCTGAAGCTGCTCCCCTTCCAAGCGCTGCCCCTCCTGTGATATACAAGCTGAACAGTTGTCTCCATCCAGGCTGGGGAGAAATTCCTATTTCTCAACAAGCACCATGATTCACTAAAACGCCTGCCCCCTGGGGACCACGTGTCCAGAGAGGGTTTGCTGTGGCTTTAGCAATATCTTATCAGACAGTTCGAGGCTTGAAGTCTCCCACCCATAAAATAGGCTTACTTGTCCACATGGTGAAGCAAGGCGACAGTCTGGTGTAGAAGTTAGCTTGAGAAATCTGCCTGTGCTAAAGTCACCAAGAACAAGTGGTCAGAACCTTGGGCACATTCTCTAACTGCTCTGAGTCTCAGTTTTCTCTCTGGAAAACAAGGATGGGCATTGTACTCACACCACAGACTTGTTTTGTGGGTTAAAGAAACTACTCTTTGTGAGCGGCGCCTATGTCTGTGGTAAGTACTCAATAAACGGTAGCCATTCTCTCATAACAACAAAATCATAGTACGAGTTGCCCAATTCCAAGGAACCCCGCATACAATTTGAAATTACACAATTGCCTTGGTTTCTATTGCCGCCATAACAAATGATCACAAACTGAGCAGCTTGAAACAATAAAAATGTATTATCTTACAATTCTGTGGGTTTAGAAGTCTAAAATGGATCTTACTGGCCAAAATCCAAGTGTCTGCCATATTTCTTGCTGAAGGCTCTAGAGAAGGATTCAGTTCTTTGCCTTTTCCAGCTTCTAGAAGCTGCCCATGTTCCTTGATTCTAGATCCCTTCCTCCATCTCCAAGGCATCAACAGATTGTTGAGCCTTTCTCTCATGGCATGACCCTGACCTCCTCTCCTGCCTCCCTTCCACTTCTAAGGATCTTTGCAATTACATTGGGCTCATCCCAATAATCCAGGAAATCTCCCTATTTTAAGGTCAGGTGATTGGCACTACTTCCAACCGCGAATTTTAGTCCCCTTTGTCACGTCACCTAACACATTTACAGGATCCAGTGATTGTGAACATTGGTGGGAGGGCAGCCTTCAGCCTACAAAACCTTCCTGTCCCCAGAGCAATATAAATAGGTTCATTTTTATCACCACTGAGCTGCGAGAGAGGTGACAGAACAAATAGGAAACTACCAGAAAGCTGAAGGCTTCCTCCGGTAACAGATGGAAGTCCTCAGGTATCCCCTTAGCACAAGAGTTACTATCTTTCCACCAAGAGTCAATGCGCACTGTGAAACTTGACACGGATATTCACGGGAGGCATTTGCAGAGAAGATTGGATCCAAGAAGCGTCACCTTTCAAGCACTTTATGCATTTCCGCACGGCAAAATTAGAAACCAAAATAACTCACATGAAAGAGCTATGAAAGACGAATGCTACATTTTTAAGTCCGAACGTTGAGTCACCACAGATTCAAGACAGAGAATGCCTTAGGATTCACAGAAGCAAGAGGAAGCAACCGGTGTTAAAATTTTACTGTGGGGTGTTGACTGCTGTGGCCAAGCCGAACTAACCAGAAAACCAAAGAAGAGGAGGAATCAGACCATCCCAGTCCCTGCCGGGGGTTCCCCAAGGCCCTATGCCGAGGGGTTGGTGGTAAACTCCTTGTTTGTTGCCTGGTAAAAGGTAGTGAAACATACTTCCTGAGGTTTACTTGGGGAGTTGGGCTGCAGATGTAACTAGATACAATGGAATAGCTACAAAGTCGGTGGTTGATACACTGCACACATTTCTACTGAAATAAACCCTAGCTGCTATCAGTGCTTTTTCCCCACAAAGTGCATTTCACCTAGAGATTTGACCCTAGAAATTAACTGTGGCCGGAATTATCTTTGAAGATCCATTCAACATATCTGAATTCACCAGGACATAGACCCGTTGGTGTTCAAAAGCCCAGAAGTAAGTTACAGTGTTTCTCTCTGCCTTTGGCTGTAGCTTCCCTTCCTCTGGGAGGCTGAACACTGAGATATAATTTGATTGGGGGTAACTCTTTCTGAGCAAACAATGGAAATATTTCCCCATGTTGCTTAATCGGAGGGGCTGATTTTATATTAGCTAAATGTGTGCATGATATGAGTTTCTTATATTCAACCATTATCAATTAGTTCTTCTGATATACCCATTTAATGTACTTCTAGAAGGGTATTCTCAGATGAATCGACTAAATTTGGAATCAAGAGTCTGATTGAGGATGGGCAGATTATCTGGAAGCCCTCTTTACAGAATGGAGTCCAACCAGGGCTAATCCCTGTGCTAGGGGCTACCCCTGACACTAAATGAGCCAGTGAGAGCAGATGTTCAAAGTGTTGCAAGCTCTCTGCCGGGACCAGCACTCTGACCACACATTCCAACTTCCGCATGGTCCAAGCCTATCTCCAAGAACCATAATGATGCTTCTTATTGGTATAGTGATTTTCAGTTTTATAAGCATCTCACATTCCCGACTCTCAAAATAAATATTTTTCTTGGTGTATGAGTACATTCGGAAAATAAATCCCTCCTCATTTGACTCCCTTTATGCGAAAAGTAACAAATACAGAAGGAACCGAGGTTTGGGTTTCTGGGGTTGTGCCATTGGTAAGGAGTGAAAAGGTTTCCGAGCAGGAAGTCAAGGTAGCTGGCTGCCCATAGTTAACTTAGGCATCTTTTATAACTCGTGTTTTAAATGCCTCGTGTTTTCTTTCTAATTTCAGGAAAGGGAACTTGAAGCCCAATCTGGAAAAATTCTTTCTTCCTGAAGCTCCTGACCCCTCCCACAACCAATATAAGTCTGAGGAATAAGACAAGAGATTTTTCTATTTGCCATGAGCCTTGCTTTTTGCTTCTGCAAATTAACAAAAGCAGTAATACTTTTGGAAAGATGCCGCAAGATTTCTGATGTCAAGGGAATTGTCTTCGGGGTACAAAAATGCCTCTCTGGGGAGAGCAGGGGTAAGGTTTCTCCAAGAGGCAGGAAAACAAGAGTTTGTTGTCGTCCCTTTTTAGCATGTCATAAATTAAGAAGGAGATCAATTCTGCCATTTCAATTTGTGTCAGTCTGAAGGTCAAGCAGAAGCACATAGTAAATTCTGTTTCTGGCTCTGGTGGATTGCCAACGGGCCTCCTCCCCCATCCCCTAAGAAAACCATCGCTTGGATCCCAACCACCCAAGAAAGCCTTCCCCAGCCATTAGAAGATTATGCTCATGGGTGGCGGGTTTGCATCTGCTCAACGGGAGGCAATAAACTGTTGTGGTTATTTATTCTATCCAAAATTCTGGATCTATTTCTACATCGTCAACTATTTAATCCCTAAAAGGTTGTTCGAATTCTCCCTGCGGCATCTCGTGTAAATCAGCTACCACCCACTCGGGAACATATCATGAAACCCTCGGAGGAATGAGGCAAAGCTAGTTTTATTTCATTGCCGGCACATCGGGGCAGGAAAAAAATATCACGCCACACGTAAACAGATTCGGCCCCACAACAGGGGACACAGCTACCCAAAATGTTTCATCTCTGACTTGTAGGGTCCGGCTTAATTTGCAACCACGTTGAGAGACAGGGCGAGGATGGCAAGGAACAGTAACATTTCATCGTTGTCAGCCGGTCCCAATGTTACATTAGATGTTCTTCAAAGGCGCTAAACCACGAAGAAAAATTGTAAATGGCTATTAGGCGCTAGGAAGGTGATGAAAAAGGAGAGTATCACGGGTTTTGTCATTTCCCGCTCCGCTCCCCTCCCTCCCGTCAGTGGGCCATCTTCCAACCCTTCCATTCCCCTCCTCGGGAAATCACTGGGGTCGTCCACCCCGCATCCTCAGGCAGAGGCTCAGTGGGAAGGGTTTACAGAATGCTGATCCCATGTCTCAAGGTGAGACCAGCTCCCCGGTGTTTCTCGTTGAATGTGTCCATATCCTATTTGCGCAGATTCCTGTTCTGAACCTGGTAGGTTTCTCCGGGAGGGACTAAATGTATGCATGAGTGTGTCAACTGTTTTCTTCTTTTTGATAATACAAATGGAGCCCCTCCAAAGAGTAGACAGGGACAGTGAATAACCTGCAGACATTGGGTGTGGTCTGCCTTGCAAAGAGTCCAGGACACTCTCCAGGTCCCACCCCAATCTCCTCGGCCCTTCTGGAATAACCCTGCAGACTTCTCCTCCCATGCCAAGGGCTTCTCGCTTCTCTCTGCATGAGGGTGTCCTCTCACTGCGGGGGGGAGCCCTCTGCCACAGGCAGGCCTGGCCAGAATTAAGGGATGGTAGTTGGTGGATCGGTATCCCAGTTTCCTGGTGCCTGAGTGATGGCTCTTTAGTTTCTCAGAGGGTCCTCAGTCAGGCTGAGCCCCAGTTGCCCTTACTGGTTACTTGTTTATTGACACTTATTGTAATATCTTTCCTCTATCCTCTGGCTCCCTTCCCAACTGTGCTTCCTAGAATCCCCGCTCAAATGTTTATCTCGCATGTTTCTTATCTCGAGGTCTACTGGGGGGAAATTCAGATTAGGACAGAAGGGTAGGTGCAGAGGCTCCGGCCGGATGACCCTGGAGGAGGGATGGCCCCTCGCAGAGAGGTGGTGTCGGCTGTGGATGGGGTGAGACATGGCGCGGGTTCCAATGGCTGGATTCCGGAACCAGGCTTACCCCATATTCCTCACATGCACTTGCTTCTTGAGACCGATCGACACAGGAGAACAGAGAGAAAGAGAGGTGATGGTGAAGTGATTTGGGAGTTTAGAGGGTGGGTATGCAATATTTAAAATAAGTAACAGTGCTTGCCTACATGAGACGCCAACCATCCTCCTGTGGAGAAACTTCGCCGCCATATTACATATTACTGAGAAGTTTCTGGTCTACCCCTAGAAAGACATTCTCCCTCAGACATTCCTTGGACATCTCATATCCTTCCAGGATGTAGGTTCTTTGGAGGCCCTGGCCCTGCAGCTGGATCTCTACAATCTCCAGCCAGCCAGGAACAGAGGTTTAAAAGACTTTAAGCCAAAGATTCCAGGCGATTCAGCCAGGAACTCTTCCACAGGGGAATTCCGGAGCAGATCAGTGAGGATTAATTACTGGGAGGGGGGACATTCCCTGAGCACCTGGACACTTTGGGAAGCTAAAGACTTTGCCTGCACTTTGGGTACAGCTCACGGAGGCCCCGTGGACTAAGTAGCTGCACCCCTACATTACAGTTGGCACAATGATACAGAAGCGAGAAAGACCAGCCTTCTCCCCCTGCAGACACTCCCAGAGCCCCAGTCAGGCAAGAGTACAACAGGAGCCTCAAAGGAATCAGCATCTCCACTTCCTACTTCCTTCTGGTGTGGCTCTTCATACAACGCATTCAGGGAAGGATCGGGGTTGGAGTCCTTTGCACCCTAATTTGGGAAGGGCATGGCTGTTCCATTAATTTTTCCTCATTTCCTTGATCTCTGGAGTCAGACAAAACCTGCTAAGCCATGTTTGAAACTTCTCACTAGGAACCAGAGCAAATATACAGAGGTAAATACGCAGTGACTTAACCTGACTGAGAAAACATTAATAGTTTAAAAGAAACTACAGTCTGAATTTTAACTATTAGAAACTGATTTTTGTTCCCATGCTGTATTTCCAAAAACACTAGTCTGAAACTCAAACCGCAGAGGAAATATGATATGACCAAAGCTTCTAGAAGGAGAAAGGATGAGGCAAGGGTACAGCTGAGAACGGGCACCATCAGCCCTGTGGAGTCGATGAAGAACACCTTACCCACGTGGCAAAGTGCTCGAGCGACACCATCCTGAGCCTTCCGCATCACAACCAAAACCAAGGCGAAAGGCTGTAAACAACCACTGGGCCCACCCAGCCACTTCAGAAACCTGGGATGATCTTTTTCATTTTCCAGGGATCAGCCAGTCCCTACAATCACTACACTCTATGGAACGTGAAAGGTACATTGCCGGACACATCACCTTCCAGAAACTACCATCCCAGGCCAATAGGGAACTTCTTTTGAATTGGACCAGAGAGCCGCTTTGCCACAGGGAGGGTGCAGTTTTCAGTCCTGATCCTTTAACTCTAAAGGAAATTTAAGACCTAATTCCAGCACTTATCCATGAGAAGTTCTACTACTGAACTAAAATCCCAGAATTCTTGACCCAGATGGTAAGCAGAAATGAGATTAGTGTGGAGAGCAGACCTGGGAGCTGTGGGGTAAGTGGATGCCTCTAAACTGAATTTGGTGATTGCTGGTTAGAAGCTCCTTATCTTGTTTCTTTCCTATGACTTCAGCGTCAGTTACCGCCACGGGCTGGGCTTACGCCATCTTGCTCATCCTTTTCCCCACTGTATGTGTCACTCCTCCATCTTGATAATGTGGACATCCTCCCTCATAACCTGGGGCTACATGGATTTGGAGGACCCTTGGCAGGGTGCGGATGTTCATACGAGATGAAATGTTGCTAAGACCAGCAGACCAACATGATCATTTTATCCATATAACCGGACTCTCTCGTGTCTTAGTTTGGAATGGAAAGAACATCCCCAGCTTGAGAACGCCTCCTACCGGGTCTAATCCTCAGGAAGACTGCTCCTCTCTATCTCTGTTAGATGCAAGATTCGGGCAGCATCTGAAGGGTCAGTGCTGGTTGCTTTATCCTCACAAATGAGGACAGAGCTTAGACACGTTCCTACATGAGAAACTCCATCAAAATGTCTGGAGGTTAGCTACTTCGGCTCTTTGGTGATATGAATATTAAAGTAAGGATACCCGCACTGCCATTTTCCCCTTTGGATGGCCAAGCAGGTAAGAGTTCGCCAATTCAGCCCAATGTTGGACACTCCCCCTGTCTGTTTCCCCTGAGTCTAGGTGTATCTGTTACCTATTGCAGTGTTCCAAATTCCTCGCAACAGTAGCTTAGAATAATCCTTTGTTTTTGCCTGTAAGTGCACTGGTCAGCTCTGTGGTCTGTGTCAGACTGGGCAGGATTCCGCCCATCTTGGCCAGGTTTGCGCATGTGCCTGTGGTCACTGGGCGGGTCATATGGGGGCTGCTGGCCTGGGATAACCTCACCACTGACTATCTGATAGCTGCAGTGACAGTGGTGACTGAGTCACGTGTCCCATGTGCCTCAACAGGCTAGCTTAAGCTTGTTCATAGACCAGTGGCAGGATTCCAAACAAAAGTTTTAGGGTAGTTTCTCGTGTAGCAATCAAACATGGAGATCTATACCCATATTTCCAGCCATATTAGAGAAAATAAACAGAATTTTTTTCCCTTGTCGATACATTTCTTCTCTGCTGTCTTCTTTTAAATCTAGCAGATTTAATGATAAGGTAAGGAATAAGAAGCTCTTGGCACATTTTCCCTTCTCCAATCCCTCTCAGACCACAAAGCCACAGAGGTCTGCTTTCCGTTGAAAGCCTCCTGAGGCCTACGCTTGCAGCTGGGACACAGTCCTTTCAGCTGCGCTCAGGGGGAAAGGGACCGCACTCCACTACGGGAAGAGCTGCCAGCCACCTCACAAAGGATAGGCCTGTAGAGGAGAGGCAGGCTGATTTTTGCACCAGGATCCAGAATTTCTCAAGACCAAAGGAAATCTCTCTCCTGAGATCTGACCCCATTTGTCGTCACAAGGATGAGTAAAATTTCGTTCAGGGAATCCTTATCTTCTTATATTTAAGGGTTAAGGCAAATACCAGTAACCTTCAGGGGAAAAAAATGGTGAACCATAATTAAGACCCGTTCTCTTGTGGTGCTGAGTACTTCAGGGTTGGCAAAAAGGCACCACATGACGTGAGGGGACTAAAGAACCGTGGACAATTACTCACTGTCCTAATGGCGCTACATGTCCACAAGACCCTCCCCTGGGCCCTGGGGCACTGTGCTTCATGAGTGGCTGAGGTCACCATGACTTGTGGAAGAAGGGGCGATCATCCCCTGACACCCCTTTCCACTTCCAGCTCAGATACTTTCTGAGATACGAGAATGGCATGATCATGTCAGAAGGAAAGGAGAGAGAAAAGACGTGATCTGCTTCCTATTCATTCTAACTCCAATCCCGATCCACCCTGTCTGGGGGTAGAATCGTGTCCTGACTCTTCTCAGACTCTCAGCAGTGAGCCATTGCCACCCTCTGCATCATTCACCCCTGGGAACTAGAGCTTCCACATGTGTGGCCATTCTCCTATGCGCCGGCTCCCGGAGGGACAGGCTCGCCTCCACACGGGTCAGTGAGATGTGAGCTGAATGAGCATTTGAATTTCTAGTTTCAGGATGCTGTGGTCCTCTGAGCCTTCTTCATTTCCTAGTCTCTCTCCATTGTAACCTAGACATTTCTTCTAAATGCCTGAATATTGTTCCAAGTGAGATTGTTTTTAGAATTTTTTTCTATTTTAAGTCAAAGATCCAAGACCCTTGTCTTATTCATTTATTCATTCATTCCACAAATATTTTTTGAGCACCTACCAGACATCAGGCAGGCTTCTAGGAGTTAGGGATACAATGGTTAACTTTGGCTGATGAGTTAATACCAATGGCATCAGATAACTGCTCTAAAGAAAAATAAAGCAGTTACAAGAACAGATTGTGAGGAAGGGAGACTCGTAGCAAGGGCGGTCGGAGAAGCTTCTCTGAGGAAGTGCCATGTGAACAAAGACCTAAAGGAAATGAGAGCACAGCACAAGTCCTGTGTTTGATTCTCTGGGGGTGAGAATTCCAGGGGGAGGAAATATCTCCCTTGCTTAGGACCTACAGGATTACCCAGGAAGAAAAAAAATTATTTCTTGTAGCCCATATTTCTTCTGCTCTTCAAACATTCCGTGATGGTTAAAATCATATGAGAAGTTCCTGAGGTTTATACTTTTGCTAATAAAACATTGACAAAAATGTGACAAGGCTAGAAAATGTGTGAGGCATCAGGGAAGGGCTTGCTACCCCGGCACATTCTGGTTCTAAATGCTTCCCAGCCAGTGTAGACAAGGTTCTACTTATAGTCCTGCATGGATAAATGTGTTTGAAAATTCATTCCCCCCCCCCCAAAAAAAAGGAATCAAAACCATATTTGTGCACTCTCTATACAGCTGTGATCCATGAGGATCTAAGAGAATGGGAGGTCAGAGCCGGGGACCAATCTCAACAATCAAGGCCCCTCCTAAACACCTGCTGAAGGAGAGGCCGAAAGCAAGGGCAGGAGAGGAGGGAGGAAGCCCCTGCATACAGAGCCAACCCTCCTGTGAATTCCCACCGTCATGCCCAGCTGGTCCAAGAGCAAGGCCATTAGCCCCACCTGCAGAGAGACAGGAGCCATGAGGAACATCAGAAGGCCCTGGTGGAATGAGTTTAAGAAAAATATAGAACCAAAAAAAAACATAGAACCTCAGATGGTGCCCAGAGCTGAGGAGATGGAATTTTCCGACCTGCCCCCCGTGCCCTCCCAGACACTGTCAAGCCCGTGAGAGAGGGTAGGCTGACAGCACCCAGAAACCGAGGAGTTCCAATAGGCACCTTCCGTACTGAACTACGGTTGAGCAGTTGTTCCATTTCCCCTTTTTCTCACCTTTCCATCACACCTGTCTACTGCTCTCTCTCCCTTTCTTCTCCTTCACCTTTTTCTTGTCCATCATCTATAAACTGCTTCTCCTTCTGATTCACTTCAGCCTCCTCTTTCCCCTTAGCATTCAGAAAGTCAATGTTGTTGGAGCAGCTGGGGGGCTCAGTCAGTTAAGCATCTGCCTTAGGCCCAGGTCATGATCTCAGGGCCCTGGGATGGGGCCCTGCATCAGGCTCCCTACTTTTCCCTCTCTCTCCCCCTCTGTCCCTCCCCTAGTTCGTGTGCTCGCGTGTGCATGCAATCTCCCTCTCTCTCAATCAAATAAATAAATAAATAATCTTTAGAAAGGAAATGTTATAAAAAATATTCATAGTTACACAGAAATTCCAATGAATGAAATGATATTTTACCTTGCACGAGAGTGCTTTGTTCCTACTCTAAATTTGAGGCGACAACAGCACCTTCATTTCCTCCTGGCGGCACCTTCCATCAGGATGGGCCTTTGAAGTGCAGTCTGACATTATATCTACTATGTAGAAAGTACCACACTGTGTTCCCGGTCATACAAACCCTCCTGGGAAAACGTGCTTAGGAAGTAATTTAATAGAAGCCAAAAAACATCCTACACATGCCAGCGCGCTCTATGGTGTCATCTAGAATGACAAAAAGCAGAAAACAATGAACGTGTCCAACAGTACTCGAATGCTAAAGCAAACCCTGTTGAAATGACTCAATGGAATACTGTGTGCCCATTAAAAAACTCCCAATTATAACATGACGTGGAATCATGGCAAACTGTGTCATGTGAAAAGAACAGAACACAAAATTCTATTATCCTCTTTGTACAATTATGTGATGCCAGATTGGAAAAGACTACACAACAATAAGGCTAGTTTTCCTTTCTTACATCACAGTGGTGAAAATACAGACTTTAAAAAAAACTCTTTCATGTTTTCAATACTGTTTTTAATAACAAACATGTAAATAATGTCAATGAAAGATATGATGGAAACTTTATTACGAAGTCCAACATGAAGCAATCATAATTCCCCACTAGTAACCCCACAAGATTTTTCTTTCAATGTACTTGCTTTTAAGACATGTTTCCCCATCCTTCTCATATCACCTCACCCCAGACCAACTCGAAGGTAGGAAACATTATTTAACTCCACTCATCTTGCTTTCGGTTGGGGAGACCTGTTACGTATGTTCCACATCATGGTCCCACATTATTCGGACAAGTTTATACCCCATCACACCCTAAAAGGTACCTGCTACAGCAGAGGCCACTCTCTCTTTCACCAGGCTAATCCGCTCTCTCATCTGCTAATTCCCACCTCTGTCTCTTCCTCTAAGCAGCTGGAATACTATCTCTCTTCTCCTCCACCTCCAAATCCTGCCCACTCTCTGAGCCCGTTACACCTCTCCCGACCTCCCCCGCCCTCCATGACCTCTTCAAATTCCTCTGGCAATGATCGTCTTTACCATATGGCCTAGGTTATAAACTTGTCACAACTTATTCTTCTCTGTCCAGCTCTACTATAAAACCCTTCAAGGTCGGAACTGTGTCTACTCTTGATCTTCAGGCAAAGCTCCCAACGATCGGCTCGGAGTTACTAAGTGATACCATTTATTAAGTGATCAATAATGGAGCAGAACGAAGGGACATATGAGAACTGAAGAATAGATTGCCATACCTATTCTGCTTCTCATCTACCTGTCAGACATAGTCAAGCACCCCAAACTGATCCTCATTAACTGTTGCAAAATGCACGTGGACATCCATAAACATGAAGCCATCTGTGGCTCATTTTTCAAACCGTTTAACCAGCACAGATGAATATGTATTACTGATGGTATCACACTGATTTTTATGATGTTCTAAAGTAGATTAAAAGCTATAGGCAATATTATTAATAACCTAATTTATCAGTGGAGTAAATTTGTAGATTTAATCTTGCGGTTGTAAAGATCAACATGAAAAGTTTCTTGAAAATAGATGTTTTGAGTAATTTTATCTGACATAGTAAACCATGAAAAGAGATGAGTTAGAATTGCTTAATAGAATACTTAAGCATGCATATTAAATGAATCATATTTGTGACTTTTCAAAAAGCAGACTATTACATATTCCTAAATGGGAAATTTATGCTGTAGAATTAATATTATATGTTACAGATTCATAAATCACTGACTATATTAAAGGCAGAGTAATCTGGTTAAGAGAAATTGAGCTATGGAGCGAGGAAGATCGGGGTTCAGAATTCCGTCTTCTATGTGACCTTGAGGAAGTTACTTATACCTGCCTGTGCTTCACGTTCTCCATTTGGCAATGGCCGGAGACTGCCACCTTCACAAGATTACTCTGAAGATTAAATGGTATTACATATGCAAAGCACTTAGCCCAGGTCCTACTACTCGGAAAGCAGTCAATAAAAGGTATGTATTATTACTGGCCTTATTATTTTTTAATTATTATAATTTTATCATAAGGGAATGCCATCACAAGATTATTATTCTTAGCACGTCAAACCTGTATCAAAGTTAATATGAAGCTTCGGAACATTTCCAGTTGGACAGAGCGAAGGTAATTTTTACAGCCCTCCTGATAGAATGACTCTCAGCTAACGTCCCCCAGAGCAACCAACACAACTCTATTAATAGCAAAGAGCCTTAATGGGGCAACGTTGCAGCAAGGAAACATCTTTTCAAGAAATCATAAATATTATTGATCTATTTTTCTTTCTCTTCCTCGAGAAAGCTAACTGGAAGCGTGTTCGATCCTAATGGACCAGTGGGGAAGGAGAGGGAGTAGTTTTCTCTGAATCGGTCGGAGATACATCGCCTGCAAAGTATAACGTTACCCCCCTTGCCCAGAGAACCTCTTAAATGGCTGGGCTGGGTCCCCGAACGCAGTCCATTACATTGGTCCTTAATATACCACCTGGAAAAATATTCAGCTTTAATTAAGCTTGACAGTCTCCAAACACAGTGTTGTTTCAGCAGCAAAGATTGAGTTTGTTTTCAATACGGGAGAAAATGACAATTAGGTGGAAAAGGAAACAGCTCAAGAATGCAGCCTCCCATGTGTGATGTTTTTGGAGGCAACTAATGAGAAAGAGAGACAGAGAAGAAAGCGGAGAAATGTTTATCCAAAGTCCTCCTGGAAGCACAGAAATCCTCTCTGAACCAAAGAAATCATGAGGGTAGAAGGAAATGATGTGGAACATTCTATACAACTGTAATAATGATGATGACTTTGTAACTGCACTCAGCAGAGCGGTTTTTAATCTTTTAATTTTCAAAGTACTGCTTTGTAGCCCACTTTTACCACAGATATAGAAGAAAAATATCTAGAAAGCCTTGAGAGACCCCACCGGGGCCACATGGAATGGCTACTTCCCTGATTCTCTGGGCCTCTCAGGACTTGATGCTGCGGTCCCCGCTGGCGCTCATTTCCTCCTTGGGATGGAGACTTTCCCCACCTGCTCAGACCTCTCGCATCCTGCTCTTGCCTCCTAAATGTGCAGTTTCCCTCAAAATTCCAGCCTCTCTACCCTATTCCTTGAGGAACGCATCCACCCCCGCACTAGCCATCAACGCTTGTGGAGAAGCTTCCCAGAGCCACACGCCCTGCCCCGTTCTCTTCCAGAGCACCGAGTCCAGGTCTGATATGGCTTTGTGGAGAAGGCAGGATAGGAATTGGGTTGAAGGCTGGAGGATTCCAATAGTTGAGAAAGGAGCGTTAGAGGTGAAAGCTGACTGTGGGCAGAGAGCAGAGACACCAAACGAGCAATGTCTGGACCGCAACTAAGGTTTCCAAGGGATTCTTACCCTTTTCAAAAAGACTTTCAGGAAAAGGACTTTTCTATCTTCTAGGGCCTTCTGTTATCTAAATATTTTGGGACACTTAATTGCGTACCATCCAAAGTTGAAAAATAAGTCAAAGGACACATAAACCGTTCCCACACTCTTAATTCCCACGACACCAAAAAGAGTGTCACTGCTCCCCAGGGTCCCCATTTCTGAAAGCCTCCCCTTCCCAGACATAACCCCCACTGCTGAACTTCACCAGAAATGCCCCCAGGCATAGGGAATCTGATGGGATTTGTCCCACACTTTCAATTCTGAAGCAGTGGTTAATTCCCGACGCATTCAGTTGCTGGTCTTCCAAATTTTTCTCGCAAAGAAAGATCGCTTCACCGCTTTTAGAAGCTGATGCCTTGGCTTCCACTTTTCACACACACGCGCACACACACACACACACACACACACAAGCAATGGAAGTTAAAGGGAATTTGAGTGAACTGTCCAACATCTCTCTCGTTATTTCCCGTACCTGTCCATGGTTTATTACACAATCTTCAGTGCAGGGTCTGCAGAAGACAGAGTGCTTTTTAATATGCTGGAAAGAAAAGTCATGTTATGTATCTGATTAACTCCTCATTCCATTACATGACACAAAACATGGGAAGTAGTTTCCCAAAACAGAAAATAAAAACTGGGTGAATTCTCCCACTGGGCCATCCTCAGTTCAAAACTAGAAAAAACAAAAACAAAACCTAGCCCTCCTAACCCATGTCTTTTGCAAAAATTACTTATCTCCAAGGAGAGATGTCATTTAAAACATATTTTGCAGCATGTGAGAAGTGTAACACTTTGTGATATGAGTTAGGCAAAATTAGAAAAATTATCACTCCTGGCAACTTGTAACTATTGAGTATATTTCAATATTTCAAGGTCAGTGGCTTAGATCAGAATTCTTCCTCTTGATCTCCCTAGGAGTCTACTTTTCTTTGTCTTCCCCATATGAGCTTATGCTAAATATACTTTAATCTACTCCTTGCTGTAGCCATAACTATTTCACTCCACAACATACACTTTAAAGGCATTTATGTATTTCATGGTCAAAGAATAGAACACAAGCACTATTTGGCCGCCCAAAACACTATGTTCTCTAATTTACTTTGGATTAAATATAGTGTGCACATCATAAAGCAATTTCCAAAGCCCATGTTTCCATTTGCCTTTACAACCATCCTCACATCTTTCTTTACCAAAAGATGTTTTAATGCCCACAAAAAATATATAATCCACGTGCTAGTTGCAGGCTTTAAGAAAATAACACATGTACTGGCATCTGCTTTAGATTATGATGGCAATAGTTCCAAGTCTAACCAGGAAATTAGATAAAATATGACAACATTTACTAGAAGGTATTGGAAAGCTGCTAAGTTATCAGAACTTGAGCGCACAAGAACCTAGAGAGAAGGGAAGTGTTAGGAGATAAGCTGACCTTCTACGTGCTGATTTTCCCTTCAGGACATCTGATGAGTCTTCTCCTAACGAGGAGTTCGAATCTGAGAAACTGGGCAGAGAGCTTTGGCTAACAGACAAGGAAGCCAATAGAACATTTGGAAATCTCACCAGGGAGAGAAAAAAACTAGGGTTTGATGCTGCCTGCTAAGTGGTATTAGAGTGACCAAGAATCTAGACAGAAGGGAACATAGGGACAAATGATGAGTATCTCAAGCTGCAAAGAGCAAAAACCTGAGAAATCCATCAGAAAACTGCTGAAGACAGGGCCCCTGGGTGGCGCAGTTGGTTGAGCAACTGCCTTCGGCTCAGGTCATGGTCCCGGAGTCCCGGGATCGAGTCCCACATCGGGCTCCCAGCTCCATGGGGAGTCCGCTTCTCACTCTGACCTGCTCTCTCTCACTCTCTCTCTTTCCTAATAAATAAATAAATAAATAAATCTTTAAAAAAAAAAAAACTGCTGAAGACATAACAGAATTTCAACAATCTGATATACTAATTAGATTAGAGCAGCCCCCCCAAGAAAGTAGGCAGCAGTAAACATCCCAGTCTTTCATCCCTAGGAGCAAGGATGAAGAAGAAGGTGCATAGAGCCTTACTGAACCCAAAACACTGCCTTGGGTCAGCACTGTGTCTGATTAGACTAAGGATTTGCCCCCAACTCAAGCTGTCTAGCAAAAGGGATGGTGAACCCTCTGTAGAAGGAGTTAACATTACCCGGAGTCCCCACAGTTTCTATGGACAATGCCTGGCATTCAATCAAAAACCACCAGGCATACCAAAAAAATAGAAACAAGAGAATAAAAATAGACAATAGAGACAAATGCACACATGGCCCAGTTATTGGAGCTCTTAAGACACAGATCTTAAAAGGACTATGATCAACATGTTTCTAAAAATATAGGACAGTATGAAAATTTCACCAGAGAACTGCAATATATTTTGAAAAGCATCAGGTAGAAATTCTGGAACTAAAGGACTATAGGTAACTGAAACTGAGAACTCACTAGGTAGGTTTCACAGATTGGCTACAACAAGACAACTGTGGGGCTGAATTACAGTGAGTATGAAACCTCCAAGCCAACTTGCAAAGAGCAAAAAAACACACGGAAAAAACAGAAATGATAATTAGCAAAATACCGCAGACTTTGAAAAGTTCTGACACATCTGTAACTGGGTCCTAGAAGGGAGTGCCCAAGTGGGACAGAAAATGCACGTGAACAAGACAGTGGCTGAGAATGTTCCAGAACTTCTGAAACATGGCCAACAGTTCACAGACCAGAATCAATATAGGAAAATCACAACTAGGCACGTTGGAGTAAAGCTGACAAAAAACAAAGGCAAAGAGAAAAATGAGGAAAGGAGACAGAGAAAAAAAGACACATCACCTTCAGAGAAGGAACACTAAGGGTGCTGGTCGAGTTTTTAGTAGAAAAATATGGGAGCCAGAGAATGATGGAATACTGCCTTTCCAGCACTAACAGAAATAACTTGATCTAGGTCACCGTACACAGCAAAAACATCCTTGGAAATGAAGATGGAATAAAAGGTATTTCAGACAAATGGAAGTTGAGTGTATTAATCACTAGTACACCTGCACTACCTCAAAAACTAACGATGTACCTGTATGGTGACTAACCTGATGTAAATAAATAAATATTTTATTTATTAAAAAAGACCTGCATTAAAGACAAAAAAGGGAATTCTTCAGGTAGCAGGAAAAATGATCCCAGATGGAAACAAGGACATAGTACAAGAAAAAGGAGCATCAGAAAAGGTGAAAATTTAGGAAAATAAAAATGAATACTGACAGTAAACACACTCTAATGTTTGTGGCCTTAAGACATAGATACGTATTATACAATGTGTATATATTATATGTAATATGTATATTACATAACATGTATATAATAGTGTATATATTATTTATAATATATACATACATAAGGGCCCCTGGGTGGCTCAGTTGGTTAAGCAACTGCCTTTGGCTCAGGTCATGATCCCGGAGTCCTGAGATCGAGTCCCACATCAGGCTCCCAGCTCCTTGGGGAGTCCGCTTCTCACTCTGACCTTCTCCCTTCTCATGTTCTCTCTCACTCTCTCTCTTTCCTAATAAATAAATAAATAAATAAAATCTTTAAAAAATATATATACACACATAAGATTTGTATATAGTACAAAATTTATATATAATATAAATAGTGTCATTTTCTGTGACAATAATAATGCAAAAAAGGGGAGAAAATGAAGCTAAATATTAGAAGTTTCTAGTATCATTTGAGAAAGGGCAACACTATACTAAATCAAGGATAGATTTTTGTAATCTCTAGGGTAACTACTAAATAACAGTAAAAACATATACAACTAAAAAGTTAATAAAGAGGAAAAAAATAGAACAAAAGGAAAACAGAAGCCAGCATAAAGTTGATACCAAAACCTGATAAGCTTTTTACAAGAAGGGAAAATTATGATCAGTTTGTCCCACGAACATAAATGCAAAAAGGCTTAACAAAGTACTAGCATATCCAGCAATGCATATAAAAGGTAATACATCATACCTAAATGAGTTTTGTCCAGGAATGTTAGGGCAGTTAATATTCAAAAAAATCAAACAATGCAATTCCCACCTTAACAGAAAGGGGAGAAAGGGGAGAAAAAGTCTTACATCTTTTTTCATAGATGTAAAAAGCACATTTGAAAAAAATGTAACACATATTCATGATTTAAAACAAACAACTGGAAATCAGGTATAAAATGAAACTCCCTAATCTCAACAAAAATATCTACAAAAAAGGGCACATGACACTTGGTAGTAAAATACCGAAGGCTTTCCTTCTGTGGTTGGGAATGAAACAAGGACGTCAGCTATCACCACTTTCATCCCACATTGTGCTGACGGTTCTAGCAAGAAAAATAAATAAAAGGCATATGGTATTGAAAGGAAGAAGCAAAACTCTCAGGATTTTCAGATGATATGATTGTATATGGAGGGGGAAAAAGACTCTACCAGGAATTTAGTGCACTTACTAAGTTTGTTGGATACCAGGTCACTAGACAAAAATCAGCTGTGGAATGTAAATGAAAATCGCCATGAAATACTGCTCCATACCCATCAGAATCGCTGAAATGGACAAAAATGAGTATGCGAAACGTTGGCATTTATATGAAGCAGCAGGCATTTTTACATACTGTTGTGTAGTTTGTACAACTACTTTGCAAAACTGCTTAGTAGTATCTAATGAAGCTGGATATACTCAAACCCAATGAATCAGCAATTCTACTCCTAAAAATATATACAACGGAAATGCACACACGTGCATCCTTCTCCTCCAGCCCCCCCTACAAAAACTTCTATACCAAACCTCCTAAAAGCATCACTTGCAATAGCTAAAATCTGCAAACAGCCTGTTTTTCTATCAACAGTAGCACAAATAAATACGTGGTGGTGCATTGATACAACGGACTATTATACAACTATGCAAATAAACCACCCAATTCCACCCAGACGAATGTAACCAAAAAAAAAAAAAGTTGAATAAAAGAAGCCATGTACAGATGCACAGAAAATACATATTCTACTATTTCACTTGTGCAAAGTTCAAGAAAAAGGCAAAACAAATCTATGTGATAAGAGTCACAATAGTGATTACATATGGGGTGTGATTTCAGGGAGGAGACCTCACGAGGAAGGTCTCTTGGGTGCTGGTTAAATGGACATGTTCTCCTTGCAAAAACGTATCGAGCTGTACGCTTATGATCTGTGCATTTTTATGTATGAGGGCCATTCATCAATAACAACTTATAAACTACATCAATAAAAATAACTATTCCTTTAGTGAATGTCTTCTAGGTACAAGAGCATCTGCTAAGATTTTTGGAAAATGCAACATGTTTCAAACGGAAAGGGTTATAAGGTAGGTGGTTGGGGAGAGCATATACGTGTGAAAAACACGACTTACAGCATAGAAACAGAAGTCGGCGTCATCTGAAATTAGAGGAACACTAATCCCATAGAGGCCACGGAGCCCCCAGGATGCGTGTAAGTGGATTTTGCCCCTCGGTCCATTGGGGGGTCTTCCTTCCCCCACGTTAGTTGGGATACCACGTACCACACTTCCTGGAAAAGCGATGACGACGAAGAGTCGGGATTCAGAAACCAGACCAACTGTATCCAAATCCTGACTTCGCCCCTCACGAGGTGCAAGCACTGGGCAAATTAGTTACTTCTTGGAGACAGGACAACAAGGTACCAGTTGTTTCTAGCTTTCAGCCCAACTGGGAGGGTTAAATACATGATGCCAACTCCACCAAAGCATCTGGCACGCACGAAGTTCTTAAGAAATGTTAGCTACTGTTCATCAGCTCCAGGATTGTAATTTGAGGAGAAGGGAGTGGTAGATGAGGGCCCCCTCAAGATGCTCACACCCAAGGGGAGATTGAACAACTAGCTACTTCTGCCTGTCACAGCCGGGCTACAGGCATGGAGTAGGAACCCACTCCTCCTAATTATCGCAATCAGAGGAGGTGACATTTGAGGGTCAAAGACCCAGAGAAGTTTGCCGTGCCAGGAAAAAGCTGTGGCAAAGGAGAGGTATCCACTGGGGAGGAGAAAAATAGTCAAGAAGGTGCCTCTAAGCAGAGGGAACAACACGCGCCAGATAGTAAAGCCATAAGGACTGAACTGTATTTGGAAAACAACAACATGATTCAGTGTTAAATAGAAATTAATTTAACACCAAAACGGATAAAAATCAACTGGCATATTAACAAATATATAGAACACTTCGAAGCCGAGCAATAAATATTTTTAAATATCTCTTGGTTTAAACGTTCTAAGCTTGTCAACATTAGCCATCCATTGGCTGACCGAAGGGACAAAAGAATGCCCCCCGCCACCCCCACCCTGAGAATTGTCTGTAGCATTATGCGGACAACGCTTGCGCTCCGAGATAGAGAAGAATCCCTGGGGGTCGATTTTTAGGGCTCAATCCAGGGGTTTCATTATCTTTACACAGGGAACAGGTCAGGATTTAGAAGCCAATTGTGAATTGCATGAAATGTGACCAACTAGATATAGCCTTCATGCTGTAGCTAGTGAAGATGGGGAAGATGCTCAGAGACCGAGGAAGAAAGCAAACACGATCTGTTAATCATTACAAGCAGAGGGCTTCTCCGAAACCACGCACGGACACAGCATTCACAGTTACCGCCACCTCCCAGATCCGTCAAACATGAACATCCGGATTAGTGACTTTCATGCCTCAGGATCCTCGCTGCACCCAGGACACTGACCTGAAGCCAAGGCGATGAATCGCACACAGTCGTGGGATTTAGTTAGCATTGATGGTGTGCTCCTTGCGGGAAACCTAATCTCCTGGTCTGCCTCTCAGAGAGTATCACTGTGCCACGCGCCTCTGACATAGCGAACCTGGCGGCTCCAGCACGGAGCTGGAGTATCGTGAAGGGGGAGGGTGGAAAGAAGGGCAAGCTGGGAGGTGAAGGGAGAGAAGAGAGCTGAGACCCTTGCGTTCTTTGTCCACCACTTAAAGATCTTCTACGGTGTTCTTCTATTGTCTACCTCTGCAGAAGACGCTGAGGATAAATCCATAAACACAATGCGATTCCACTCTTTAGGGCTGCAATAGAGATTGTTATAAGATGCAATGGGAAAAAGAGAAGGGGAAGGTCAAATCTGCCTGGCCCGTGGGCTAACGGAGAAGAAATGCCATTGGAGTTGGTGCTTAAAGGACGTTTCATAATCGGAGAGAGTGACGCGCACAGAGACCCGGAAGTGCGCATGTGTACTCTACATTGGCCGTAAGGTCCTCACCAATATCATATATGCCAGTTTCTTCTGAAGTGAGAAAGGTTGCCATAGCCCTGTTGGAAAATCACTGCAGGACCCTAGGACCAGTACCAGCGACTAACATGGGATAATAAGGTCATGGGGCTCAGTGGATCAAGAATCAAGAAACCTTTGTTCTTTTCTTGGGTGCTAGTTCTTTGTTCTTTTCTTGGCTCCTCTGACACGTGCCGGTGAGGGATCTTGACAGTTCTGTAGGTTTGTTCCTTTCCTAGAGTCTTAGTTTTGAAGGCCATAAGTCATTTCGACTGGTCAATGCTGCAATTAGATAGATTTTCAAATACTGACTACTCAGAAACTCGGTGTAAACATCTGCTATGTAAACTAGTTTCACTTGACCTGAAAATTAAGTTCATTATTTACTTTGAAGTGCATAAACTTAATTTTCTGTCAATGGGAAGAGAGGCAAAGAGTAAGGACAATGTACCACCCTTCTTAGTGCTAAGAAGATCCAGTGTTTTCATGGGGGGATTTACGAAAGGAGTGAGGGGAAGTGATTAGGTAACCAGGCTTCCTGAAATCAGAGGTCTTCTGTAAACATTAGAAGTCATTGTCTTGAGTTTCTTTTTCCTCTGCCATGGAATTTTGAATTACATGCATTTTTATTGTAATCAAATTATTTCGACCTTGCAGATGAGTGCCAAAAAGGTACTGATCCATAAAATGGCTTTTCAGAAGCCTGCTAGCTTTAAAATATTGGGCACCAATTCAAAATTGCTCTAAGTTTCGGAGAAACTGGTGTATTTCAAAAAACGAAGTCCTTTGTCTGCAGAATTTAAAGGGAAAGATTCTAAGAAACATTCCCAGGAGCTTTTAACACATAATATTTAAAAAGAAGAACTTAAAGAGAGAAAATCTAAGAAATACTTCCCTGAGCCTTGAACAGAGAATATTAAGAACTCTTACATCCTATCATCAGGAATGCTGGTGACCTTGCAAAATGGAAAAAAGCATCCGATAAACTGCAGCACTAAGATCCTCCCATAGGATCATCCCCAGGTAATTTAGACCCCAGGAAGCCTCAAAGTCCCCAAATCTTGGTTTACACTGCACGAAGCAAAATCTAGAGGGTGTGAGAAGGACAAAAGCTGAACTCTTATTTGAAAGAGAGGAAGCCAATGATTACTTAGCCCCTGCTACCCCATTATTTCAGGAATTTCTCTTGTGGAAGTTTGACTGTAGCTCTCTTGACTTTCTCAGAATTGCAGATGACAAAAATAGTCTTTAATTAACCAGCTTACTAAGTCTGATAATGGCTTTCCTTCACCTCTGGGCAATTGCCTCGTGCTGGTCTGACATTCGCAGCTCCAAGGTCATTCCACAGTCTTTTGAAACAGTAATTTGTTTACTGCCAGTTTTTGAAAGTTTTTATGTTCAAGTAACAAGGGGATGGAGCCCCGGGCATGCGAGGTAAGGGACCTGGCTCCGGAGAGCCCTCAGACTCACCCGAGGGTCCTGACCTGTGGGAAGCACGTCCTGGCCTATAAACACGTCAGAATGACATTAGCCGTGTATTTACAAAGCACGGCCCGGAGTGGGTCCATTATGCCCGGTCTAATGGATCTGCATTCCTCTAAGTGCTTTTTAAGTTGTGTAGACTGCTCAGCCAATATCCCTTCAGGTTACTCGAATGTTTAACGGCCATAAATAGCAAGCTGGTCCCCCCAGGGCGATCCTGGGTTGCATTGAGGAACACTGAAGACAGGAGGCACAAGTCCAGTTTGTCTTTTGTCACCGTGTCGTCCATTTGTCTGAGCCTCTGTTAGCCTTACTTATTCAACTTTCCTAAATTGGAAAGCAGAGAACAAACTATTGTCATCATCCTTCCATCAAGTTGACTGTCCATCATTGGACAACCACGAGGTACTTCCAATGGTCGACCATCTCCCATTCCCTCAAGCTGTGTTAATTACCTCCCTGTGCTAATTTAATCTGCCTGCCACTCCTACCCCGCTGTTATTACCACCACTTGACAATGAGAAAACCAAGAATGGAGATGAAAGAACGTGCCCAAAGTCGCGGAGGCAGTCCACCTTGCGCTGTCATGAACCCCACTGTGAAGAGGAGGAAAGTCAGCTTTGAAAGGTTCAGCAGCTTGCTTAAGTAATGCAACTTGAGCCAGGTCTGTCCAAGGTTCAAGCCAGACTCTGTCCTCTGAAGTCCAGGGGCATTCCGGGTTTGCATCTTAAAGCCTGCTAGAACCCAGAAAGCTCATTAGAACCATGTGATTTTTCCCTTTGCAAATAGGGGTCTGAATGAGCTAAGATGAAACAGCTAGTGGTCAGCAAAGTCTAACAGCTCAGGACTTGTCACTGCATTCTCTCCCTGAGATCCCCCGAAACTCTTACCTGATTTCACTTAGGAGAAAAAGATCCAAAGCCTGAAGAAGGTCAGTTGGGGTGTGGTTTAAGTATAAAAGTTGGCAGCAATCAAAATGTGATTATAGGATAACCCTAACTCTTTAAAAAATAAAAATCTTTGTTATCTTTTAATTTTTCCTAGCAATTAATATTTCACAGTCATTTGTTTTCAACATTTTTCCTTTCTTGTGACAAGTTCATTATCTAAGACCATCGACCTTCTTTAAAATCAGTAGGGTTTTTATAGCAGCAATGCCCACAATAGCCAAACTATGGAAAAAACCTAGATGTCTATCAACAGATGAATGGATAAAGAAGTATATATATGTACAATGGAATACTATGCAGCCATCAAAAGAAACGAAATCTTACTATTTGCAACAACGTGGATGGAACTAGAGGGTATTATGCTAACAGAAATAAGTCAATCAGAGAAAGACAATTATCATATGACCTCTCTGATATGAAGAATTTGAGAGGCAAGGCGGGGGACCATGGAGGGGTAGAGGAGGGAAATGAAACAAGATGGGATGGGGGAAGGAGACAAACCATAAGAGACTCCTGGACTCACGAAACAAACTGAGGGTGGCTTGGGGGTAGAGGGGGTAGGGATAGGGTGGCTGGGTTATGGACATTGGGGAGGGTATGTGGTATGGTAAGTGCCGTGAAATGTGTAAGCCTAATGATTATTTGTACATATTATTTGATTATATGTACCCTGCGGCAAATAATACATTATATGTTAATAAAAAAATTTTTTTTAAAAATCAGTAGGGTTTTGTCAGCAAGTGATAATGGACTTAATCTTTTCTAACTATAAATTTCTGTGTATGTGCATGTATGTGTGTTGTTATATGCATATATACCCATATGCATAGGTCCAGAGTATTTTCACATCTGGAATAGAGAGTAAGTCAATACTGTCAAACCTAAATGCCTTTGAATTCAGACACAGAGATGTCTTACACTAATAATAATACAAGTAATATTTAATCAGACTGTTTGACCTGTAAATATTCTCGATAAGTATGTATCAGATGAATGAATTATTTAAGCATTCCCTCTGATTAAAAATAGAGTTCTAATCTATAAATCTTAAACTTGCATTTAGTCATTGGATTTTTAGTGTGATTGACGATATGTTAATCATATGTAAAATAGTCTAAAACTTTAATATGTGCCAATAAAAATATGTCCTAAAATATGGGAAGAAAAGAAAGCTTTCTAAAAAAAGATATTCAGATCTTCTTGAGAACTACTCTGAGGTTTAAATAATACACAGCATACTTGGGAAGAGAAAGCAGAAAGTAGTCCACACATATTTAGAACCCTGCACTATTGCGGAGTCCAATTATCAGTCTTTCCAGCCTGTAGGAGTGTGTGTGTGTGTGTGTGTGTGTGTGTGTGTGTGTGTGTGTGTGTATCCCATGTTTTCTTTTTTAATTTATTTTTTTAATTTTATTTTTTCAGTGTTCCAAGATTCATTGTTCATGCACCACACCCAGTGCTCCATGCAATACATGCCCTCCTCAATACCCACCACCAGGCTCACCCAACCCCCACCCCCTCCCCTCCAAAACCCTCAGTTTGTTTCTCAGAGTCCACAGTCTTTCATGGTTCGTATATCCCATGTTTTCTGATTACTTTTTTAAACGTTGTCCAGAAACACATTTTCAGTGTATTGAAAACTTCAGGGAGAACCTAGACTTCATAGTTTCCAGATAAACCGAACACAGAGTCCTAGATCCCAGGTCAATATTGACCTACGCAGTTGCTGACCTCCAAAAGACCGGATAAAGATGCTTTATATCCAAGTCTGACAACGTAACAAGCCACATATGTTTTTCCTACTGGCAATTCCTAAAACAAGAACCACTATGATACGAAGAAGTCCTATTTACTAATGAATGCTTTTATCAATGTTTTATCATGTAAAATTAATGGCCAATAAAAAGGCAGGGTAAAAATAAAATAGCTAAGGATATGAGGTCTTCCTTTCAGAAATAATATTCTGCCAAAGGTTCAATGTCTGCCTTTCAGACCAGGCCTGGATCATGGGGGTCTTCCCACCCTGAGGGAGCAGTTTCCATCTGGCAGGGGACCTGGGGTCTTGCAAGGAGAGAATGCTTCCTATGCCCCCACACTTTCAGACCAGTGTGGGTAATGGGCTTGGTGGGATAGCCGATCATCTGCATAGGCACTTGAAACAAATAGTGGTAAACCGAAAGCTGCAGTGAAACTTGCCCCGTTAACATGAAGCAAAAACTTGGCAGCTAGGCACTTTGGGGCTCAGTAAATGGCACTGCACCTTAGAGGCATTTACAGGAGGCAGATTTCTCCTCCGCCCTTTATGTTGGACAATGGTTGTCATTGGCTTGCTGTCCACAGAGCTTATTCATTATTTTACACATCCTGAGTCCTCCAGAAAGTGTCTAGGTGTAGAAGATGCCCCCAAAAGTGCCCTTCAAGGCCCTTACCAAGCTTATCTTTATCTGTGAGACATATCGTTATGGCTCCAACCACACTAACCTCTCCTTCCCCTGAACCCTCAAATCATTTCGGACCTGAGTCATTTGCATGATGTTTACTACTTACTGCTTCATGCTTGGGTAAACAGTAGATTTCTCCTCACCCACAGCCCCCAGGGAAGAGCCCCCAGTCCTCATTTTGGCAAGTTATACTCATTAGTACCATCAGGATTCGCATCAGGGCTTTGGTTTGAGAGATGAGAAAGTGGTGTTGGCTTACTTCTCTAGACTTCAGCCCTGGAGAAATGATCCATAGGGAGCCTGAAGATGAAGCCAACACAGGGTGATGGAGAGCCTAGCTAAGAGATAGAGAAATACTGGGATCTTGTGGCTTATTTTGAGTCTTAAATCGAGTAATGTCCACAGTCAGTCTGAAACTTCCCGGTAAATGAGACAATAAATTCCCAATTTTTACCTAAGCTATTTTGAGTTGAGTTTTTGTTATGTGGAACGTATGATAGTTCATTTCATGTGTCAGCTTGACTGGGCTAAGGGATCTTCAGATAAGTGGTAAAAACATCATTTCTGTGTGTGTCAGGGAGATGTTTCCAGAACAGATCAGCATTTGAACTGTGAGACTGAGTAAAAAAGATCACCCTCCACAATGCAGGTAAGCATTATCCAATCCCAATCCAACAAGAGCCAGAAGAGAAGAAAATGGTGGTGGAAGGGTGAATTTGCTCCTTTTGCTTGAGTTGGGATGTCCATCTTCTGCCCCTGGACCTGATGTTCCTGGTTCTCGGGCCTTCAGACTCAGATCAGGACTTACACCATCAACCTCCAGACCCAGACTGAATTACCTACCAGTGGTGCTCCTGCTTGCAGAAGACTCCTTGGGACTCCTTGGCTTCGATAACCATTTGAGCCAATTCCTACAATAAATCTCCTTGTGTACATATATGCGTATGTGCGTTTATATGGATAGATAAGATAGACGACATAGATTAGACAGAGAAATAGGTAGAGAATAGAGAGAGAGAGACCTAGCAACACAGTTAGAGATATATCCCGTTGGTTCTGTTTCCCTGGAGAATCTTGACTAATATGGAAGTAAAACAATTCTAACTGATACAAGTGTGCTTGTATGTTTCATCAGTCTAATTTCACCTTTTCAAAGGTAGGATCACGTTGGGTGCTCCCCACAGCCTTAGGCCAGTACAAAGTATGTGGTTATTCAAAATGTGTTGCTTCATTCATTTTCTGAATTGTTCTATTTCCTTTGTTACTGAAACTAGAAAGGAAGCATACATTCATGATGGCCTCGGCGAACCTACTATGTGGTTCCTGAAGGTCTGATGCTCCTCAAGTCAGACACTCGTTCTGAATTTGACACCTGGTCTAAAGCTCACCTCTACCTCATTATCTGGTTATTCAGAACTCAGAGTCCAAATCAAGATCGACTTAAGAGACCCTATTTCTATTTTGAAATCAGTATTTTCTTTATATGTATTAGTGGTCAAATCCTCTGAACTCCAAAATAAAGACATATGGGGATATCTTACATGATTCTAGCCATATGGTCACGTTCCACGGGTGGGACAGCTAGACATGCAAATCTTTATGGATTTTCCCAGGTAATCTGCTTTATGGGAGGTTGCCCAGTTGAATAATATATCTCCTCCAAATTGTAGGACTAGTCAACATGCAGACACTCTTTCTGTAATTACGTATCAAAATGTTAATAAAAATATATAAATTGTGTGTGTTCATACATGTATATAGATAGTATGTGGCCCCTGGGGGGACTACATGGTGACGTTGGTCAGAAAAGCAAGCCATTCACTTTGTTCCCATTCAAAGCCCACTGGGGCATGCTGTATTACGAATCATTTTTCAGTTTCTCTGAAGCCACAGCCTTTGGCTGAGTAGAAGCACTTTGGCCCTTTTTGTGAAATTTTGACACCTTTGGGCATGATCATTCACTCATCTGATACTCATTGGTGCCCACTGAGTCAGGAGGTGAGGTTACAACAGTGAACAAAACTGGCAAGGTTCCAGCCCCCAGAAAATTTATATTCTAGTAAAACATGGCAGGCAATAAATAAACACCCAAGCAAATGGTTAAGATTATTTCAAATAGTGTCAAGTATTTTGAATAGAATAAAGCAGGATGATATGAAAGAGAGTGACTGGGAGGAATGAGGGAAATGTCACCAGGTGATCAGTTTTGAACTGTGATATACTGTTGGCTCCCATCTGAAAAACTATGTATATATAGGCTGTGGCTATCTTTTCTTGTCCCCGCCCCCCCCCCCCGCCCCCGGCGCCACGTCAAAAGACCTTTCTCATGTCAGGGTGAGGGGTGCAGGACATTATCCATTTTATTGGAAACTGCCTGCTCTCTCTTTTTTTCCCTCCCTTCTTCCCTTCCTTCCTTCTTTCCTTCCTTCCTTCCACTGAAAGACACTCTCCTTCCTTTGGAGGGCCTTCCAGGGGGTCCTGGCGCCTCTTTCTAGTATAATCCTGAATTACACACTTGTTGTCTTTATTTTAAAAAATACCCATTGCATCCAGTGATCAGCTCTTCCACACATGGGTAATAGGTTAACCCTTGGCAGCCAGAGTCTGAAGACCACAAGTATACTAAGCTGGGCAAGAGGACAGAACTCCTAAGGTTCTCGATCTCTCTCTCTATATGAATGTGTATATAGATATATAAAGATATATAGATACATAGATATAGATATGGGTATATAGATACAGATATAGATATAATCTTCTATCAAACATAGCCACAGAGCTGGTACAAGTGGCTAACCCCGCCTTCTGAAGTTGTGGGATGAATGTCTCTCTTCAGACAAGACTCCAAGCGTGAGCTATCTGGAGCACCAGTGCCCTCTCATGGATGAGCTGTGAAGCAATTTCAAAGCTACACGCACAGCCTACTTTTCTCCAAGAGGGCGAACACCACACACACCACCTCTCAGCCACTGGCCTCCTTCTCCACAGATGAGGAAGGTCATGGTGGGCTGTCAGGAGAAGCTGATTTTGCCCACTCCTCTATTCCCCCCAAAAGGAACCTGTCCCTAGCAGCCGTCTCAGTCCCGAAATCTTAAATCTTGCCCCCCAGCCAAATATGAATCTTCCTAAGATAATTCACTTTCAGGGATTATGAGTCATTTACCAGATCGTGAGAAAGGATTTATGTAGCTCCTTAACAGCAGACTTTGACCTTAAACAAAAGGAAAGACCTTGGGCACATGAGGCAACTCAGAGTCCTGAGAATGGTTCGGGAAGAGAGGGTTCACCCTTAGAATGATTTTGACTTACGAATCTAGTAGATTCATTATATGGCCTTAATTAATGTTCACACTAACTCAAAAATGCATGAACTATTATTATCCTGAGATATTGTGCAGCTGAGGAAATCAATTCTAACACCAAAGAACCTGGCATAAGGTCAATGTTCAATAGATTAGTCCCTTCTTTACTCTGCTATCGCACACAGCACAGTAGATGTTGAAAGAGGAAATCTACACAAACGAAGTCACTCTCTCTTAATGCCTAATGAAATACAAGTGGGGAAGTGCAGGATGGGAAAAGCAGAGTAGAGAGGAAAAATAAACACTACCATTTCTTGAGTATGAGACCAATATGATTCCATCCAATTCTTATTTTTAATTCAACAGTGTAAGAAAAATCTTAGGTTTCTAATTAACAAAAGGCATGTAAATCAAGAACTGTGGTATTTTGGGGGGCGCCTGGGTGGCTCAGTCGTTAAGTGTCTGCCTTCAGTTCAGGTCATGATCCCGGGGTCCTGATATCTAGCCCCACATCTGGCTCCCTGCTCAGCGGGAAGCCTGCTTCTCCCTCTCCCACTCCCCCTGTTTGTGTTCCCTCTCTCGCTGTCTCTCCCTGTGTGTCAAATAAATAAATAAAATCTTAAAAAAAAAAAAAAAGGAATTGTGGTATTTTTTTTTAAGTGAAGGTTCACAGAGACATTTCTTGATAAGCATGTTTGCTAAGGACATTACTCACTTTTATCTAAACTTAAGCTAGCTCCTAAGTCCCTCATGAAAGAGGCATACATCCCATCAATATGACACCAATGTTTTTTTATACGATCTTGAGAAATGGGGTTAAAGGAAGCCAGTGTGTCCCCATAAAGTCAAAACTCTGGGTTTGCTGGAGGGCCAGAGTTCATGTCACACTAATGACAATGTTATTATTAACATTGCTAACATTATCCTCATTATTATTGGAGACTGTGATGAAATACATTGGTAGAATGAGGTCTTTAATGGATTTTTGTAGGACCAGGAATGCCTAACTTCAGGATAAGATAAAAACCTCTGGTTGGGTTTCTCCCCATACAGTTTAGAAGGTGTGCTTTTTCTTCTGGAAGACTGAGAGCATGAGAAATCAGCTAGCTATTTATTCCCATAAACATATTGGCTATTTGGCAGGGGGAGCTTTCTTGGAAGTGTCCCAGCAGAGAGAAGCCAACTTAGGACTGAAAAGGACAGTAGGAAATCTACCTCATGGATAATTTATAGGATAATAACTGAGAGATGACCCAAGTATCTTTTTCTTGAGAGTCTTATTTTGAACAACAATACTTTTCTCAGAAGAATCCCTATATCATGTTTTAGAGATAAGTAAGTAGAGATTCTAGGGGTTAAGTTCCCCAAGGTAATGCAGTAAGCGACGGAGTTAGCACCTCAATCCAGATCCTCCATCAGCCCCAATCTTATTATTCTTTCTACTAGTCCCTGCTGTCTCTCCCAGGTAGACCAGCAAGACTCTGACCAAGTCTCATGGTTATAACCAATTACCGTTTACTGATTATCACAATTTCTCCTGCTTTATTGAGGGTCATTGTAATACCTAGGCAGCAGTGAGACTTTTTGCAATCAGCCACAAGGCTGAGCTATGTATTCTATCTAATCGTCTTCCATAATTCTCATCATTTTGTGGTCAGTGTGTAGCTAGGGCCATCACTACATGACCACTGGTCATGCATCATGGTTAAAAGCCAAGTCAGTCTTCACTGCCACAAAATCAAGTTACAAGTCAGTCTTGACTATCACCAATATTTCACAAATGAGTCAAGCATTCATTGATTCTTCTACAAAAAATGGTTTCATAGGGCCCTGACTCTCATACCCAGTAAATCAAAACTTCTTTGAAAGAGCCACAATGAAGATCAGAGCCTCTGATCCAGTTCATCTCGCTTGCCATAATGGGCCTACCATCAAAAGAGTTTATCCCACTTCAGTTGACCGGTTTGCTTCACTTTATGAGAAAAAAGTATACCAGGAGACTTTAAGATCACTGCAGAGACAGTATTCCTCTCCACCTGTCTAGGCATTGGGAAGCTACCAGGGAACAAAACAGATGAAGTTCCTTTCCACAAGAGTTTATACTATCGGTAGATAATATTTATTTAGGCCTCACAATTGTAGACTGTAAAGGATGCAGTTGTCAATTCTCTCAAGGTTGGTTTGTTTAATAAATTCAAGTTCAGGTCTATATGTATAGTTAGAAACTCAATTTCTGATCCGAAGCGGGAATATCCTTCAATATAAACCTTGTTCAGAGCATACCTAGTTAATGACGGCACACTAAAGCTATATGAAATTTAGAGCTTTTCCTTGCAAATTGGACTTATCTCTCTATCAATTAGCCATACTTAATCTCTCCTCTTTCCTCTTTCTTTTACTTTCTTTTACTACCCCTATCCACTTCCTATTCAGGGTTAAGAAGTGAAAGAACGCATGGGACTAATATCTGTCAAGAACTCTGAGTTATAGTTCTGGAGAAAATGGTTGTGGGAAAGGAGGACCTCAATGAACTCATTTATCTCCATCCAACAGGACCATAGTTAACGGAGACATGGTTTTTGGCATTTCCTCTTATTTCACAAGAAGAAAATAAGGAAGTATATATTCAAACATGTATTTGCTATCTCAACAGAAAGCTCCTTATCTCCCCCTCAGCTGCTTGCCAAGGCCCCAGAGGGTTTCAGGGTCAATGATTATCATCTCTCAATTCAGACACTTTGACATCTATGAATATGTTGACCTTGAAGATTGGACCAAGTCATTCCTAACAGATGTTAATTTGATTGCTCAGTTCTGACCTCAAATGAGGTCTGGCTTTTGTCTTCATCACTATATTAAGATAGTGATAACCTCCCTGAAGTCATAAAAATGCCCTGATAAGCCTTATCGATCCTGCATTTGAAATTGAACAGATAACCCAAGTGTATTATGGTAAACTTTTAACCTACTCTCTAAGATATATGTTCACCAAGGCTGAGACAAGAATTCATGGTTTTTGTTTCATAAAAGACTTCTCCCTCATTTGTTTCATAAAAGACTTCTCCCTCATTTATTTTTACATTAATAATTACTGCCTTAAAATTAACACAACCTACTCTTGTCCACGTTGCATTTATTTTTGCCAGCTTCTGACAAGAGTAAGGATCCTGATAATCAGGAAATTATTGAAAATCTTTCTCTTAGGAAATTTTGTACTGTGAAAAAATTGGAAGATAATAGCAAAACATTAAAAATGGTGATACTCACCGTCTACCTTTAAACAAATCCTGTAGATTTCAGCCCCATGTCAAAAAGGACTCCATTTGAGTAGCTGAAGACACTGAAGTCTCAGGAAATAAAGCTATCTCCTACTGTTGTAAGAAAAGAGCATGACTTGGAAGTCACACTGGGTTCAAATACTAGCTCCACAACTTACCAGTTGGATGTTCTTGGGCAGACTACTAGACAGAGCTGAGTATGCATTTCCTAACAGGTAAGATGAGGATTATATACACCTTTTGTTATTAGGATTCAAAAGATACTCCTTCCTTCAAACATACAGATCACAAAGAGACACTGAAACCCAAGCTTCCTTGTTAACCACACCATTAAACTCTAATTACTAAATAAACTATATATTAATGATGTATTTTGCATTGTTGTGAGAAGCTTCCTAACTTGAAGGAGAGATACTGTGGGCCAAATGCTTTCAAACTGGCAGACACAGGGCTTAAGTAGGAAAATAAAACATTAAATAATCACTAAACTATCTAACTTCCCCAGAACCAGAAAATTGTGTGTCTTAGAGACTTGGAACAGATAGACTAAGGTCAGTAATATGGCTGCGGTGGTAAGGAATGAGACCTGTGTACAGTCAAGTAGGGAAGGTGGGAGTAAGATCTAGAAGATTCTAGAAGAAGCCAATGACAGTTCTAAACCAAAACAATCCTCGGGCCAGTCCTCCGGCAGTTTATGTCTGCCAACCGCTGCATTATTCAATGCACAAAGTTGCCAGGGGTTTCTCGGGGGAAAAAAATCCCCCCAAAAAGACAAATCAGGACCACATTCCAAGGTAACTGAGTTGACCTTCACCTTTCCCTTCCTGTTTGCTGATGCTTGAAATTCTTTTAAACTTGAGTGGAACACTTTTCATCCCATAATTACAGCTAAAAGGCTTAAATTTCACAAGCTTATTTCAGACAAAGTGTTGATGAATATGAGTTCCAGTCAAAACACAATCAACCAGTCAACAAGTGTCAGTGACTGGTTATCAGATCTTTTTTGCGTGAAAGTGGAAAGAGGTGAAGGGGGCAAAGCGCTGGTCAGCTAAAAGGAGATAAAAGGTCACCACCAGAGGGAAGGCTCAGGGAAAAGAAGTTTTATGTCATAGTTTTGCCTGAGAAGAGGTCCGTTGGCAGCTAGAAGGGGGTAATGGAAGCTGACTGAGCTCTGAGGTTTGGTTTAGGGACATTCTGGGGTCTCTAATAATTGTTTGTTTTAGTTTGGTTTGATCAGGCTTCTGCAAGTACCATAAATCTGTTGCAATAATTTGTGAACTACTTTTCTTTGGGTGGTGTTTATTGTTCACAGCACTGGTTGGCTTCTTAGCAGGGGGGATAAAAAGAGCTTCTGACAGATTGATAGTGCAGGTGCAAGAAGAGAGACTCCAACCCCCATCAGATGCCTCACCTCCCTCGACAACTTATTCCTTCCGTGGTGACCCAGACCAGTCAGCCGACCCATCATTAAGTCAGGTATTCAGAGAGTCAGTCAGTCAAACGTTCAGACCTTCAGTCACACATTCAGTCAGCCGTTCAGCCAATCAGCACGTCAGACAGGCAATCAGCCAGTCAGTCAGTCCATGTGGAATATCTAATCTTCCTCACCCACCACCTATTTTAAACTGTACTCATTTCTTCTCTTACACCAATTAATACACTCTCTGGTGCAGATTTCGATAAAGATATTTAAGGTGCTAACCACCCTTGAAGTGTTTTTAGTCAGGCTACTCCTAATGCTGGCCAGTCTTCGAAGTCACGGATCGGATGTCACTCACACACACTGCATATATTCACTCTAAATTATTTCAAAAGAAAATTGCCATAGAAACAATACACTGTCAAGAGGGGACTGGTTAAATAAATTATGATGTAACTATAAACCAAAATGCTGTACAGCTCTAGGAAAGAATGAGGGCACACACAGGAACAGCCGTGGAAAAATGGAATGCTCCTCAGCATTTTTGTCACGTGAAAACGGATTAGCATAGGGTGCTGGATATAACACGCTTCCACCTGAGGGAATGAAAGAACTTATGTGCTGTGTATATGCATAAGTATCTCTAGAAAAATACACAAACACTAGATTTTACTGATTAAGTGGGGGTATAAGGTAATATGAAGGCATTGTGGTAGAAGAGTGGTATTTTCAAGATTTGCTCTGTATCATTTCTAAATTAAGTTCAGTATAGAGGATGAAAACCTCAATAGTCTTTTAATACACTACAGAACAGTTTTTTGATACAGGTGCATCTCAGGAAATGTTTCACATTTATGTAACAAATATGTAAATATATACATTTATGTAACAAATATAATAAATATGTAACAAAAATGTTACATATCTATTCCTTCTGTTGATGAAGACTGAGGCCACACACAGGCCTCATGCCGGACTTGGGAGCAGGGACACTTCTGTCGCTCTTTGTAAAGCTGTCCTTAGCTTGGTGCTGCCCTTCTGCCTCCACGGCCGCACAGGCTTTGGCTTTGCAAGGGTCACCTGTTCCCACCAATCAGGTCCCCCACCCATAAACCACAAAGGCCCCCTGGTCCTTGGCACTGCGCATGTCTGTGTTGGCTCAATGGCTCTGTCTTCCGCCTCACTCAAGTCCTGGAGAAAGTACACAAGAAGTTGCCAAGGAATATGCAATTCTTTCCTCCACAGTGAAAGGTGGATTCCTTAAGGGCCCAGAACAAAATATACTCAGCAAAAGCCAAAAACAATAACAAGAGCTGTGTTCTTAAAAACACTTCACAATTCACTGAGATTTTTGTTGATGTCATTCTATTGCCCTTAAACTAACTTCAAGGGAAAACTGGTGAACTTTTGTCCTCCAGGAAGTTTTTCTTCATGGCCCCTCCTCCCCCGTCCTTCTCCCTCCAACTTCTTTCATGCCCTCCCAATCAAAACACCACTAACGACACCCCCTGCTAATCGCTATTTTGCTGTCAGGCCTAAATGGGTCAAAACTCCAAATCACTAGTGAAACAAGAGGCAGTGTGTTTGGCTTAGATCTGGGAATGTACAAACGCTTGTCTAAGCACCGGTTTTCATATGCTAATATGTTATAGGGAAGCCTTCCTGCAGGGCTGGAGGCCACTGACTAGAGCTGACAGACCCAGTTTTCAAGAAGGCATTGGCTAGGGTAGGTTGAGCAGACTCTCCTCACCTCTACAAAGTGGCCACTCATAGGCCTTACTGACACATCGATAGCTTTGGTGGGATGTATGTGGTATTTTCAGAAAATTTTTAATTAGTACCAGACACCTCAAGCACTTGGAGGCTTCACAAAAATCTGGGTTTAACATCCCTTTGTGACACAGCTGGCCAGCCAAGACCTGAATCTCTCCATCAGGACATTTGTATGAACCAAGTCATAACTGCCCCCTTGAGTTAAGACACGCTCTCCAATTCAACAAGACCCCAGGTGCCTGGCTGCTCTGGTGACAGCTACTGCTGAGTGACAGATTGCCTCCCCAAAGCCAGTTATTTAAACAACCATTTACTTTTTCTCCTGATTATGTAGTTATAGGTAGGCATTGGCTAAGCAGCAGTAATCTGAAGGTCCGACTGTGCTGAAGGCCCAAGATGGCTGCTCCCAGGGCTACAGTGGAGGCGGGTGATGTTGCCTGGAGGCCCAGCTAGGACTGTAGCCGGGAGGACCGAGAGGTAGTCTCTGTGGCAGGGCAACTGAGGTGAGTGGGACTTCTCCCACAGTGGCGTCCTCCCCTGTAGCAAATGTCCTAGAGAACCAGGCAGAGCTGCATGGTCTTTACAACCTAGCCTCAGAAGTCATTCTGTTGGCTGAAACAAGTCATAAGCCCATCCAGAGTCCTGTTGAAGGGACACAGACTCCCCTCTCACTGTGAGATGTGTCACAGAACCTAAGTCTCACTTACTCAATCTGCTTGGATCCTACAGACTTTTGAGGGTAGACCCCACCCCCACTCCAGGAGCCTGAACGAATATTGATAGAAATACATCTTCCTCTTCCCTTCCCCTCCCTGCTCTCTGCCCTCCCTGGAAGTAGGTGGGGGACAGTATTTACTGGGTACCACCCAGATGCCATTCCTTTATCTTACAAAACACTTATAGAGCACCTAACTTGGGCCGGACACTTTCCATACATCTTCTCAAATGTAATACAGCAGCACTGTGTGGTGATTTTATCCCCATTCTGCAGATGAGAAAACTGAAGTTCACAAATCAGATATTTAGAATGGGGTTGTACAGCTTCCAAAGTGTTGATCCAGGATCCTAAACCAGCTGTCACTGGGTGTCACATGCCAAGAGGGATTATAATTTTTGCTTTGGTCCCTGAACAATATCTCTACAAATGCGTGGTGATATATCGCCTCTCTAGTCAGAATAACAGACTGTCCTCATGAGCATGAATCCCCTGGTTCAGTCTCAGTGGAGACAATACACAAGGTCTCCCCCATCAAAGGGCAAGTATTGGGAAATTCACAGATCCTTGTGTCTGTCAGCTGTACCCCGGGGGAGGGGGGCATTTCTTAAATGAGAATCTTCCCCTCACTCCCCCCAAAACTAAATAAATTAGGAGTTCTGGAATTTGAGCCTCCAACCACAGGGTTTAGAATGCAGGCAGGCACACAGATCCATAAGGTGGGCTGCTTCTCATTTCCCTTCACATTTTGGGTGGCTGCAAAGAGACATGAAATGAAGCAAAGTGGAAGAGACTTAAGTGAGGGGTGGTGAGCGAGGATCGATCGTAAGTATCTGCAGTCTCAGAAAAAATAAGATCCTGGGCAGAAGTATGGGGGAATACGCCCCAATTTTTTTTTTCTTTAGGTAGTTTCCACGCTGGGCAGGATTTGAACTCATGACCCTGAGATCAAGGCCCGGACTGAGATCAAGAGTCAGATGAGCCACCCAGGTGCCCCAGAATGTGCCCAGAGTCTAAGGAGACCTGCATTTCTATATTCTTACACAGGACCCAGATTTCACTGGTTTATTATCTGGTTTGAGATTTTCCAAGCCCATCTAAGTCTCCTCTCTTACTAGCGAGTTCTCTTTCTTCCTTGTGGTAATACTGTTTCTTGGCATGAATAGGAAGGCTATTCTGTTCCCAGTAACACAGGAGCCAAGGAGAAGATGAGAATTAACGTTTACTAAGCCCCTGCTAGTGTTGGGCATCTCACACAGCATGATATTCATTGCAAATCCCAAGTGTAGGAGATATCGGATCTATTTTTCTTCTCTTTTCTCTTCTTTTCTTTCTTTTTTCATAATTTTTATAATAAATTTTATAGAAATTTTATATAATTTTATATACTATAAAAGAAAAAATATCTTTTTTTTCATAAGTGGATATACCGGTTTCAGGTGTACAACATAATGATTAGGTATTTGTGTATATTGCGAAAGGGTCATCACATGAAGTCTAGTTAATATCCATCACCACACATAGTTACAAATTTTTTTTCTTGTGACGAGAAGTTTTCAGATGTACTCCCTTGATCCATCTCTTGATGGCATAGACATACATGAAGAGAAAAAAATTAATGGCAGCCATCTTTTGGAAGTGATCTACCACAGTATATATCAGGCATTAATATGCTTTGAGGTCATTTTAAGTTTTCTGAGGACTAGGGATTTACTGAAAATTTTAAAACATTTTTACTGTAAAAATAATACATGCACATAAAAAAATTCTGCACTGTAATGGTATCAAAGGGAAGGATAGAACATAAAAAGTAAGCTTCCTCCCCAATCCCACCTCATTTCTAGGGCCTTCTTAAGCTTTTCTTCACTTATCTCCTTTTTATATCATATACATACATGTAAATTATATTTTTCCAAATATAATATCATTTTTTTTATTCCCAAAAGCCTGTCCCACCCAGCCCTATCAATCATTGTGCTATGGTCACCTTTTAGTTTTTAGTTGCTTCTTAAGAACTATTACTAGGGACGCCTGGGTGGCTCAGTTGGTTAGTCAACTGCCTTTGGCTCAGGTCATGATCCCAGCGTCTTGGGATCGAGTCCCGCATCGGGCTCCTTGCTCCGCGGGGAGCCTGCTCCTCTCTCTGCCTCTGCCTGCCTCTCTGCCTGCTTGTGTTCTCTCTCTGTTAAATGAATAAATAAAATCTTTAAAAAAAAAAAAAAAAAGAACTATTACTAAGTTTCAATCCCTTAGAATACTTGTTCTTGGCAAATAGTAAGTGCTAAATTCATGTTGACTAAATGGAACTGAATTCATGCAGACTCTCACAAACTTACATTATGTTGTCCTTAAAACCCTCTTCTTTTCGTACCTTTATTGATCCCTTTATCCCCCATTTTAGTTCCTTTTGACCTTCCAAACACTTTTATAAATACAGTAAAATAGCCTTAAATACGAGAAGAAATAGAGAAAAGGACAACATGAAATAATGACAAGTCCAAATTATAAAATAATTACTAAGAACTAAAGGACTGCACTTCTTCATACCAACTACACAAACAAAAAATTAATATAGTTTGGAAAACCCAAGATTGATGGCCAGTTGCTTTCACAAAAAGGTCAAAGTCATTTGAAACTAGCATATCAATTATTTGCTTTCAGAGGGGTGCATTTTCATGAAAATTCAACTCAACAACCCTTTACTGAGCACAGACCATGTTTCCATTGTCTGAAATGTAGGGCGACTGTCATAGAGCTATGTCCTCAGAAGGGTCTACTATTCAAAGGAGGAGACAGATACAGAAATGAAGAGTCCAAGGGAATGATGATGGGGCTAGAGAGAGAGAGAGAGCAGTGCAAGAGGGGCACCAGTAGGTATCCTCAGACAATGACTATTACGGTCCCACTGTTAAATCCCACCTGGACACAGAGGTTATGGTAGACGGTTCATCCTGAAATCTGGTTATGCATATTTCTTTTTAAATATTTTTAGAAAATGCAAGGTAGTCAAATCTAGCCCCAAGGTAACTCTAAAAACACCATACAGCCAAAATCAGCCATGTTCAAAAGGATACCATTTTTTACAGCATAGGGAATATAGTCAGTGGTATTGTAATAACAGTGCATGGTGACACACGATAGCTACACTGGTGGTGAGCACAGCAGAACATACAGAGTTGTCAAATCGCTATGTCATACATCTGAAACCAATGTAACTTTGTGTGTCAACTATACTTCAACTAAAAAAAATAACAAAATAGGCAACATGATGCCTCCAGCTTTGTTTTTTCTTTTTCAACAATTCCTTAGCAATTTGGAGAAAGGGGAACCCTCTTATGCTGTTGGTGGGAATGCAAGTTGGTGCAGACACTTGGAAAAACAGTGTGGAGATTCCTCAAGAAATTCAAAATAGAGCTACCCTATGACCCTGCAATTGCACTACTGAGTATTTACCCCAAAGATACAGGTGCAGTGAAAAGAAGAGTCATCTGTACCCCAACGTTCACAGCAGCAATGGCCACAATCACCAAACTGTGGAAAGAGCCAAGATGCTCTTCAACAGATGAATGGATAAAGAAGATATGGTCCATATACAATGGTATATTACACAGCCATCAGAAAGGACGAATACCCAACTTTTGTATCAACATGGACGGGACTGGAAGAGATTACGCTGAGTGAAATAAGTCAAGTAGAGAAAGTCAATTATCATATGGTTTCACTTACTTGTGGAGCATAAAGAAAAACATGGAGGACATTAGAAGAAGGAAAGGAAAAGTGAATTGGGGGAAATCGGAGGGGGAGACAAACCATGAGAGACTGTGGACTCTGAGAAACAAACTGGGGGTTTTGGAAGGGAGGGGAGTGAGGGATGGGTTAGCCCGGTAATGGGTATTAAGGAGGGCATGTATTGCATGGGGTACTGGGTGTGGTGCATAAATAACGAATCTTGGAACACTGAACAAATAAAATAAAATTTAAAAAAATAAGAAAATAAAATGTAAAAGGATACCAATTTTCATTTTACATATGAAGACAATCTACTAATTTCCAGTAATCAGGTCCAAATTTCCAGTAATCATGAGGAATCATTCTTTACTATCTCTGGGGTCTGAGAGTATTGGATCCCGTCATGGGCAGCCTCCAAACCGTTCACTTTCTGACTGCTGCCTTTCATACCCTCGGAGAAGAATCTCCAACAGACTATTGGAACACCAAATAGAGTGCTGACACGGTACATAATGTTTAAAACTGCATCTCTTGTCAAGGTTTTCTGGAAGACAATCTAGGTCAAAGGCACATTGCCTGAAACCCGAGGTAGATAACTGCCCGGATTATTCAAGAGGGGGTTACGGAAGAAGGGAGAGGGTGGAATGTTAAGAAAGAAATCAATTAGAAATGGATTTTTATTCTCAGAATGCTACAGAAAGCAAAAACTCCCGTCTAAGCCTTTGTCTTTTTAAATATGTCATCTCCTCCATGAGATGCTCATCTTGTAGTTTATTCTCTTTTTATTTCCACTTTCCTGCACAGGGCAGCAGTGCTGTGCTTGTAAAAACTCACCATGGAAAAGGAATATGGAAGAATGAGAAGGGCTGAGCTGAGGGGCAGTGAAGCAGTAGGAACGATGTGTCTTTGGTGTCTTTCTTGTCCCTTCAGGACAGCTGCCCCCAAACCAGACTTTGAGACCAGAGTAGTAGTACAAGTAGTTTATTTAGGAGGTGATCCCAAAAGCTCTGTTAAGGGATTAGGGCAATAAGAAAGGGAATATTATCCGGCAAATTAGCACCAGGACCACCAAGGCTCAACCCAGTGAGGACCCTTAAAGATAGGGTAGAACTTTTAAGTTTTCGCCAGCAAGGAGCAAAGAAGCCCGGGTATTCAACCACTAACCACCATCCAGCATGGACTGGGCTGTTCCCAGAGCTGTTGGTAGCTCAGCTCTTCTGGCCTCCCCCTTTGAGGCTAAGAGAAAGCCCTCACATGGAGAGTTGTTAGCTTCCAGTAGGAGCTTGTGGAAATGCCCTAGAATGGTGCCAAGGTCATAGAGGAAGGACACAGACAGAGTCCACTGCACCAATCCATTTTTTTATTTGTTCAGCATTCTCAAATTCACGTCTTTCTCTCATTCTCCCAGCTTATTAGAGTTAGACGTCTTTTCTTCTGCAGAGGGAAGAGAGTTTGGAGGTGGTGAGTAAAAGAACAGTTGAGCGTGTAGTGATATTAAAAAACCTGAATGAGAATTATTTTGATGAGATTTAGGTCACAGGGGAGGGTTCCTACAGAACGGATGGGACTTCAGGGGAAAATTCTTATCTTGTATTTGTACTAAATAACTGCTTTGATTAACAATAATGACTAATGGGAATGATTCAGTGAGACTTCTTTTGACTTGTCTCCTTAAACCACAGACCAATATCTGCCTAATGTCTCAGGTAAGAAAAGAAAAATCAGTAAATTTATACAATGTGCTTTGTTTAAGCCTTCTACTCCCAAAGCAAATTTTTTCCTGAAAAACTTAAATTGAAGTGGGGTCCCTTGTGGGCCAGTCTTGTGACGGTGTCTTATTAAAAGAAACAGTTGGTTCCTATCACCAGACAAAAAGTAACTCAAACACTTCAAATCTTTGCCTAGTCTATTGAGGTTTTATGCACAGAAAAACATTTTTACAATTTTCTCTCCTCATCTCTCTGCCTTCTCAGTATCATCTGCAGGAACTACAGCTGTTTCCCCCAATTTTTCCCCCACTTGTCACTCCCCACCCCTCAGAACTCTCCTACTTTCAATCCCCACAACTTGTCTCTCTCTCCCCTACTCCTGCCTTTTTCGTGGTATAATCTACTAAGACTGTTTATCATCTTCGGGTCTTTTGTTATTGTTGTTCTTTTTTTCCATTATATGTAATCTCTACAACAAAGCCTACCCAGAAACATCATCCTTCCCTCTAGGAGCCATAGTGAGATGTAATATGTGGTCGAGAAAGGGGAGGATGTAATGTATGGTGTGCGAAAGGTAATGAATACTGACTTAGAGGTTAACAATTCTGCTCTCGTTTTACTCTACTTATCTATCAATCTGTATTTACCTATGTCTGTCTGTCTGCTGAAAAAGGACTAAAATGAACAAGAGAGCTCCTTGTTTCCTCTTGCCTTTTGCCTTCACCATCTTTTCTTCCTTTTTGCCAACTACCACTTCTACCTTACAGATTTTGACTAGTCAATAAACTGCAAGACTTGCATAAACAGTTCTTGGGAAATATCGTTCTGGTGGTTATCAAGAAGGAGCACAAAATGGGAACGACTCCCAGCCTTGAGTTTTGGTTGAAGTTGCAAATTGCTGCCTTAGCCAAAATGCCAAAGCTGGGGGCTCAACTTTGCTAATCCTCAACTTTGCTAATCAACTTCACTTGCCCTGCTTCCACTGGGGAGTCACCAGGTGTTTGGGTATTCCCTGAATCAAGAAATCCATAGACAAAGCCCCACCAACCTTTATTTGAGTCCCTTAAATCATTTTCTTTTGACTTTACTCCACACAATATGTATACACACGTATCCATATGATGTCTGTGAAGACAAATTAAGATTAGTTATAAAGCACTTTCATATTCACTCTACTTACAAAGTGCCTACAACCTTATGACATAAATATGAGTGTGAATTATTTTCTTCATTCTATAAGGGAGAAAATTAAAGTTGAGAGGAGTTAGATGGGTTGTCCAAGGTCACATAGCTTGTTAAGTATATATTCAAACCTGGGCCGCCAAGTCCCTTGCATTTCACTTTAGCACATCTAAGCATTCCATGGTACTTTCAAGGATTCTCAAAGGACATTGTCTGCCACTCCCTATCCTCCACACCAAGGAACACCCTAAAATCCAAGACAAAGTGAGGACAACCCAGTGTCTTAAAATCAACAGTCAAACTCTGCATTAGACTGTATGCATGTAATGGTGATTACGTTGGTGCTTGCATGATTCGTGATCATATATAACCTTTTCTCATTGTGGAAAAGTAGAAATTGCAGAAAGTTGCAAAGGAGATAGAACTCACCTTTGATTTAATTAAACTCATAATCACTGTCAACAATCAGTGTGTATCTTTCATAAACATATATATTCTTGAATTTTAACACCCGGTATCAGGACAAGACATAGACCCTACCGTAGAGGACCATGATAAGCCAGTTTCACTCATGAACAGCAACACAAAATTCTAACCAAAAATACTATCAAGCTGAATTATGTAATTTATAAATAAGATAATACACTATGGCTGAATTGATTTATTCCATACATTGGGTTAGAATTGACATTATACAAGTCACTATTGCAATGTGCACATTAAAAGTTTGTTTGTTTTTTAAGATTTTATTTGTCAGAGAGAGAGAGAGAGCGCATAAGCAGGGGGGAAAGACAGAGGGAGAAGCAGGCTCCTTATTGAGTAGGGAGCCTGATGTGGGGCTTGATCCCAGGACCCTGGATCATGACCTGAGCCGAAGGCAGTCGCTTAACTGACTGAGCCACCCAGGTGCCCCAAAAGTTTGTTTTTTTTAAGAAGAAAGTATCCATAGATGCAGAAAAAGCAGTCAAAAATTAATATTCACTCACGAGAGAAATATGAAAGTGGGAAGAGAAGGAAATGTCCCTAATCTGACAGAGTGTATCTCCTGCAAATATCACATGCAATAGTGAAATATTAAAATCATTCTCCTTTCTAAGAGAAATAATACCAGGATGACTGCTTCTCTTCAATATCTTGTTGGAGGTTCTAGCCAGCACAGCAGGAAAAGAGCGAGATAAAAACATATACTAATTGGAAAGGAACAAACAAAACTATCACTGTTTAGATACAATTATCTACCTAGAAAACTCAAGAATCTACAGAGAAGCGTATTAGAATTTACCAGAGAAGTTAGCAAAATTTCTACATGTAAGTTTAATATATGAAAGACAAATGCATTTCTATACATCTACAGCAATTAGAATGTCTAATTTCAAAAATTAGAATGATGCCAAAGAACTTAACAGACACCTCACTAAAGATACTCAGATGACAAGCATATGAAAAAATGCTCCACATCATATGTCATCAGGGAAATGCAAATTTGAAAAATTAAAATAATCATGTATAGAACATAGCTGATACACTTATTAGAATGGCAAACATCCAAAACATTGACAACACCAAACACTGGTGAAGATGTGGGGCAACAGGCATTCTCATTCACTACTGCTGGGAATGAAAACTGGTGCAGCCATTTTGAAAAAACAATATGGCGGCTTCTTACAAAGCTTCTTACATACTTTCACTATACAATCATGCTCCAGCAATCATGCTCCTAGGTTTTTACCCAAAGGAGTTGAAAACTATGTCCACACAAAAACATGTACACAGATATTTATAGCAACTTTTTTTATAATTTCCAAAAACTGGAAGCACCAAACATGTCCTTCAGTAGGTGAATGCATAAATAATCCATGGTACATCCAGACAATAGATTATTGTTAAGTACTAAAAAGAAATGAACTGTCAAGCCATAAAAGATATGGAGGAACCCAAAATGCATATTACTAAGTGGAAGAAACCATTCTAAAGGTTACATACTCTGTAATTCTAACCATAGGATTTTCTGAAAGAAACAGAACTATGGAGACAGTAAAAAGACCAGCAGTTTTCATAGGTTAGGTGGTGGGGAGAGATTTTTTAGAGCAATTGAAACTATTCTGTATGATACTATATTAATGGATAAATGTCATTATACATTTGTCCAAACCCATAGAAGGTACAACACCAAGAGTGAACCCTAATGTAAACCATGGACTCTGGGTGATAATGATGTGTCCATGTAGATCCATCAATTCTAACAAATGTACACTCTGATGGGGATCCTGGGAGAAAGAATATATGGTAAGAAGTAAAAGCGGTCCTCTTCCTGCTGACAACACAGGAATGAGCTAAGTTATGTTTAGAATAAAACTGGTTTCTTTAAATTTCATTATACCTGAAAAGACTACACATGGCACCTTGAACCTGAGCTTTAGCTTGAACCCTTGGCAGTACTGATGAAAGCTGGGAAAGCCGCCATTGCAAAGCTACGGTTTTCTGAATTGCAAGAGGCAGAGCTTTGAACACACCCCCACTGAAGGTATTCCCTTTTCTAGAAGTCCCCTTCGGGGGGCCAAACATCCATGCAAATGTCAAGCAGGGGCGGGTCAAATAGTGATTCTACAGAACCAAGTGCTCCATACGACCAGGCAGAGGGTGTGTGCTGGAGGCACAGTTACATTTCTGCAGGCTCCCTGATGTCTCTGTTCGACAGCTCCATGCCTCACCCCTGCCTGTGCCCCAGCAGCCGGCCATGCTCTCATCCGAGCTGATGCTCACGGAAAAGCAGAACTCTGGGAATCAGAGGAAGGCAGGAAGGACAGGGAGGACGGCCCGGAGGGAGGACGATGAAAAGAAAGTCGGGCGGGCTTGGTAGGGTTGGCCCTGGCCTGAAAGGGCTAATGACCCGCATATGGTGTTACTTATGTCTAAACAGCCCAGATTCAAGAAAATCTTACACGTTATAAGAGCCATGCTTTCTTTGTAATGTGCAGGGAGAGATGCAGGGGAAATAGCCTCCCGCCCCTTCCCTCCTTCCTTTTAATCTTCTTTAAGTGTGTGGTGTTACAGTTTTCTGATGTGATTGTGCTGTGGCGGTCACGCATTTGTGAGTTGGGGTCAGGGTGTCCTAACAAAGACGTGGATATTTTTCAGTGAATCTGTCAGTGACTCTGGGAAAAAGGAAGGTACTCAGGGAGGAAATGAAGACTCAAAAACCTGGCCTTAGAGGGAAGAAGAGGAACAAATTCTGCTCTCTGGGTCTCCTTTTCTTGGCCATGGATTCCGAAGACCTGTTTCTGCAATCTTCCAACCAGTGAAAGAAAGAGAGCCTCCGCCCTAAGAAGGCACCCAAGGAAAAAAGGAAGAGAGACAGACCCTAAAGTCATCTGATGAAGCTGGGTCAGACCCTGTGGGTTCTGAAATCAGCCATCCCTCTGGCTGGGGTACACAGACCTTCTCGCCATTCCCCAGAACACAAGTCAGTCTCAAAGATTTAACAGGATTTTACCAACGGCCGGAATAGACAAGAGGGAGGAAGCTTTTGTTAGATTTTCCTAGACCATTGGTTCTCAAGGTGCAATTCTCAGGTGAGCAGTATCAGTATCCCCCACGAACTTGTTCAGTAAGGAGGCAGATTTGGGGGTCTCATCCCACACTTACCAACCCAGAACTCTGAAGGTAGCTATGGCTCAGAGAAGGGTGATAAGAAGCCCTCCCTGTTATTCCAATGCACCTAAAAAACACTAGGACTTCGGTCAAAACTCACACAGGTGAAGAGCATCACACTGACTTTAACTTTTAATGTGACCTCACTTGAACACGCTTGTCCGGTAAGGTCAGGGTCATAGTCATTAGTGCGGTTCACCTCATTACTATTCCCAGCTATCTGCTTTCCGGGCCTAGAACAGCATTGTATTTCCCGGCCCCCTCTGGTTGAACGAGATCACAGGACTAGGTCTTGCCAATGAGTTGTAGAAGGGAGCATTAGACTGTCCGTGCTCGACCCTACAGACCCTCCTCTTTATAGTAACGTTCAAGACCGTGGCTGCTCCATCAGTCTGGACCCCAGAACAAGGAGATGGGAACAAGCCCCCCCAGCCTTTGTTGTTATACGCCACCAAGACTGATGGGTTAACTAACAGTACCTGAAACTATCACCACAGGTTCTGCGATTTCTGTCAATGCTCTTATTTCAAATATCCTCTCTCGTGTTTAAACCACCAGTCGCAGTTTTTATTTCAGTCACATGTAATTTGTTGGTTCTGTCTCCCCTGATGGACTGCGAACCTTATCCTCTGTCCCCCACATCGTCTGACACAGAGTGGTGGGCCCAGCGGGAGTTTAATATATATTTATTGGTTGGATCTGTTATAATGCACATCCATTGTAAAAGACCGTTCTCCCTTTATGGCTCCTGTTTCTGTCTGTAAAAATCTACTACAAAGCACTCTTCATATTTTCCCTTTCAAATGGTTTCTTTCCCCCCTGATAGCACTTAAATTCAGCATTTGAGTCTCCTTGCTTTGTTTTAATTATTAACCGTGATTAGATACTCCAAGGGTTCTGGAGCAACCGGGCAATTGAACACGTATAATTTTCCTGATTATTTCCCTGACTCAACACGGAACAAAGAGAAACAAACAACAGAAGTCAAAGAAGGAGTGTTTGTTTTCTCAGCCCCATCACTGTGGATTTACACCTCTTTCCCATTTGCACTAATGAGAATTACATGAGTAATTCCCCCACAGTGAACACAACCCCTGAAGTCCTTCCAGTGCCTTTCTAAAGTGGTAGCAAGAATTTAAAGCTATTCCAGTGCGAGTAACTGAAAAATACCAACGACCAAATCACATGTGTGAACCAAACGTCCCTCTCCAACCGGGCCTTCCGTTCTCGAAGATACAGGATTGTATCTCATCCTATCTTTGAATCCTTAATGCCTCGCATGGACTCCGGCACATTACATGTTTTTTGTTGACTGAATGAATGAATGAATGAGTGAATCAATCAATCAATGCAATCAACATTTTCTTTTTAGTTATTTTACCAGAAGAAACTAAAAACCAAATTTTGTTAATTACCCCTAGGAGAGAAACATAATTACCAAATGTGTGTCTTGCTCTCTGGAAAACAAACTCTTTGTTTAAGGGTTTCTGTCTTGACTAGAACCATGAATCCCTGAAAATGTGTTTGTGTCATCCCAGCAGCTCAGTCCTGCCAATATCTTTTCATGTGTTAACAGCCCCCGTAAAGGCAAAACCCCCTATTTAAACAGATGATGGGCCTGTGCCAAGAAGAATAACTAGAACACATGACAGTAATTCTCACGTTATTTTTCAGTAAATGCTGACAATGCTAATTAAACAAACAAAACCAGTGAAAACAAACATCATACTCAGAAAATGAATGGTGGTTCCTTAACTCCACAACTCATCCAAGTGGCGAAGGCATCAAAGGGCAACTTCATGGGGTTAGGTCAGAGCCCCCGGTGTTCTCTTGCGGCAGGGAGATTCAAGGTTGTAGGCCAGGATATCTAAATATGTAGCAACCTGAATCTGATTCCAGAGTCCAAAGCAGACCAAGGACTCTATTCTCCGGGGTACGCTCTGGCAAAGAAAGCGCCTCTGGGAAAAGGCAGAGGCACTTCCCTTTCTTCATACCTGTTCGTACGTGGAATTTCTTCTCTGGATAGCTAGGATATTTGAAGTGGAATGGAACAATTTGCCCAATTAACTTGCTAAAAAATCTTTTCACTGTGCCCATACACATTTCTGTTTTCAGGTGCAAAATTAGTCACAGAATCGAATAATTTACACTTTAGTCCGAATTAGTTTCTGTACCGTACATTTTTTTTTCCCCTGAATCTTTTGGCCACTTGGAGTAACAGAATAGTAAGCACCTCGGTTCTACTTGACTCTCCTTAGCCTGTTTCCTCTATGTCATGTGAACAGCTATTACATTAGAGAGAATTTAACAGTGAACAGAGAAGGCTTTTGTCAGTGCAACCTGTGTCATGTTCACTCTTGTAGAGTTAGATCACGAAAACACGAAATTCCCTTGCATTGTTCTCTTTTGATTAGATTTATTAGTTGCAGCCATGGAAATCAATTCTGGCTGATCCAGAGCAGAAATTGTGTGTTACAAGCATGTTGATTACGCTTACATAATCGCCAAAAAAAAGGATGACAACCGGACTCACAAACAATGCAGGCAGGAACGACACCTCAGATCGGGTCCAGGTACCAGTGAGGTCGTTACAGTCAATCCTTTCAAGCTCTAGATGCCACAGCTTGAACCTCCAGCAGATCCCGGAGACCACTGTGACCCTCACTGCCATCAGTCACTTCCCTGGAAATTCCATCCTACTTCTCTGCCACTGTCATCACTATGGGTGTTGCTTAGTCTTCACTAGTTTCCATTTCAAAGTTCGGGGCACCTTTTACTCGTGGGCTTGATCCTGTTGCCTACTAAGTAGCAGCAAAGGCTGACGGGGGAATTTTGGTGCCTGACATGAAAGGCAAATTCTGCTTCTAATGAAGACTCACAAAATAAAGATACTGAGTTTCCTAGAAATTGTTGGACATTTTATTCTCCAAAGTTTAGAAGTCTGCCATGAAATATGCCCAGTTTGTTTATTTGTTTATTTTTTTAATTTTTTTTTTTGAGACAGAGAGTGCACGAGTGGGGGGGGGAGGAGCAGAAGGAGAGAGATAATTTTAAGCAGGCACAACATGGGGCTTGATCTCACGACCCTGAGATCATGATTGGAGCTGAGACCAAGAGTTGGACTCTTAACTGACTAAGCCACCCAGGTGCCCCAAAATATGCCCATTTTAGCAAAGGTACTGATACCTCAAAAAATCTGTGTGTACTTATACCCAAGTTTCAATATCACAGAAGTTTGAACCTTCAGGTATCTTGCACTAGGGCAAGGCAACTGTTATGAATTAGGACAGAGGGAAGGGAAAGAAGATGACCCAATTCTTCTAATACTGAAGAAACCCCAATAGGAGTTGATGTATAAGAGACTCGAGGATCTCGAGGGAAAGACTCTTTAGGAAAAAGTATGAGAGTTAAGTCCAGGGATGAATGTACTTGCTTTTCTTCAGAATTCATTGCCTAAACTGAGCTATCCACACTGTGATTTGATTGTTGTGGAATTTTCCTTAGTGTTATAGTTGGTTTGGGTTATGTTGTTTCAGCAATATCTGGAGGATACCAGAGTTATGAAACATCATGGATTATATTCTATGGAAGTCTTCCCCAGCCAGCTTTTAACACCTGGAATCAACAAATCCAACGGGCAGAGCACAGTGAATTGGAAACTAAGAGGTTCGGGTGCACTCCTGACATCACTGCCTTGTGGAGTCAACGTGGTGGGCAGATATGGAACTCGAGTTTGAAATGGCTTTGGTAGAAAAAAGCAAGTTCTAATACTTTAATTCCCTCTTTGTTCTTCTCTGATTCCCTAAATACCTCCATTTCAGAACAAGAAGTGTACATCCAAGAAGCTCAGAGGGCTAGGTGAATATCAGGACATTCATACTCGCCTGGAGACAGTCTTAGAGGATGCCACATGAAGTCATGTCAACCATGACAGAATCTTGGAATTCAAGCAGACATTCAAAATCACCTACACCAAGTGCCATATGGGAATATCCTCGACTGCATCCCTGATAGGCATTTGTCCAAACTTCTACTCGAATCTCCATGGGATCCAGTGGTTACCAGGACTTCATGGCCTCCTAAATCAGCCCATCCCATCGTTGAACCATGCTCATTGTTTGGAAGTTCTGTCTGCTTATTAAACTCCATTCCACCCAATGGTCTCCCTTCTGCCATGGGACCATAAGAGCCTCCAATGCCGGTCTTTCAAATATTTGAAGACATCGTCCTGTCATCTTATCAAGCATCAAATTGTGTCAGGTCCACTTCCTTAATATTTCTAGTACCTGCCCATTCCTCCCCGGCCTCACCTTCATTACATACTCTCCCTTGAATTATTCCCGGTGTCCTAGGGGACGTTCCTGCCTCCAGTCCTGTCTCCAATCCATTTTCAATACATTACCCTTAATAATACTTCCAGCATAAACATCTCTTAAAAGAAACTCTCAGATAGCCTCTTACTGTCTTGAGGATAAATCTCAAATTTTAAACCCTGTTAGCCCTTTATTATCAGTTCCTTGCTTTTTCCTCCAGGCTCATCACTCATCATTCCTTCCCTTTTACATAGTACCAATCAAACTCTGATTTACTTGGACCCATCTTGCTCTCCCACGTGGACTCCGATCCGTGCCCTCTTCCAACCACGCCCTCATTCTCCATCATCTGGATCATCCCTCTCATCTTTTCAGACTCGTTCCCCACCATCCCCCTCACAAAGCTAAATCAGGCACCCCTCCCATAGCATTCTGCTCTTAATCCACACTATAAATATTAATGCACTACATTAAAATCATCTAGTCACTTGTCTGTCTCGACCACTAAAACGAAACTTCATGAAGAAGGGCAGTCTAATTCCTTGTTCACTGCTCTATCCCTAGTGTGCAATTCAGTAGCTGGTACATTGCAGAAGCACCATTATTTTCTGTTGAATGATGAATGCAGCTCCTTCAATCTTTCCTTCTGTGCCTTGGTCACTAGATCACCCATGATCCTGGCTGCGCCCCAACCATTGCTCCATATATCCTCATGTTTATCAGTGTTCCACTTACAACTTGACTCATGAACTCAGCCTTGATCCCAAGGTCAAAGAAAGGAGCAGAAAGCCCTAGGAAAGAAATCTAACTATCCAACTATCCCTCCTTCAACTCTTCTCACTCTGAGGTCACTCCGGATTTGGTCAGTATCCCAGAATGTGGGGTCCTAATAGGTTGGTGACTCTACCAAACACCCATTGGAGTTTTTCTTCCTCCATATGGGAACTAGCAATAACTTAGCCATACCCTGTGTAACATATGAATTTAGCAGAACTTAATAGCTATTAATAAAATATTGATGCATTTGTTTTTCTGGCCAAATATTTGAAAGTAACTGGGACCATTTCCAGGTGGTGACTTCATCAAAAGTTAAAAATAGAGCTACCCTATGACCCAGCAATTGCACTAATAGGTATTTATTCAAATGATACAAACATAGTGATTCAAAAGGGCACCTGCACTCCAATGTTTATAGCAGCAATGTCCACAATAGCCAAACTATGGAAAGAGCTCAGATGTCTATGGACAGATGAATGGATAAAGAAGATGTGATACACACATACACACACACACATACACACACAATGGAATATATATATGGACTGTTTATATATATATACACATATACATACAATGGAATATTACTCAGCCATCAAAAAGAATGCAATCTTTTGTAACAATGCAGGTGGAACTAGGGGTTATTATGCTAAGTGAACTAAGTCAATCAGAGAAAGACAATTATCATATGATTTCGCTCATATGTGGAATTTAAGAAACAAAATAGATGATCATAGGGGAAGGGAGGGAAAAATAGGGCAATATCAGAGAGGGAGAGAAACAAACCATAAGAGTTTCTTAACTATAGGAAACAAACCGAGGATTGCTGGAAGGGATGGGGTGGGGGAGGGGGTAACTGAGTGATGAGCATTAAGGAGGGCCTTTGATGTGATGAGCACTGAGTGTTCTATGCAGCTAATGAATCACTAGACTCTACCTCTGAAACTAATAATACACTATATGTTAATTACTTGATTTAAAAAAAAAAAGCAAAATGTTTTGTGAGGTTCTTTCTTCTCCCCAAAGCTTATGATTCTATGATATTAAAAATGATTCCGCAAATACCAAATCATGTGTGTGGTATATCCTTTATTACAACTGAGGGAAAAGGTGTGTAGGAGAAAAGGGGGTGGTGTGGGAATGTGGCAGCACCACAGACCGAGACTCGAAACAACCATAATTAATTGTCACAACCTGGTTTGATCAAGGGCCAGATGAGCAGACCCTGTGAGCCAGAAATCCAGAAATGGGATGGATTCCCCGGGACAGAAGAGACACAGTGCAGAAAGAGAACATCTGGATAAGGAGGCTGGATGAAAACAGTCACCATTCATTGGTCAACTAACCGTTGCCCATTGCTCTTTAAACCTCTAGAGAATAACTAAGAGGAGTAAATGAGTTCATCTTTGGGAGGCGTTGGGACAGGATTCAGCACACTGTAAGTGATCAATAAATGCTAGCTGTTATTATTCACAGCTCTACATATTTTATAATAGGTAGATTTCTAGAAATATTATGAAACTCAATCATCATCCACAAAATGCCTTGCTCCGTTGGTAAAGGTAAGGTTCGGGAAAATTGAAAAGTTCACTGGCTCTTCCAAAAAGGAATTTGGAAATCCCTTTCCCAGGCAGAATAAGGGAGTCGAAAAATGGAGAGAAGAGGTGAAACAGTTCTAAGATTCTTCTTACTTAAATCCAAAGCTAAGGGCTTGCTCTTTGTGGAACAAACTGAAGGGGGTGAGAGGGCACGAATGCTAAGAGGGTGTGTCCTGGGGGACTCTCGGGGACAAGAGAAGTGAGCACCTGCTATGATAGTGTGGAGAGTAACTTATAACAGAAGGCTTCCAGGGACAATCCAGAGAACAGATTTAGAGCGTCTCACAGAAGGTAAATGGGTCTTCCCAGCCTGAGACGCCCAGGGATTTTCCTTGTTCCTGCCGGCTTTGCACTTGTGAGAGGCACAGCCTGTAGTGTTACCTGCCAATGTGACGAGTGCTGGGAAGTGAACAGGAATGGCATTGCCTGTGTCTCTGGAGAAATAGCTCCCAGATGCACCATATTCTCAACGAACTGGATGGATCCTGGGAAGCATGAGCTGGACGGCCTTGCATGGAAGTCATGTATGTCTCGTAAAGTTAAATTATATTTCCAAGTGTCCTAAGGACATCATTTTCAATGATAAGCTGAATGATTCAGGGAAGTGAATAATACTCTCGTAAAGTCAGGTTAATTATGTTTTATTTATTGGTGTGAGTCTGGACTTTCATATATTGTGGAGGGTTTTCCTATAGTGGGATACGGCTCTAAAAAGTGTCTCCAAAACTTAATGTGCGCCTCGATGTGTGATAAGTTCACATCCATATACCCTACATCTAGACTAGTGTTTGGCACATAAGAGGTGCTCAATCAATGGTTGTGGAATGTTGTTTGAAAAGAAACAGCCTTTTCTCCGGCCACGATATGGCCCTTTAGGAAAACAATGGAACTATGAGCCCAAAACTTCAAAGGATAATAAAAATAAATTTAAATTCTAAAAAGCGAAACAAGAAGTCACAAGAAACAGCTAATGATATAACAAAGAACGGAAAATGTCAGCCTTCACCTATTGGTAATTGTTCTAGCATATTCTGTCTCTGACTGAATGTTCCACAAACAAGCAATTAAGGTAATCTTCATCACAGGAGGTAGTTTGAAGAACTCAAAGCCACAACACGTTTCAAACAGCTGGGGAACAGCAGAAATGCTGTAGAAAAAAAAAAAAAGACACAACATCCTGTGAGCTGGTGTTTTCGTGGAATTTAGAAATAAATGTCAAGCGATGGAACACGATCATTTATGAGGCACCAAATTAGATTCTTGGGTTGCTACAATTGTTCAGAGGACAGAACAAAGATTTCTAGCTGTTGTCTGGCAATGAATAGAGCACTCATTGGTGGGCATTCATCGGCATGTAAAGGTAGCCAAGACTCAGAGTCACAGGTCATAACGAAAGAGAAAAACTTCCCACGTGTGTATCATTCATCCTACTCTTAAACATACATGAAAATAAAAACTCTCCTCACCTATTTCTTCACAATGGGACAGAAAATCTTTCTGATTTCTCAAACTCTGTTCAGTACAGGGTTAACTAAGGACCGATTTACCCATTGGTGCCTAGTGAATTCCTTCACAGGCCCCTTACACACTCATACACAACCACTCAGGCATTCACACGCTTTCCTCCCTACCTGTGGCTCATGCTTAGCCCTGCTTCTGGCCTGGTATCCTTTCTTCCCTCATCTGGCAACATGTGATATTTAACTGCCCAGATGTAATGTCCTTTACAAAGTGTCATCTGATCTCAGTGACTTCCATTCTTCCAAATGTATCAGTTTCTAAACACAACCTTTGCCCCTTCTGTTCATCCGAAGAAATACGATATGGAGTAGAAACTAACAGGGTTTTGTGATTTCCCGCAGGCACCCAAGTCAGCAGTGACTTTCAGTTTCGTACTAGCCCCAAATGTAGCAGAGGCTGTCAGTGTCTGGCCCTTGTCCCCTGGCCACTTCCCTCCCTGATGTGAAAGATCTGAAGTCTGCTGAAAGCAAAGACCTGGGTTTGATGGCGGGCTCTTTGATTCTGACGATGGCATAGAGTCCCCTCAGCTGACTCAGGCCAGAAGTCCAGAGAGTTACTGCCCCTGTACCAGCCCCCAGCAAGAAGTTCCATAAGAATTTTTCCTAAAGAACATTTACCCCTTCATCATGGGACTTCCAATAGTATTAAATATGGTCATTTGTCCTCAATGAGATATTGACACGTATGCCCAATGTGAAGGTACTAGGAGGTGGGGCCTTTGGGAGACGCTTAGGTCATGAGAGTGGAGCCCTTCTGAATGGGATGAGTACTCCTAGAAAAGAGATAACCACAGAGCTCCCTAGGGCCCTCCTCCAAGTGAGGATACAGAGAGAAGTCTGTGACCTGGAAGAAATCCCGCCCCCAACCACGCTGGCACCCCGATCTCAGACTTCCAGCCTCCAGAGCTATAAGTTTAGAAGCCCTATAGTCTCTGGTATTTTGTGATAGCAGCCTGAAGGGCCTAGAACGCCTGGTTTATAATCAGTATATAGATATATAATTTGCAAATTATATGCAAAGGGTGGTGATAGCAATGACAAGAAAGCTCATCGGTTAGAGCATTTCGTTATTAAATCAGACTTCTGTAGGCAATCAGTATGTGATACAAACACAGGATTCCCTCCAGTGGAATTTTCTCAGGGTCACCTGACTTGACGACCTCGCCAAGATACCATGTCACGGCGAGGCCAGTGGTCGGCCTCGTGAAATGACTGCTTGGAACTCTAGCGAATATGGCCAATCAAGTCTGAATGATAAGAAACCAGATGGGAGGGCAAATACAAGGGAAGAGAAAAACTGAACCCCAAAAGATCTTTCTTGGCTATCCTAATATTCCCATTCGGTTCATTACTGAGTGACTGGCATTGATGCACACAACAAGAACAGACTGGATTTGGACGCTTTCTCGCCACTTCCTTCTACACTCGCCCTGTTGACCCATTCTTTCCTGTGTTTAGATGAAATCTTGGACTTATCATATAGCATCTGAGGTCACTCTCAGAAAGTAATCAAGTAGTTTCTTTAGTAGAGCCTGAAAATGTCCAGGCCACCTTCATAGTCACCCATCGCGGAGTCCAGTACACGAGGATTATCAAAACTTTGATCTCTTATCCAATTAAAGCTTCTCCCTACCCCTACCCTGCTCAGGCCTGACCTGGTGTTAGCAGCCGGTACGGGCGGGGGCGGGGGGGGGGTGGAGCACAGTGCGTCAGCTTCTCTGGAGCGGGAGGATGGAGAATGCGAAGAGGAATGGGGCCTGAGGAGTTCTGTCTTGAATGGTGCTTGGTCATCATCATCAGCGCTCTCTGAGCACAACAGAAGCCCGGAGCTCATTCTTTTTTTTTTTTTTTTAAGATTTATTTCTTCATTTGAGAGAGAGAGAGAGAGAGACAGAGAGAGAGCACAAGCAGGGAGAGAGGAAGAGGGAGAGGGAGAAGCAGTCTCCCTGCTGAGCCTCGATCCCAGGACCCAGAGATCATGACCCAAGCTGAAGGCTTCAGGGCTCAACCACCTGAGCCACCCACGCACCCCTAAAGATGATTCTTTTTTTTGTGGGCTACTTTTTTGGATTCCTCAGAGAGCCTCTGCCGGGCACCTCCACCTGCAAGTTTCCTGACTGCGAAGTGTCTTTCTCACAGACGATCACGCAGGACTTTCTCATCCCTAGCCCCCCCCCCCCCCAGTGTTAGTCCCTCTCTCCACCCTCGACGACTGCGCTTGGACAAGATACTTTTCTAAATGACCAGACCAGAGTGCCTGGCTGGTTAAGCATCAGCCTTTGGCTCAGGTCATGATCCAGGGTCCTGGGATCGAGCCCCGAATCCGGCTCCCTGCTCAGCGGGCAAGTCTGCTTCTCCCTCTGCCTTTCCCTCTTCTCGTGATCTCTCTCTCAAATAAATAAATAAAATCTTTTTTTTTTTTAAAGATTTTATTTATTCATTTAACAGAGAGAGAACACAAGCAGGCAGAGAGGCAGGCAGAGAAGCAGGCAGAGGCAGAGAGAGGAGCAGGCTCCCTGCGGAGCAAGGAGCCCGATGTGGGACTCGATCCCGAGACGCTGGGATCATGACCCGAGCCAAAGGCAGTTGCTCAACCAACTGAGCCACCCAGGCGTCCCAAAATCTTAAAAAAAATAATAAAAAAATAAAATGACCTGACCCAGTGCCTTCTACAAGGTCCACATGGGAACCTGGGGAAGCATGACCTTTGCCCCTGTTTGGTGGATAAGCAGTTCTTTCCAGATACAGCCCTGTGGTCTCCCATTCATCTGCACCTGCTGTCCTACCCTTAGACTTTTCCTGGCAAGATCTGACACCAGACACTTGGTTGCCAAATTCCATGGGGCGCCTTACAGCTCCTCTTACACAGTTTGAACTGAGAGAGAGAAATCCACTCCATTCCCCGTGGGGCAGAAAATCAATGCCCAAGGGCTGAAACAACCCTCCTCCACCTTGCCTCTTTGAGACACTCATGACAGGTGGTGGGCTAACCCTGGACAGACCTCTATCGTCTCCTAAAGTAGTCTGCATTCTGCAGATGTACCCCAACCCCTCCCCCCAGGACTTCTGGGTATTTGGTGGATGCTGTATTATTCACAGCTTTTGTAGACTCGGCCAAAACTGAGACAGAATAGGTCTTTTAAATACCGCATAAGAATATGAAATTTAATAATAGCATAATGAGAGAGGGAAAATTGTATTCACGAGAAATCCTTGAAAGGGGAATGCTGTATTTGTTTGGAATAAATTCCCTGAGAGAGAAGCTGAGGTCCCCCCAAGGGACCTGATTGTGGGTAGAACCTCCTTACATGGCAAAGAAGATCATTTTTTTAAAAAATTGTGCTAGGGAAGGGGGGAGGCTGAAATAAAGCCAGTGAAATGGGGGAGACTATATATACCCTCTCCATTCTCATTATGGGGATTTTTAATACATATTCAAGCATTAATGTGCATGTGGATTTCTTGTTGAAAGCGATGAAGAGTGTGATTTATGCGTTCTGGGAAGCTCAGGTAGAGCGTGATAGTTCATAGAGTTTAGGAACACAGTAGTGGGGGAAAGCATGAGTAAGCTGGGTCTGGGAAAGCAAAGAACTCCTTACTAAGAAGTCATCGAGACAGTGCCAAGGCTCTGGGATGAGAACCCTACCCAGGGTCAACCAGAATGTCGAGTGGGGGAGGGGTCTGCAACCCACTCACCTCTGGTTAGTGAGAAAAATAAGATCCTACGTTTGTTCCTGTCGACCAACTTTTTCAGTTCACAATGGAGAAGATTAAGATCACACAGTAGAATTGACAGACCACCTTCAAATCCCTCAGTCCCTGGTTCGGCCATTCTGAGTGATACCAGCAAGTTTCCCGACATCCCACTCTTTATGTGAGTGTATTCATCTATCAGATGATCCTAACACGTATTTCACCAAATTATGCTGAGAAGGGTATTTATACTCAAAGTCCCCGCAGGCTGGTAGGCCAATGTAAAAGTTTCTTTTCTTCCTTCCTCAGGTCCTGATTTCCTTTCCTTTCTTCCCATCATGAGTAAAAAGGGATGAAGTGTTTGAACTGAAAATAAACTCAGTAAGACTCAGTAATACGATATGGCTTCCCAAAGATATTTCCCCATAGAAGCAAGGTATCTGGAATAAGGGAGACGATGACCAAACAAACGCATCTAATTTTATGTATTAAGTTCTGAGCACAACACTTAAAAAGGGGGTAGAATTTTTTTTTTTATTTTTACTTTTTAAAAATATTTATTTCTTTGAGCGAGAGAGAGAGAGAGGAGGGGGAGGGGGAGGGGGAAAGGGAGAGACAGAATCCCAAGCCGACTCTGCAGCTGAGCGCGGAGCCCGACACAGGGCTCGATCTCACAACCCTGAGATCATGACCTATGAAGAAATTAAGAGCTGGAAGCTTAACTGACTGAGTGCCCCAGGCGCCCCAGGGGTAGAAACAATTTAAAGCACCATTATGAGAGAGTGAATGAGGACGATGAAGGTCTTCAAAATAATTTGATTTGAGTCATTATTTTTTTTTAAGATATGTTTCTTATGAAAAGAAAATACTCACTGGGCAGGTGAGAAGGCTATCTAATATTTGGAACTCTAATTCGTGGAAAAGCAATTCGATCTATTCCGCGAGACGGGCACTTGGGTGTTGGAGCAGGAACAGTGGGACATGGGGGTCAGGAGCAGTCCGGCTGGACCCTGCCCCTGGCCAGTTGCAAGATCGTGGGGAGGTCATTTTTATGTTTCTGGGTCTAATTTATCCCATCTGCAAAATGAGGGTATGGTGTATCAGTGCCTTTTAAAGTCTTTAAAATTCCCAATGGTAAATAAGTTTTGCATTGTAATCCGACAGACGCAGGCATCTATTTATAAAGAAGACAAAAATTTTACAAAATAAAATGTATCCTTGCTCTAGGTGATGTTCGCTGATATTCTCTCCTATTTCATTTTATAAAATGCTGTTTGTACCCTAGTCGATTGGTTTTTATAACTCATTAGTGGTTGCTGCAGTTTGGAAAACATTGTAATAGGCCGTCTACAAAGTCCTCTACGATTCTGATGTTTGGTAATTCTGTGAACAATAACTGGTTCTTGGAAGTTTCTAGGAAACTTATTTCAGCTCGACGTATAGAAGGCTTCCAAATGACCAGGAACGTCAAAAGAGGCAACAGAATTCAAGCAAGGTGGTGTGTTCTCCATCCTTACATGTGGGCAAGCAGAAACTGAATGACCATTTAGTTGGACGTTGCCAAAGGGATTTAAACATTAGGCAGCTGATCTTCATCTAGAGAATCTTTTGATTTCTTTTCTACTGCTCAGCATTGGTGGTTCTGTAGTTATTGTGAGCACTTCTTTGCAAATAAACACTAAAAGCCCACATAGATAAGAATCTAAAAATAGGACAATGCTTTTACCATTATCCTTTCTTTATTAAATATTTTGGAACAACTACAGAGGATTAGCAAAGGATAATTGAGAAATCTGAGAAACAGAAATTGTTTACTGATTGTCTGTTAAAAGCTCTTCCAGCTTTGCCTGTAAATTTTTTTTTTAATGTTTTGCCCAACCTGATTTTTTTTTCTATAGCTTTAAGAACTACTAAAGGTATGCACTTGGTCCAGAAATTAGGATAACTAGAATACCTCTGGATTAGATCAAACCAATAAAAAGAAGCATAAGGTTTCTGAAAATACTAACCTCTAACCGAAACGTGTATTTGATTAGGTCCAACAGAGCAAGATGTCTCCATCTCTTTGAGCTACTTTTTGACATACTTATCAACAAGAATGAAACAACTTGATACAACATTTTCTGTTGCTGAATTAGAGGCTGTGACACACTTGAGAAAGCAACAAGTAGATATAAGGCCTCCTCATCCCACCATGAAAAGAAAACTGAATGCCAGATAACTGATTTACCCCTAGAAAATTTAACTCTTTCCTACAATTTCTAGATCGGTTTATGCCCTGAAGTGGAGGGATCCCAGGACGGAAAATGGAATAGTCGTTGTTGGAAGAAGGCCTGCTTCAGTAACTATGCCCATTTCTCTCCGGTGCAAATGTCCTGAGAGGTCATTTAAATTTTCCCACCCCCACTTCCAATGACTGTCTTATGGGGAGGGGGGAGGGGCCCACACATTCAGACGTGACCAAAGCTTTAAAACAGTAGATTCTATTTACACTGAACCCCTTCTGGTTATAATTTTGCAAATGGTTCTGCTTTTGCAACGATCCCCAAATAGAGCAATTAATTAATGGTTTCTAGTTGGACCCAAAATTAAATTTCCATCAGATCCATTAAAATTGTTTGGCTCCACAATTCACTTAATTGCCAAATTTTCCTATTTAAAATATTTTGGAGTGATGGAAAGCAAATTTATAGCAAGTCTGGTAGATTTTAATATTTCCATTACCTCTTACCCCTCAGATGGATGATAATTTTCTGTCTGAGCTTACTCCAGAAGGAGAAGTCCTTTCTACTAATGTTTGGTTTATCATCTCCTTCCCTAATGTATACAATTAGCATTGACTTTGGGGACCTTTGTGGGCCTTCAAAGGGAAAACACAGACCTGGGGGCCCTCGATCATAGCCCTTAATATGGTGGCTGGTGGAGGCAGCAAGAAACTAAAGACGTGGTATGGTAATTATCTGTGGCTGCATAATAGTTGATGGTTTAAAATTTAATGTCTTCAAAGAGCAACAATGCAGCTCATGAGTCTGTGGGTCCACCCAGTGGTTCTGCCAATCTGGGTCAGGTTCACGGATCTGTCCCCAGTTTGCCCTGCTCACCCGTGGAATATGGTCCAGCGGCCAGAATAAAGCTCAAAGGCAAGGAGGATTCTTAGTCATCAGACTTCGTTGTTGAGAAGTGAAATCCTCAGATTTCAGTGAGTGGAAAAAGCCTGTCTCCAACTTCCCTGGTGACAATGATAAGAGTGCACATTCAATTTCATAGTTTACCAAATTAAATTTTTATGTTATCTCATGTATTCTTCCTGAGCTGGACATGAGAAAGACTTCACAGGTAAGGATACAGAAGCTCCAAGGGTCAAGGAACTCGAGTAGGATCAAACCACAGTTAAACAAGAGCAAAAATGGGGGAGCCTGGGTGGCTCAGTTGGTTAAACGACTGCCTTAGGCTCAGGTCATGATCCCAGAGTCCCGGGATCGAGTCCCACATCGGGCTCCCAGCTCCACAGGGAGTCTGCTTCTCCCTCTGACCTTCTCCCATCTCATGCTCTCTCTCACTCTCTCTCTCAAATAAATAAATAAAATCTTAAAAAAAGAAAAAAAGAAGAGCAAAAATGGATCCCAAATGCTCACTGTGACCCTCCACTGGGAACAACTACTTTTCCTACAAACTCCTGCCCATTTGTCTTTGAGCTAGCTGAGAAGTTGTGATTTTTTAAAAATAAAACACACAAAGATAATTTCTATAAATCTAAGCAAGCAAAAAAAAAAAGAGAAGAAAAAAATGATTAGCAGTGAGACAAGAGGCCTCTTCCAGCGCTCCCAGGAAAGAAGGGACTAGAATTGTCTAGCAGATGGGAGGGGAAATACCAAAACACACAACACTGGGGGAAAGTATTTGGAGATCTTATCTTAAAATTCAGAGTGAAAAGCCAAAATAAAAACCTTTTACCAGAACTTTAATGGGGACTCAAGCTCGTTTGTCTAGTTACCACATCCTGTACTATCAGAGGCGGTCATTAGAGGTTGGTCACTGCTCTTCGGGCACAAAGAGCGAGGAATGAGCTGGTGTACAGAGAGGCAGGAAGGAGAGCAGTTAGTCTCACTCAGCGCCGTGCGGTGAAAACTACTCCGTGTCGGTGGCAGCTGCTGGGGGAGGGGGGAAATGGGATTTTCCAGTCCCATCAATTGTGCCGGGCACATAGGAGTCAACCATAGAAAGGAATGAAGGAGAAATGGATCACTTGAAGGGGCGGGGCTAGAGAGTTGAAGGGGGTGGGGTTGGCTCAGTGGGAGGGGGAATTCCACACCCCCAAAATGGCTTGATGAGCCCCGGGAGGTGGGGCGGAGTTGATGAGCCCAGGAGAGCCGCTGTCATGGCGCAGTCTCTGAGTGAGGGAGGACTGCCTGGCACCCAAAGCCACCCGTGCAGAAACCTAGGCTGGTTTGCTGTGGGAAATGCCTTCGGGTCTTGATTTTGTTATAAAAGACACGGACTTATTTGAAGAATCGGGGGCCAGGGGCCGAGGATGATGTCTGCCCACCTGGCCTCTCCCCCCGGGGGCTCTACCCGCAGGCCACAGCTGGTGCTGTTGCCAGAGTGCTTCCTGTGGGTCTTGGTCTCCCAGAGTTAGACAAACCAGCTTTTTGCTTTTATTTTCCATCCGTTTTTTTTTTTTTTTCCCTCTTTTTAAAATGGCAGGTGGCACTAGGCCTTAAATTGGAAACGTTTCTCAGTGGATGTAACTAGATTTCCTTCAAGGTGCAGGATCAGGCAGGGGCCTGGCCAGACCACACGCCCATGCAAATAAGGTGACTGGGGTCCACTTACAAGGGGCTTTGGGAAACCCAAGAGGTGGTAAAGTAAATGTCCCCCTGGGGAAAGAGGGGAAAACACCTCCACTCCTCCACCAGCTGGGGCCGAGGTGTTCCAAGTGTGGTCCCTGGGCCACCAACATAAGCGTCCCCAAGATCTGTTAGACAAAGATTTATGCACAAATATGGCCACTGTGGTGTCACGCGTTTTACAAGCCTTAATTATCAAGAGTAGAAAAATGATTAAATTACACTTAATGGGATATTGGCAGCCCACTTAAGATTTAAGATTTTTGAAAGACTAATTTAGGAAAACCTGCTCTTTGTTTAAAAAACTTATTCTCGGGGCACCTGGGTGGCTCAGCTGTTAGGCGTCTGCCTTCGGCTCAGGTCATGATCTCAGGGCGCTGGGATCCAGCCCCACATCGGGCTTCGCTGCTCAGAGAGAAGCCTGCTTCTCCTTTCTACCACTCTCCCTGCTTGTGTTCTCTCTCTCGCTGTCTTTCTCTCTCTGTGTTAAATAAATAAAAATATTTAAAAAAAAACTTATTCTCTCTCTCTCTCTCTCATACACACACATACGCAGATATAAACATATGTATATTTATTTATAAATATACATATATTTATATAAAAAAGATTGAAAGAAAACATAGCAAACTGTGAACAGTGGTTATCTGCTTGGTAGTGAGTGAACTGCCCCCAGGAATACCTTCACCAAGTGGCGGTATTATAGGAAATAAGTCAAAAAAATGCACACTGTGGATTAACCAGAAGAGCGCTGTTGAGCTAGAAACTGATTGCCAGCCAATATTTGTAGTGGAGAAAAAGATAGAAGAGTTTATTTCTTTTTATTGGAAAGGATAACATTTTATTAGGTTACAAAAGAACTTATTGACTGTAGAGGCCAACTCCGCACATTTTCCTGTTGATTTTTCTGAGTTTTAAAATAGTTATTCTCTGGATTGCATTATATAATCTGGTTAAAGATATTTAAAATTTCCTGGCTTATCCATTGGATTGTTTTATTTGTTTGGTTTGGTTTTTTGGGTTTTTTTGGTGGCTAGAAGTTCTTAACTTTGGTTTGAATTTATCTATCTTTTCCTGGATTGGTCAGAGATGGGTCAGGAATAATGGGCAGTTTAAACAAACAAAACAACAACAACAAAACCCAAAACAGGAAAAAGAACCAACCCACTTAATTCAGTAGAGAGGATTTCATGGGGAGGACTAGTCACTAAAGTATTGGGATTGTTGAAAAGCCAAGCAGAAAAAGCGGAACCTTTGGAGATGAGCTAGAGCCGGAAGCGGCGACCACCGCAAGGGCTGGAGGGACAAAGGCGAGAACCAGTTAGCCAGAGCTAAGGAGCTGGCCCCGCTGGGAGGAGCTGAATGTAGCAGGGGCTGCCTGGAGGGAGCTGGGACTGTGGAAGGAAGGATTGCCGGGGGCAGGAATCACAGAGGTGATGGAGTCGCTCTCAGAGGAGCTCCTTGAAGAGGAAGGGGGGTTTCCCTCTTCCTCCCTCCCACCAAGCTCCTTCCAGTGAATTCTATTGGCTCAATCTAGCCAGAAGCCAGGGGGCGACGTAGCATGGGCATCTGTGTGCAGGGATCAGCCCTCTACCACACATAAAAGGGCAGAAGGATAGAAAATGGACCCAAGAACAAACAATCAAATGTCAAATCCTTGATGGTAAATGTCTTTTGGGTCTTTAAAATCATTTTCCTATTTCGAGAGTATAAATATATTCTTCCGCGTTATGTTCTCCAGGCTGTGAACTTTGACTTTCACATATAAGGCAATGATCCACCTTTAATTGCATTTATATGTGGAGTGAGGTAGAGCTAAAATTTCAAGTTCTCCTTCTGGAATTTGAAAACACCATTGCCTCCCCATGGCTCTGTAGAGCTCCCTTGTTACACGTCAGTTGTCTGTATGTGTGTTTCTGGATTCTCTCTTCTGTTTCAGTGGCCCATTTTTTCCTATTCCTATGTGAATAGTACATTTTTTTTGTATTGTAATTGTTTTATAATAAATAGTAGGGTTTTCTTCAGGTAGAGCAAGCTCTTACTTTTTCTGCAAGAGCATATTTTCAGTTACTGACCTTTTGTCTTTCTATATGAATTTTAGAATCAGTTTGTCAAGTTTCGTCAAAAATGTGTTTTTAAGATTTATTTATTTATTTTTAGAGAGAGAGTGAGAGAGAGAGCAGGGGAGGGGCAAAGAGAGAGAATCTTTCAAGCAAATTTCCCGCTGAGCATAGAGCCGGATGCAGGGCTCAACCTCATGATCCATGAGCTCATGACCCATGAGATCATGACCCGAGCCGAAACCAGGTCAGAAGCTCAATGAACTGAGCCACTCAAGTCCCACATCAAAAATATTTCCAACTGGGACTTTGACTGAGATGACCTTGAACTACAGATCACTTTAGGGAAAAATTAACATCTTTAACTGCGTTTTCCAATCAATGAATATAGTATATCTTTAATGTCTCTCAATAAAGCCTTTGTTTGTTCCCAGTACATAAAAATACATTTATTTTTACTTTTTTAAGGTAATGAATTTGCTAAATTTTGTTTAAAATTCTAATAGTTTATTTGTGTGATTTTGGATTTTCTACATATGCAAACATTTCACCTATAAACAAAAATGATTTTTTCCCCTTTCTAATACTTAAAACTTAAGTTTAGGGGTTATATGGGGATTCCAGTACAGTGTTGAATGCAAGTGGTAATCTCAAACATCCTTATTTTGTTCTCGGTTACAAAGGAAACTTTCAATGTGAACTAATTTAGTATGTTTGATGTATGGTTTTGTACATCATTTTTACCAAGCTTAGAAAATTTTCTCCCATTTTTTGTTGTCTGCAGGTCTCTTTGTTAATTATAAATGGTTGTTAAATTTTATCAGATGCTGTTTTGCATTCACTGAACCCACCACCCGATATAGCCCTGAAATCCTTTAATGTGGTGAATTGTTTTCATCGATTTTCAGGCAACCTGAAACTCTGGGTATAAGCACAACTTGGTATAAACTCTTGGTATTTTCCTTTTTATATATTGTTATATATATTTTTATATATTGTTATTTTTATATGGTATATATATTTAATATACATCACATATAATATGTATATATGTATATATTAAAATAAATATATTTTATATATTATATATAAAAAGGATATATATGTGCTTTATATATTTATATGTTATATATAATAATTATATATTATATTGTTATATATTTATATATTTCCTTTATATAGTTTATATATATAATAAAGGATATCTATTTATATATATTTATATAATAATATATATTTATATAATATTTTATATATTATTTAGTTTGCTAATATTTTGTTTAAAATAGCATTTATATTCATAAATGAGTTGACCTGAGACTTTTCTTTCTTATAATATCCTTGCCAGGTTTGGAATCAAGGTTATACAATGTACTAGTTTTCTATTGCTGCCACAACAAATTACCACTGACTTAGTGGCTTAAACCACACATATTTATTATTTTACAGTTTTGGAGGTCAGAAACCTGATGCAGTTCTCACTGGGCTAAAATCAAATCAAGATGTCAGCAGGGCTGCATGCCTTTTTGAAGGCTGTAGAGAAGAATCTGGTTTCTACTCATTCGAATTGTTGGCAGGATGCAATTCCTTGAGATTATGGGACCACAATTCCTATGTCCTTGCTGACTGTAAATGGAGGGTTGTTTCCAGATTCTAGAAGCTTCTGTATAGTTTGCCGGGAAACCCTAACCCTCCATCTTCAAAGGCTAAAATAGCCACTTAAAGAGTTCTCCTGTATGTCAATCTCATCCTCCTCCTTTTTTTTTTTTTTTTTAAAGATTTTATTTATTTATTTGACAGAGAGAGAAAGAGCATAAGTACGCAGAGAGGCAAGCAGAGGGAGAGGGGGAAGCAGGCTCCCTGCTGAGCAGAGAGCCCGATGCGGGGCTCAATCCCAGGACCCTGAGATCATGTCCTGAGCCGAAAGCAGAGGCTTTAACCCACTGAGCCATGCAGGCACCCCCCATAATCTCATCCTTCTTCTTAGTCACATCTTGCTCTGACAGGAGCCAGGAAAGACGGTTTGCTTTGAAAAGTCATGTGATTAGATTGGGCCAACTTGGGTTATCTAGAATAATCTGCCAGCTCAAAGACCATAACCAAAGGATACTACACAGTCCCTTTTGCCATGTAAGGTAATCCATTCACAGCCTCTGCAGGCTAGGCCATTAGTGTCCTTGGGGAGTCCTTACACTGTTTACTACAACCAGTAAACCAAGGAACTCACTACCTGCTTTTAGTCTCTGAAAGTGGTTATGTTAAGTTGAATTCTTTTACTTCCTTGAATGTTTGACAACATCTGCAGCAAAGCCACAGGGGCCTAGAATTTTCTTAGTGAAAGGATTTTTTTTATTCCTCGTCACATTATTCAGGACAAGACAGTCTATTCGAGAGTAACAAATGCACCCAGAGTCTCGCTGGTGTAGGATAACAAAGGCTTATTTCTCCCTTACATCACACTTGAATGCAGGTTGGGTGAGTCTTCTCCAAGTTGCCACTCAGTGAAGCAGGCTTCTTCCAAAGTCATAAAAAAACCAAAATATGCATAATAGTAGAATGGATAAGTAAATTATAATATATTCATGCTTTGGAATAATGCATACCAATGGAAATAAACAGATCAGAACTGCATGCAAAGTTATAGATGAATCTTACAAATAATGTAGGATATAATATGCAAGAAATAAATTATACAGAATTATTCCATGCATATTAAATGGTCAAAAATCAGGCAAAACTACTCTATATTTTTCAAGCATACATAAGAGGTAAAAGTAAAGCAAGAAAGAAATTTCATGAAAGGGCACTGGTTACCTCCAGGTGAAAAGAATACTTGAGATCACTTCAAATTCAAAAACCCTCTTCCAAGTTATCTTCTATAGATCTGTCTTAAATCGCTGATTACCACCATCAGAAATGCCTCTTTGCCTCAGTAATGGAGTGGATCTTAAAGGTATATTTCGCAAAGAGAAAATATTTATTAAATTACTTTAAAGGGAACCACATAGAAGAGGGTTATTCATATGGAAAATAGTTTCAAAGTGGGAAGAGGCAGAGATGGTTTTCCCTGAGCCTCACCTGTTGGGGTAAGATAAAGCTGTACTTCTGTTTCAACCCCAATTTTGGTGAAACATGTCCACTGGGTTCACTTTTATGTCCTAACTCTGTGTATGTGTCCATGCACCGTGTATTGGTGTATATCTGCACATTTATGACTTACTCGAGGCTCAAGGGGGTGCTTTCACATAGAATACAATGGGACTAATTCCCCTGGGAAACTGTGTGTGTGTGTGTGTGTGTGTGTGTGTGTGTGTAAATTTACATATGTGTATGTGTGTGTGTAAATTTCCATGTGTATTACAGCCATTTGTAGGTCTCCCATTGCTAATATTGAGGTCTCAGTACACATTCTTTAATAACCACGGTCAAAATAATCATAGTTAAAAATAGCTGTTGTGAAGATATAAACTGAGTCTGAAAAGCTGATTATGTCCATCTAAATGCAATAAATTAGAAGCATCTACACAGGAAAAAAAAAAACCTTTCTCCTCTTTAATAACTATAACCTATTATCTACCATACAAACTCTTTCCTTTAAAAATAGTATTCTCATAATCACCTATAGTTACATCACAATGTATGGGATTATTTTGCAAGTATTCGTGCTGAAAAAAATATTCCCCACCATTAAAGAATTAAGTATCTCACAAGCTACTTAATGAGGTATGATGAGTTTCTTTACCCCATAGCTGGAGTTGTTTGCTTTCAAGATAACTGAACTCAATAACCTTACAAAGTGTCAAAGGGGGGAAGTGTTTCCATATGTTAAATAGCTTCCTTCGAAGGAACAGGAGACAAATGACCAGGGTGAAGGCTACCAAAACCAAATGTTAGTCATCTCTGACAACAGCCAGGAAACCGCGCCTGTACGACAAGCCAGGGAAGGTAGTGGGAGTGGCCTCCAGAAATACTTGGCAAATATTTTCATGATTATGAACAATCCCTTGTTCCTGATCTCCTCCTCAGATTCGCAAGGGCTGTTCTGGAAGGGGAATGGAAGCAGAAGTGTCACCTAAGGCCAAACAAGCATCCCAACGTGCTTGCGAACAGCTGCGGGCCGTTTCTCTGAGCTGATGGAGTATTTTCTCTAAGCCTGTTTCTCTCGTGTCCTTCATGAGCCCTCTCCAGACACACACTCTGCATATTTACCCTCAGAGAGTCACAGGCCTGCAAGAATGAACTAGAGATGGTCCTTTCTATTGCGTAAAAATTTATTCTTGGACTAGCAGGAACTCGCTATTAGTTATTAGAGATATGCTTTCTATTAGTAAATGCATCACTATAATCACATCGATTATAAAAACCCCTGCGAAGTATATGATCTGTATTGATTATAAGTGCAAACCCAAGGGCAGAGATGTGTTAGGCAAGAACATAAAATTGAAGTGAAGCATGCTTTCTGAGATCTGAATTTGTTTATTCTTCCTAGAAAGGAAAGGGGACAAGTGACAAAGAAATCCTGTTTTTCATGGTGAAAATATTTCGTTTAGTGGACCCACTAATTCCTTGAATATACGTTGAATAGTCACCATGCTCCAGACACAATACTGGATGAATAACTAAAAATCACCAGCAAACTTCCTTGCATTTTTTTTCTATGTCATATTCCTTTAATTAGATCAAAGCTCATTAAGTGAAGGTCATGGGCGTTATCATCCCTTGTCATTCTTGTAAGTAGTAACAACCATGAAAACAACTGCTGGCACTTAACCAAGCATTTATTTACATGTGTTGTTCTCAGGACTTTACTTCACTCATTTATTTACATGGATGTCATTGTCATCTACATTTTGCAGATAAAGCACAGAAACACTAATAGAATTGGCCAAGGTATTGGAATCCAGTGGTGTGGTACCAGAGAACACACTCTCGATCTGGTCTATTAAGTGAGTTAATGAATGAATGAGAGAGAAGACTGAATTTTCTCTTGGGGGAGAAAAGAAGTTCATTTAGCAGACATAGAGGGGCCCAGTATTCCTGGAGGGGGGAACAGCTTACAGAAAGGCACAGACCTTCAATGTGCAGTATGGAGTTGTCAGCCACATGTGGCTATTGAGTACGTGAAATGTAACTAGTCTGAATTGAGGGGCACTTGAAGTGTAAGGTACCTACCAACTTTCAAAGAATAGTATGAAAAAAAGAATGCCAAATATCTCCTTAGAACAAGGGAACTATAAAATAGCCGGAAAACAAATAATAAGAGGACGTTAATAAATCCTCACCAATCAATAATTACTCTAAATGAAAATGGATTTAAATTTTCCAGTCAAAAGGCATAGCATAGCTGAATGGATTAAAAAAACAGAACCCGAAGAAATCGGAGAGGGAGACAAACCATGCGAGATTCTGGACTCCTGGAAACAAACTGAGGGTTACGAAAGGGAGGGGGTGGGGGGTTGGGGTGACTGGGTGATGGGTATTAAGCAGAGCACATGGGGGGATGACCACTGGGTGTTATATGCAACTAATGAATCATTGAACACTACACAAAAACTTATGATGTACTATATGTTGGCTAACTGAAAATAATGGAAAATTTTTTTAATTTAAAAATAAATAAAAAATTAAAAACTATAAATAAATAAATAAATAAATAACAGGACCCAACTATATGATGCCTACAGGAGCCTCATTTCAGTTTTAAGTAAATACATAAGTTCAAAGTGAAGGGATGACAAAGGATATCTCATGAAAATGGAAACGAAAAGAGAGGGCCAAAGCTATACTTATATCAGAAAAAATAGACTTCAAGTCAAAAATTGTAACAAAAGACAAGAAATAGGTCATTGTGTAATGAAAAAGGGATCACTCATCAAGAGGATAGAACAACCATAAATATTTATGCTTCCAACATTGGAGCACCTAAATATATTACACAAATACTAATAAATCTAAAGAGAAAAATAGAAAACAATACAACAGTAGGGGACTTCAATACTCCACTTTTAATAATGGAAAGATTGTCCAGGCATAAGATGAATAGGGAAATTTGGGTTTGACCTATACTTTAGACCAAATAGAGCTAACAGACATATGCAGAACATTCCAACAGCAGCAGAATGTACATTCTTCTCAAGTGCACATGGAATATTCTCCAGGACAGATCATATAATAGGTCAAATAAAAAATCTTGGCAAATTTAAGACTGAAATCATACCAAGTATCCTCTCTGACTACAATGGTATGAAACTAGAAATTAATAACAGAAGGAAAACTGGAACACATACAAATATGTGGAAATAACACCAACAGGTCAAAGAAGCAATCAAATATCTTGAAAAAAAATTGAAATATAACATACCAAAACTTAAGCATGCAGTGACAGCAGTTCTAAAAGGGAAGTTTACTAATAAATGCCAACATCAAGAAAGAAGAAAGATTAAAAATAAACAAGCTACACCTCAAGGACCTGGAAAAAGAACAAACTAAGCCCAACGTTAGAAGAAACTAGGAAATAACAAAGATCAAAGCAGAAATAAATGAAATGGAAAACAGAAAGGCAATGAAGATTAATAAAACCAATAAAGGTTAATAAAACCAAGTGATGGGTTATTGAAAAGATAAGCAAAATTGACAGGCCCTTAGCTAGACTAACTAAGAAAAAAAGAGAGAAGACTAAAAAATAATCATAAATTTAAAAAGGGACATTATAATTGATACCATGGAAATACAAAGGATCATAAGAAACTACAAGGAACAATCATATGACAACAAATTTGATAAACTAGAAAAATGGATAAATTCTTAGAAATATACAACCTGCCAAGAATGAATTATAATGAAACAAAATATGAACAAATCGGGGCACCTGGGTGGCTCAGTGGGTTAAAGCCTCTGCCTTCAGCTCAGGTCATGATCTCAGGGTCCTGGGATCGAGCCCCGCATTGGGCTCTCTGCTCAGCAGGGAACCTGCTTTCCCCTCTCCCTCTGCTTGCCTCTCTGCCCACTTGTGATCTCTTTCTCTGTGTCAAATAAATAAATAAAATCTTTAAAAAAATGAACAAATCAATAATAAGTAAGATTGAACTGGTTATCAAAACTTCCCAATCAAAAATGTTCAAGACAAGATAACTTCACCAGTGAGTTCTACCAAACCTTTGAAGAAGATTAATATCAATCCTTCTCAAACTATTACAAAAATAGAAGAGGAGGGAACTCTTCCAAATTCATTTTATGAGGTCAGCCTTACCCTGATACCAAAACCAGACAATGATGCCACAAGAAAGGAAAATTACAGGCCAATACTCCTTATGAACATAGATGCAAATATCAATAAAATACTAGCAAATAGTATTCAACAATGCATTAATACATAAATTGTATTCAACAATGCAATTGTTGAATACAATTTATATATATATATGTCATATACTGTGATATACTGTGATAAAGTGGGATTTATTCAAGGATGCAAGGATGATTGAACATATGCAAATAAGTCAAGATGATATACCACATTATGAAGGGTAAAAATCATACAATCACTTAAATGGATGTGGACAATCAACAGATGAATGGATAAAGAAGATGTGGTGTATATATACAATGGAATACTATGCAGCCATCAAGAGAAACGAAATCTTGCCATTTGAACGACGTGGATAGAACTAGAGGGTATTATACTAAGTGAAATAAGTCAGTCAGAGAAAGACAATTATCATATGATTGCTCTGATATGAAGAATTTGAGAGGCAGGGCAAGGGGTCATGGGGGGGTGGGGAAGAGAAATGAAACAAGATGGGATGGGGAAGGAGACAAACCATAAGAGACTCCT
>CM052813.1:22556383-22601832 GCA_028533885.1 Nasua narica
TTTTTTTTTTTTTGACACAGCACTGGAACAGCCAGAGAAATTAGGCAAGAAAAAGAAATAAAAGGCATCCAAATTGCAAAGGAAGAAGTAAAGCTGTCACTCTACAAAACAAATACACAGAAATCTGCTGTGTCTTTATACACTAATAATGAATACATAAAGAGAAATTACTAAAAACACTATCATTTATCATTGCATCAAAAAGAATAAAATACCTAGGAATATATTTAACTAAGGAGATAAAGGAAAGGATCTGTATATTGAAAACTGCAGGACATTAATGAAAGAAATTGAAGAGGATACAAATAAACAGATATTTTATGCTCTTTGATTAGAAGAATGAATATTGTTAAAATGTCCATACTACCCAAAGCAATATACAGATTCAGTGCAATCTCTATCAAGATGCCAATGACATTTTCCACAGAAATAAAACATATAATTCTAAAATTTGCAGAGAACTATATAAGACCCTAAATAGCCACAAGAACCTTTTTTTTTAAGATTTTATTTTTAAGTAATCTTTACATGGCTTGAATTCACAATCCCAAGATGAAGAGTTGCACACTCTACTAACTAACTGAGTCAGCCAGGTGCCTCAGCCACAGCAATCTTGAGAAAGAAGAACAAAGCTGGGATCAGGGCATCATACTCCCTGATTTCAAATGATATTACAAAGCTATAGTATTTAAAACAGCATGGTATTGGCATAAAAGCAGACACATAGATCAGTGAAACAGAATTAAAAGCCCAGAAATTAATCCATGTATATACGGACCACCAGCTTACACCATACACAAAAATTAACTCAAAATAGTTTAAGGCTTGAGACCTGAAGCCATAAAACTCCTAGAAGACAAAACAGGTGGTAAGGAAACTGACATAGTGTTTGGAGATTTTTTGAATTTGATACTCAAAAGCAAAAGCAACAAAAGCAAAAATAAACAAGTGGGACTACATCAAACTAAAAACCTTCTGTACGACAAAGAAAACCATCAAAAAAAAAAAAAAAAGAACAGGCAACCCACTGAATGGGAGAAAATATTCACAAATCACTCATTGGATAAGGGGTTAACATCCAAAATACATAGAGAACTCCTACAACTCAAGAGCAGAAAAAATAAATCAATTAAAAAATTTAAAAATATCAATAGACATTTTTCCAAAGAGGATATAGTTGGTCAACAGATACATGGAAAGATGCTCTACACCATAAATCACCAGGGAAATGCAAATCAAAACCACAGTGAGACATTACCCCCAAGCCTGTTAGGATGTCTACTATCAAAAAGACAAGAGATAAGAAGTGTTGGGAAGATGTACAATTAAGAGAAAACTTGTGCACTGTTGGTGGGAATGTAAACTGGTGCAGCCACTATGGAAAGCAATACGGAGGTTCCTGAAGAAATTAAAATAGAACTACTATTTGATCCAGCAATTCCACATCTGGGTATCTATACAAAGGAAACAAATCATTATCTTCAAGATATATCTGTTCTTTCATGTTCATAACAACATTATTCACAAGAGCCAAGGTATGCAAATAGCCTAAATATCTGTCAGTGGATGAATGAATAAAAAAAATGATAGATAGTAGATATAGACACACATATATATGATGTGTAATATGTATATGATGCATACACAATGGAGTATTATTCAGCCCTTAAAAAGAAGGGAATTCTGATGTTTGCAACAGCACAAATGAACCTGGAGGACATTATGCTAAGTAAGAGAAGTCAAATAGTGAAAAACATATACCGTATGATCTCACTTATATGGGAATCTATAAAAAAAAGGTCAAACTCAGAAACAGAGAGTAGAATGGTGGTTGCCAGGGTCTGGGGGGTTGAAGAAAGAGGTAAGAGTTGGTAAAAGTGTCCAGACTTTTGGTTATAAGATGAAAAAGGTCTGAGGATCTAATGTATGACATGTTGATTAGAGTTGATTATATTGTAATGCATAATTGAAATTTGCTAAGAGATTAGAACTCAGGTGTTCTCACAAAAAAAGGTAAGTATGTAAGTCAATGGATATATTAACTCAATTGTGGGACTCCTTTTAGAATGTATATTTACAGCACATCATCACATACTACACTTTAAATACATTACAATTATTTGTCAATTATACTTCAATAAAGCTGAATAATAAAAACGATCAATGTAATTCACCACATTAACAAACTAGAAAGAAAAGTCATATGATTACCTCAACAGATGCAGAACAATTATTTGGCAAAATCCAATATCCACTCTTTTTTTTTCTTTTTTCTTTTTATAAGTAAGCTCCATAAGCCTAGAGCCCAATGTTGGGCTTGAACCCATGACCTTGAGATCAAGACCTGAGCTGAGATCAAGTATCAGACACAACCAACAGAGGCACCCAGGCGCCTCCCAATATCCATTCTTGATGAAAACTTTCAATAACCTAGGAACAGAAGGAGAGTTTCTCAAACTAATAAAGGACATCTATGAAAAATTTATAATTTACATCAGTCTTAATGGTAAAAGACTGCTCTCAACCTCTACTCAACATTGCACTGAAGTTCATAGCCAGCAATGAGCAACTAAAAATTAATAGTAAAAATAAATACCACATATAAAATAGCTTCAAAATATGTTAAATACGAAATGATAAATTTGAATACTTGAAAGATCTATACGCAGGCCTACAAAATATGGCTGAGAGAAGTTAAGAATACCCAAATAGAGATACCTAGAGTTTATAGTCCAGAAATCTCAATAGTTAAGTCATCAAATTGATCTATAGATTCAACACAATCTGGTCAAATCCAGTTGACATTTTTGTAGAAACTGACAAGTTGATCCTAAAATTCATATGGTACAAAGGGCCTACAATAGTCAAAACAACTCTGAGAAAGAAGAACAAATTTGGAGTACTCACACTACCTGATTTCAAGACTTACTATTAAGCTTCAATAATCAGGATAGTGTAAATGTAATCAAAAAGATGATAAAATAAAAGGACAAGAAATAAACTCACACATATATGAACAATTTTTTTTAACAAAGTTGCAAAATCAATTCAGTGAGGAAAAATGGTTCTTGAAAAATTGGGTATCTGTATCCAAAACAAATAAGCAAACAAACAAATTAAACAAACAAAAACAACTTCCATACAAACTCTCATCATATACAAAAACTAACTCAATGGTCCACTGACTTAAATGTAAAATCTAAAAATATAAAACTTCTATGAAAAAATTAGAAAAAACTTTTGTAATTTTGCATTAGAAAAAAATTTCTCATGGTTCATCTCCCCCTCCGATTTCCCCCAATTCACCCTTCCTTTCCTTCTCCCAATGTCTTCCATATTTTTCCTTATGCTCCACACATAAGTGAAACCATATGATAACCGACTCTCTCTGCTTGACTTGAGAGACTGTGAACTCGGAGCAACAAACTGAGGGTTTTGGAAGGGAGGGGGATGGGGGCTTGCCTGAGCCTGGTGGTGGGTATTAAGGAGGGCATGTATTGCATGGAGCACTGGGTGTGGTACATGAACAATGAATCTTGGAACCCTGAAAAAATAAAATTAAATTAATTGAAAAAAAAGAAAAAAAAATTTCTTGGATATGACCCCAAATACATGATCCATGAAAGAAAACAAAATGATAAATCTGATTTCATCAAAATTAAAACCTCTGCTCTTCAAAAGATACCCCATTAATATAATAAAAACACAAGCTAGAGCCTGGAAGGAATTATTTGTAAATTATATATCTTATAAAGAATTTGTATGTAAAATATATAATACTCAAAACTCAATAATAAGGAAATGAACATATCAATTAGAAATGGACAACATTTTTGAACAGACACTTCAAAGAGAATATAGGGATGGTAAATAATCACCTATAAATATGCTCAACATCATTAGTAATTAGGAAAATGCAAACTAAAACCATAATGGGACTCCACTATCACCTATTAGAATGGCTAAAACTGGAAAAACTGAACATACCAAATGTTGGCTAGGATAGTGGAAGAACCAGAAATCTCAACAACACTTACTTGGAAAAAATAGTTTGGTAGTTTTTTACAAATGCTAAACACACAGTGTCATAAGACATTCTGCTACTAGGTATTCCCCCACGATAAAAGGGGGAAATATATCCACACAAAGACTTGGTTATAAATTATCATAGCAACATTCTTGTAATAGCCCCAAATTAGAAACAACTTAAATGTTCATCAACAGGTGGACGGATAAGCTGTGATGGGGAATGGAATACCACTCAACCATAAAAAGCAACAAACCACAATATGGTAGAATCTCAAACAATTATGCTAAGTGAAAGAAACCCGATGTAAAAAGGGTACATGTCACTTTATGTCTTTTTATGCAAAACTTTAGAAAATGTAAAGGAATGTCCAGTGACACAAAACGGATCAGTGGCTGCCTTGAGGGGAGAGACGAGGCAAAAGTGGTGAATGCATTGTAGTAAGTCTTGTACCTTGATTTAATTCTCCAAATCTTCAAAGTAGAGCTGATAAAATTTCTAATATGTATTAAGTATTTACCCTGGGCCAGGCACTCCCACTTTAGAGTAGATACTAGTATGTCTTCGTTTGGGTTCCCCCCAAATCAGTCCCTAAGACAAGGGCTTGGGTGCAGGGAGCTGATTTAGGGAGGTGAACAAATGAATGAACAAATGAATGAAGGCCTGGTGAATGGGAGACATGAATGGGAGACTGCTCAGTAAAGGATATGTCATCGTGGACGAGTGGGCTCAATCCCATTGGTGACCTTCAGCAGAACCTGGTTAAGAGCTCTTGGGGCAGCTGCCATATTTATCCAGGACTCTCATTCCCATTGTTTGAAAGGTGGGCCCAGGGTATGAATTCCAGCAAGGACAGACCTTGCCTCCGCAATGGAGCAAGCTTCCCGCTGCCAAGAGAAAGCACTCAACCTTCAAGAGAAGACCAAGTGCATGAGATGGGAAGCTGTCAGTGTGAGAAGTCCAGCTATAGTTAAATTCAGGAGGGCCAGCACTCTGCGGGTGTGGGTATCAACCAGTTCTGCTACATGCTGGGCAGAGCGGGGGGAACAAGAAGCACAGAGAAGTGAAATAACTTGCTCAAGGTCCTAGAGCTTTAAAGTGGCAGAGCTGAGATTCCTACCCAGCATCCTAGCTGCAAAGTCCACATTCTTACCCATGATGCCTTTTTACCTGTCAGATAAGGATGATCAAAGATACGAAAAAATCAAGCCCAAGATTGTACAGTTATTGAAGCAGTTCATACATGAAATGCTCCTGTTTGAAGCCAGTTAATCTGACCTAAAAGCCCTCACTCTTTACAATGTAGCATGCTATTTCCCAAGAGCAGAGCTCCAAAGAGAAACCTTATCCCATCCAGTAACTTGTCTTCCCCAGAGCAGCTTTCAGTGAAAGCTTATAGACTAGTGAAGTTCCCTTTCATAACAGACAATAGCCCATATTTAGTTTAATAGCCCAGGCACGTTCGCTGTGCTTCTTTATGATCTATGAGCTTTAGTATCTGAGGCACATCACCATCTACTTACGGTAAACACATAACCCCTCTGCATTACTGACCATCTCTGCTATTGGCTCTCTCTTTAAGTGGCTACCTTAATAAACAAGTAATTGCTGGGAAACAGATGAATAAACACTGTATTTCTTTGGGAAGATAACAAATTTCTGACTCCACTTGCTCAACTTTTCCTTCCACTTTATTTCTCCAATTGGCCAAAGTCCACATCGAGCCATGCGAGTCAAATAATGAATCAACTGATCAATTAGAGAATCCGTGGTCCTGATTGGACATTATGCATTAAGTGGGAACCAATTGCCTAATTCCAGATGCTTTTTAAAACATATCTCAGCAATCGATGGGTCACTGCCTATGTTTTAGATAAAAGAGCAGCTTGGGCTGGTCAGAAGAAGCAAGGTGTCCTACCATCTCTCACCATCATGGAGGCTCCAGGTTCTTCCTCCCTTGTCCTGGGGAGCTTTGGCTTCCTTCAGCAATGCTTTCAGAGGTGACCACTCCCCCAATCAATGCCTCTCACAGATCCCCGAATACCTGGGGCAGTGAAGCATTAAGGAGCCTTGCAGACTTGTGGAGTTAATAAGGAGACAAGACAGCAAAGAGACAGCCAGCGTTCTTTGTACTTAACAAAGGCTGAAAACAGAATAATGTCAGCCAAGACAGGGCTGTTTTCTCCACTCCAGAGAAAGCAGCAATCAATGACTGATGATGCTTTCACGGAGCATAATAAAACATTTTCCAGAATGCCTTGAGAGCGCGTCCAGGGCACACAGAATGACCCACAGCCTGCACTGGCCCCATTTCTCTCCCCACATCTGCTTATTCTGAAGTCATCTGCTTTAATGGCATCCTCCTCATTTTTAAAAGAATCTAACATCTTAGATTAGGTTTTACCCTGCCTGGAACTCCATGGGGGATACACACCAGAGACAGGGAGTCTCCACAGACAGAAAGGCTCTGTTTTTCTTTCCCCTGGCGTCCTGCATAAACCCACAGAAACTGCCTGACCCCTCTTGGGTTTTAGTCTCCCCATCATGCAAAACTACACTATTGCCCTGGAAAGTGTGCCTGGCACGCTGCATGCCCATGGATCGCAATAAAGAGGGAAACAGAGAGCTTCTATCTGAAACCCAACAGAAAGGATGACGCCATCTTGTCCCATTAAATTGCCTTGAGTGGAGGAAGAGATGGAGTTTCCCTACGAGAAGTCATATCTGTGGTTCCACGGAGGCTGAGTGGGACGGGCCAAATGCTTCAATGGCTGAACACTCTCCTTCACTTCCCAATCTTTTAAAACCCAAATGCTTATTCCCATGTACGTGCCCTGGTAGTAAAGTCTGGAATGAGAAATGGAAATAAAAGTGTGATCTCTGAGCATAATTGCCATCACAAATAGAACCTTTCTTCAATTCTTCCCATGGGGCAGCAGCCACCCCTTAAAGAAAAGGAGGGGGAACAGGAGCTGAACAGCTTCCTTTGGTCTGAAGCCTCTTTGGTCTATGGTTTACTTGGGGAGGTCGAGAGAGCCACTTTTTGCTACAAAGGGAGAAAATCTCTCTGCTTCCTAGAGCAACAACTTGTTTTCTTTGGGCTCAGCAGGTCTCCACTTCCCAGACTCCTCTTTGCTCACAAATGCCAGCTCTGTGCAGCGTCTACACTGGTGGCTTTTACAGTTTCTACCTGGGGTCCTTTCTGGCTGGAGACAATGCATGAGAAAACTCAGTTGTGCCCTGGGAGCAGGTCTCAAAGCCGACCTCAGAATTTTCATATTATCCTGTATTGCCAAGAACCACCAGAAAGGTTTTACGCACAGGACTCTGATTCATCATTCCAACAATTCTCTGAGGTAGGTATTGTCAACCCAACTTGATCCATGAGGAAACCACAGTGTACCAAGATTAAACAAAGTCCCCAGAGTCACACAGGTCGGAAGTAGGGACTGCTTCCAGCCCTCAGACTCCCAAAAAGGAGAACCCACAGGAAGAGGCAGCATAAAGACACCGATGGCAGTGCCTTCCTTTGCCTCCATGTCCCCAAGACCATGCCCCCTGAGGCAGTCCCTGCCGTCAAGACAGTGAGTGGAAGGGCCATCTTATGAAACTGGTTATTCCAGGATGTGCTTAAATTCCCCACACATGTTCTCCTCAGAAGTCTCAGCATTTGGAGATGGGTCTGGTTGCAATGTTGACACATTGCTTTTCTAACTTCTTACGCTGGAGCTGACTTTCAGCACTTCTTGGCAGGCAGATGACTCTGGATCCTCCAGACAGGGATCACAGGTTCCATTACTCATGAAGAGAATTAGCTCATAGGTCTCCCTAGCTTTATTCAAAATACAGGGACATGCTCGTTTAATAAACACCCTCCTGATGAAAATTCTGTTTGTTTTGTGAAGCGTATCTGTGTCCTCACTGGAAAACGTTCTCTCTGGAACATGTGTCTGAGAGCTCTGAGAAAAGGCACACCCTCTGCCAGGCTTCCCAAACCAAAGAAGGGTCAGAATAAGTCAGTCATCAGTTAATTGAGAAATATCTTCTGATTCCAAGACCACAGATTTGAAAACAAGATGGCGGAACAAAACAGGAAGTCTTTATTGAGACCTGACATTGTTCATCATGGCGCTAGGCATCCAGAGAATACAGAAGTACCCTCTGTATCCTAAAACTCTACAATATATATGTAAAACCAAGATGAACAATTTAAAAGGTACAAAAAGGTACTTAATTAAGTGCAGAATTATGCAATGCTGACTATATATGCATAGGGTAAGGCCCACAAGAACAGGAACATGCAGAGAACTCAAAGGACAAAAAAATTATTCACCTGGTACCTTGGCAAAAGAATACTAAGAGATTATCTTCTATACACACATGTCACGATCCTATGAAGGAGGTATTATTATTCCCATTCTTGACAGAATATAACCAAAATATCAAGAATGCAAATACTCTACAGCAAATGCTTCCCATACAGATTGCACTCCTCTAGAGATGATCTTAAACCTGCCTTTGACATACCTGATTCACTTTAAAATTGAAAAAAAAGAGGCAGTAGTAGGAATTCAAACTGAACTACTTTTGGCAAGAACAGAAGCGATGAAAGTCATGACTATAAAAAAAAGTTTGTACAGAATTACCTAGAAAGCTCTGGACAATTGGGTTGATAATATTCCACTTTGGGTTGACGATATTCCATTTTGTATAAATATTCATTTTTATAGATAACTGCAGACCTGGAATCAATACTCTTTGAAAGGAATCTGATCCAAATGCAGCGTATGGCTGGCCCAGAATTATTAGCTAAGCAGGAACATTATAGAGAAAAAAATTAAATATTTCCTGTAAACTTCATGCAAGTAGGAATCAGGACACTTCAGAAGCTTGAGGTGTTACTTTTTAATTAAGTGTGATAATAAATAAAAAGTTGTAAAGCAACTCCTAAAGGGAAATGTGATCATTCAGTTGAAAGGATGACTAAAACAATCATCTTTACAGAGAAAGAAATTGAAATCAAAATTGAAATCTGAAGTTACGTCTGGATCACTCAACTGATGACTAATCCTGGAGGCTGCATTCATTGTTCCCTTTTGGATGAAGACTGGGGCTCCTCCAGATTGAAGCACAGAGATTAAAAGCTTTTCTTGGGCTAGACCAATTGTAAGTAAAAAAAAGAGAGCATTTGTCAACTCTCCTGCCCTCACTTCTAAATCCCATATATAGCCTAAATTTCTTAGTCCATGTTTTCCGCCCTTTTCCTTGAAATTAGTTGATGCATTCCACTAATATTTACTGAGTAGCTATTACGGGTCTGTCATCATGCCATGGGCAGGGTAGGCAGCCGTGAACAAGGCGATGTGGCCTGGTCAGTGACCCAAAGGGTACTCAGGTTCTGGCGGTATCTCAAGCTGAACAAACTGTGTCAATGATCTCACAGTAACCCTTGAGTTGAGAGGGCAGCTGAAGTTCCAACTTGAGTCTCAGTGGTGCTGAGCACAGATTTCAGACATGTCTGTCACTTCTGATGAGGTTCTGGGCTAGACATTCCAGTAGCCTATTTACAGAAAGGATAAGGACATGTGAGGGAAGAACTCATTCTAAAGGAAGACAGTCGAGTGGATGAATGTAGCAACTATGAGTTCATGTACACAGGCAAAGTCATATTATTATACCGGAAGTGAAATCTTACCAATCTGACTACAGATCTCTACCTGACAAGGATGGTGGGAAACTTCCCTGAGCTGTAATGAGGTTCCTGCCCTTCCCACAGCATGTGGAAACCCTAGGGTTGTTGAAGAGAGCTGGCAGTTTGAGGACTTATTACAGTTAGTATTGCTGTGTAACAAATTCCCCCCAAACTTAGTGGCTTTAGATGACCATTTTCTTTTGCTCACAATTCTGTGGTTCATGAATTTGGGAAGAGTTGTGCTGGGACATTCTTGTTCCATTCTTTCACGGGTTGACTTGGGCTTTGGGCACGTGTGGACTCCTCTGGGCTGGAAGTCTAATAAGATGCTACAGCACACGGCTGGCAGCTGGGGATGGCTGTCGGCTGGGACTTCGGTGCGGCTGTTGACCAGAAAGTGTACGGTGTGCCTTCCCCAGTATGAAAACCGCAAGGTAACCCAGCTTGCTATGTTTGACTTCCCACTGAGTGAGTGTCCCAAGAAAGCCATGTAGAAGCTGTATATTCTATATTGACCTAACTTGGGATGTCAGTCAGAATCTCTTCTGCCACATCCTCTTATTCTGAAGAGAGTCATGTGGCCAGCCAGGATTTAAGGAGAGAGGAAGCAGATCCTTCCCTTTGGTAGGAGATAGGAAAGGCTCCACTGTGGATGGCCAACTGCTGCTTTCTCCTCCTTCAGAGCCCTTGAGATGGTCAAGTGAGGTGAAGATGTGGGACATTACACTAGGAAGTCCCACCGTGCTCTGGGCAGGAGGGGGAGGCTATTCCTCCTTTTTGGTACCTTGTCATCGGGAGGGTAAACACGAGTGGCACCCCTATATTTTTCATGAATTTTCAAAGAATACTTCAGTCCAGTAACTTAATCTTCCCTCCTTGATCTGGAATAAAATTTGAACCAATTGGGGATGCCCCCTAGGACTGCTCCCAGTGACAGATGCCACATTGTTCTTCCAGACCCATTTCCCTCTGAAGATCTTGGACTGGACCATGCTCTTTCTTTCTTTCTTTCTTTCTTTCTTTCTTTCTTTCTTTCTTTCTTTCTTTCTTCCTTTTAAATATTTTATTTATTTATTTGACAGAGAGAGAGAGAGAGATCACAAGTAGGCAGAGAGGCAGGCAGAGAGAGAGAGGGAAGCAGGTTCCCTGCTGAGCAGAGAGCCTGATGCGGGGCTCGATCCCAGGACCCTCAGATCATGACCTGAGCTGAAGGCAGAGGCTTTAACCCACTGAGCCACCCAGGCGCCCCGTGGACCAGGCTCTTTATTTTACTCCACACTTCCCCATCTCTTGAGACCAGACCCTGGTGTTCTCAGGTCTCAAGGTTGCAGGGCAGGAAGAGAAGCTTCCCCAAAACAAAGTTTTTCCTGGTTTCTGTTCCCCAAAGTCTCAACTCATGGAAGAAACTATGCTGGGTCCTCCTGAGGGAAGGGAGAAATATTTCCCAAGTCAGAAAAGCATTAGAGACCTGTGGTTTCCAGGAGCATTCTTTTCCCTGGCCATGCTCCCAGGAAGGCCAGAGAACCTCAGAAAGGTATACCAGGGGTCCCTAAGGATCTTTAGATTCTCACACCAGGACTCCTGCCTCTGCAATGATTCTAATGCCTATGCTTGACCTGGGAATATAAAGTCACCCACTTCCAGAGCTCTGACCATAGGACTCTCAGGCACAGATTATATATATATATATTTCAAAGATGGTCATGGTGATATCTTCTATTTCACCGCTCACCTACAGTAGAGCCTATGTTAGCTATTGCTTGCCTTAGCTATTTGTTAACTAGTGCACACATAATACCAAACTCTGTCAGATGGGAGTAAAAGAAGCTAAAAGTTACCATCTAACTTCTCTCTATTGTTCTTCCTCCCTAGACCAGGGAGCCCTTTCTTGTCCCACTGGCTCCTCCAAGGGTCCTGGACCTACCCGGTCCTCCAACTCAGCCTGCTTCATATGACACAGCCTTATTTTAGTTTAGTAACAAACAAGTTTAACACAAGGCAGACTGGTCCCAGTGTTACAACAGAGTAACACTCAAAGGGCAATGTAAGCATTGGTGGGGAGAGATGAATGCCAACTGGGGTGCCCTTAGTCTGCTAAGGAATAAGAAACAACTGACTTGGAGAGTTTGCATTCACTATGTCATACTATTACAATTTGTTTTGGTGAATTCTCTTTCTTAGAATACCAAATGGTTCCCTAATGGCCTGAAAGATTTGAAACACTTCCAAAGCACTAACAGTTTTCTGTACTCAGTCACTGGGAGGTCTGGACTTCAGACCGTAAGTTGGCCAACAGCCAGAGTGTACCAATGACTTAGATTTGCAAACTCTGTGGTAACCCAAACAGGTTAGCTTCAGAGGTCAAGATGTGGGTTCTGTCAGCACCGTAAATTTGGATCTCTTGCACACACATAGCAAACTTATTGCACATATATGGGGAACTTTCCCAAATGTGCCTCCTTGTTATATGTACTTTTGGCTTCCTTCCCTTTCCTAGGTCCATGTTGAGTTCTATCAAGGGGGTACAGTCACTTTCTTCAGAAAGATGATTATCAAGAATTATGTATGGTACCCTCTTGTAAAGAAGTGATGGCCAAACAACCTGTCTGCTTGGTGTTGGGCAGTAGGGTAGGGTTTTCTAGACATTAATCTGCTTCTAGTCCATTCTAAACCCACCAAATTCTTTCAATTATACCCTGAGCAATTCTTTCCTCCCTGTAACTAAACAGATATGAGTCATCCATTAGGAAAACACAAACAATGGTCGGGAATAACATGAGAGACAGGAAGAGTCCACAATTAGTTTTCCATTCACAGAGACTACAAAAACATCAAAGATGGATAAGGGAGAGAGGAGAAGTGGGCAGAACATCAACAAGAGGAAACAGAGAAATAAAGTAACTTGAATTCTTGAGGGAAATAATGTTCTGGAGTATAGTAAGGGGCCAAGTGGAAGCATACGCCATCTTGAATTGACCTTCTCATAGCTATCCACAAAGGGTCACCCATCTGCCCCTACGGAGGGTCTGGTTGGAAATGAAGGTTGTTTGAGCCTTAAGAATGCCTGCCTTGTATGACCCTCTCCCATCTTGTGACGATAACTACCAGAGTAGAGACCACAAGGGTGACATGAGGGGGACACTTTCAATCTTACCAAGTCAGCGCCATAAGGAAGCAATTGGGAGACCGAGCTATGAGGGAACACACATGCTTTTCAACATTAACAAATCCACAGAAGAGGGCATTTGCCTCAGGCTAGCTTTTTGGGGGAAATCACAGCTCATTATTAACTTCTTATTTTCATTATTGTCTTCTGCCTCCTCTCCTCTTCTCTCTTTTCTTCTCCCTTCCCTTCTCTCCCCTCCTTTCTCTTCTCTTTCCTCTTCTCTCACTCTCTCACACACACACACTCACACAAAATTCTCAGAATATATAATCTTCCATTTATCTTGACCTCTTTTCTTTCTACCCCATTTAACTTCTCAAATCTATCTACCTTTAAGAGGATCAAGATTAAATATCAATATGCTCAGCTATGCATAGCCATTAAATCATCTATAAGATTATGGGTTCCCTTCATAAAAGATCCCTTGCTTTAAAATGTACTTTTTTTCAACAGATAAAGCAACCTGAAAAGTCATAAATTGTATTTAAATTTCCTCGACTAATTATTGGTGCCAAGTAGCACTTCAAAGGAGAATTTTTATGCCAGTCTGAGCTTCGCACTTAACATATCGCAGGGATAACAAGGGAAAAAACTTTAAAGGGTTCAAACACATCTCTGATATTTAAAAAGATCAGATTTGAAATCTATAAGTTCTACATGTTTAGAGCCCAGACATCCCAGCTCTGTCACTATTTAATTTTCTGAAAATGTGGTCACTTATCAGACTTCTCCAGGTCCCATTTTTCTCACCTTTGCTATGAGGAGCTTAAACAACATAACGCAGAATGTCTCTCTGGCATGCTTTCCTCATCCATAAGGTTATTCTGATCCCTATTCTCTTTTATCCTTTACTAATTTGTATGGAATTTCCCCTTGATGTTGTCCTGCTGCTCGTTTACACATGAACTGCATTTTCCTGAACTGTTAGGAGCCTTGGTACCGGCAGTTTGTCCCACGTCACAGAGCTCCCTCTTCTGTTGTCGCCATGTTGTGTTAAGACAGAAGGTAGCTTGCTTCCTGAGATGTCCTCGCCCTGTCCCCTCCCCAACTTGTGTCTGAGTCCTTTCTTTTCCCTATCCCTTACCCTTGTCCTACTAACCTCACCCCCACCCACAGGTGCCTCCTTAGTGTGGGCCTGGTTCTGGAAGGAAGTCAGTCATGCTTGCTCAGCCCTGAGAGTTCATGGGAGCTGGGCTCCCGGACCTTATCTGTCCCCTTGCACTTGCCGGAAGTGGGAATGGGGGAACTCCCCCAGCTTCAGCCACGGCTCCTGGCTTCACTTCACTTCCTAGGGGACACCTGCCAGCCACAGGGCTGTTCTCCCATTCTCAGATCGATCACACACACTGATGTCCCCGTTGGTCCCCCCACTTTCTCTCACATGGAAGCCAACAGCACACAGCTTTTGTGGCTATTGGTGGTTGATCTGCACCCACCTAGATTTTGAGATTCCTGGGGATACCTTGTTGCCTAACTATGTTTTTTTAAAAGGTTTTTTAATTATTATTTTTTTTTTTTTTTGAGAGAGAGAGGAAGAGAGAGAAAGCATGAACAGAGGGAGGGGCAGAAGAAGAAGCAGACTCCCCACTGAGCAGGGAGCCTGATGCAGGGCTCGATCCCAGGACCCCAGGATCATGACCTGAGCCATAGGCAGCCACTTAACCAACTGAGCCACCCAGGCGCCCTCTAACTGTGTTAATGTCGCCCACAGAATTTGGTTTTGCTATCTTATTGAGTAACTTCTTTTTGTGAACCACTGAAAAATTCCCAAAAACTATACTGATGCCTCCACCACCATTTTCCTGGAGCTACCAAGAGTGTGTATTTTGAGTGCCTGGGTGGCTCAGTCAGTTAAGCATCTGCCTTCAGCTCAGGTCATGATCCCCAGGGTCCTGGGATGGAGCCCCACATCAGGCTCCCTGCTCATCCAGGAGCCTGTTTCGCCCTCTCCCTCTCCTCCCACTTGTTCTCTCAATCTCTCGCTCTCAAATAAATAAAATCTTTTTTAAAAAAAAGAGCATGCGTTTTAATTTGCTGTTTTAAATCACAGACAGCTCCTTCACATAGTTGTTCCTTTGATATTTTAAAAGCACGAGTAAGTAAAATGAACAAATGAGGCAGATATTGATTTTTTTCAAGATAAATGAGCCCTGGTTTTCACAATCCAGACAGCCTTGCTGTAGAATGAACCTGCTCCTCGAGTCAAGTAGGTAACCCAAGTGTCGGCCTCCCATCTTCGATGTACCTTCCTATAACACCATGTAAGCAAACACAGGAAGATTCATGTGACTCTCTCCCGAGTTGGTCATGGGTCCTTATTGTCCCTTACCAGGCGACCTCCAACCACATGGCTGGTCAATTCCCAGAAAGCTTCCTGCTTGTGCACAGACTCCACCAAAGGGCTGGATAAAGACCAAGACATACCCCCTTCACCGCTTTGACCCTCTTTTCTCCACCATGTCACATATAAGGCTTTACTGAGAACTGAACTAACAAGGGAACTACAGAACGGGGTGGGAGTGGGGGTGGGGAGTGGGAAAGATTTCTGTCTTTCTGTATCCTAATTAAGGCTTTTCTGCTGATCCAAAAGAAAATGGCATCCAAGAAGTCAAAACTTCACAAACAGCCTTGATGGATACCCACACGTCCTAATTTTTTGCTCTTCTGTACTTTTTGCACAAAGCCTTTCTTCCAATCCTTACTTTCATGTGAATTTCTACCAACTTCCTAGAAAATTTCAGGCCCTACCCAAAGGGATCAGTCCTTGTAGTGGCTTCACAGTGCTGCCATTCTTCAATGCTCAAATATTTATGTTAGATAAGTTCTGCAGGTTACAGCAGAACAGAGATCAAGTTTACGTTCAGTCTTTGATGGGCAGAGGTGCCCTAAACCCCATTCTCTTTGAGGTCTCTCCACCAGCATGAGCTGCAGCTTTGCTTCTCTGTTCTTCTCACTGCCCTGAAAAGTAACTGATAAGTCATTCAAACAGACCAAAGCACACACACAGACACACACTCCTCCAAAAACAATAAGAATTTTCAGAGACAGTCGAGTTGAAAACCACCAGAGAGAACACATTGTTCCACCATGCCATGATTTGTAATGCCGCCTCTGTCACAATGGGATTTCCTCTTCCCTTTGCTGCCCCCAGGATTTGAGGTTGCTTTGGCCCCTCCTCCACGACCCAGCCCCCTCCACCCACGTACTTTCAGACCTGCTGGTGCCGGAAACAACCGGTCACTGAGAGAGACACCTCACAATGGTCACTCCCTTAGCTGACCAAGGATGCTGCCAAAACTTTGAAACCACTCCTTTTAAGAATGCAATCATGAACAAGGTTGCAAATGCTAAGTCCTTCCCCCAGAATATTCACTGAAGTCCGAGTCAGCCCATTTTAAAGCTCAGTGATGGAAATCATGCCACTAGCCCAAGGGCAGGCCTAGGAACAAGAACCCATGTGACCACAGAATAAGAAAAACATCTTTCCTGGTATGGAGGAAGTTGACATAGAGTACACTATTCTATTGCTCTGTAACGATTTATTCCAAAACTTACCACCTTAATACAATGAACATTATTTCACAATCTCCCATGGGTCACTGGGAGTAGCTTGGTGGGGGTTTCTGCTCAGGTTCATACTCACTCATTCACTCACTCGCTTGGCTGTTGGCCTCAAAAAAAAAAAGAAAAAAAATGCCATCATGTTCTTAGGCAAGAGCCATCTTCCTGCCCAGTCTAGGAAAAAAGGGAAGAGTCAAAGTCACTTTAATTTTCATGTAAATGTAACTGCAGTTACATTCAGCAATGTGGTAACACGCGATAGTACTTCTCCTACTTGGCACTGAAGATATAAGCCAACCGTAGATCTAACACAAGCCTGTGTTGAAGAGACTTCTCCTAGGAGCCCACGTTTTCCCCAACCAGCTGGGACCAAGGGATCTCTGGGAGAGAATCAACCAGCCCAGGAGGAACAAGAACTTAAGATCTGTTGCCTCCCGGACTCAGCTTTGTCCTCTTCTCTCACGAGATTAACTTGCGAACCTGGCCTCTTCCTCCCATCACTCAGTGGCAGGTGCCTGTTTCTGGTTCACTCATACCTCTTCTTGCAATGAATTATTGCGATGACACCATACTTCTCCTCGAAACCCGCAGATTTCTCTTTCCCAAGGTTTCCCGTGCAAGAGGGTAGCAACCACCACAGCACCTCGTGGTGCCCCACAAACACCAAGGGAGTTCTGTTTGAAAGAAACTTTCCTCCAGGAATAGTATAAAACATTCAGAAAAGGTTGGTCTTGGGAATCGAGGAGATCTGGGCTTGAATCTTGGCTTGGCCGATTACATGGTACATAACCTTGGACTTAGGACATTAGGCCTCATTACAGAATTTTGGAAAACAAAAACAATAACGCATAACTGAAAAGATTTGGGTCATAACTGACTTTTATATTTGTTAAGGATTCCAGTCTGTGCACATAGCAGTGGGGCAGACATGAAATTGCCACACATCTGGTTGTGAGAATCTCACTGATTTTTCAAACTCAGTAAATCTGATGTCAAGTCCCCACTCACCAGGGGTTGAGAAATTCAATCTCCGGTTCTAGCATAAGTAAAATTTGGACGAGCTAGGTCCTCAACTGCCAATAGGAAGTTAATAAATAGTGTCCAAAATTAATGAGAATTAGCCCAACTGCTATTTCTACAAAATAACCATATATCTGGAAAAACATGTATAAGTACCAGAAGAAATGGATGAAAAGTGGTTTCTTTAGGAAGAAAAATGACATGCTGATAGCGTAAGACAGAGAACGGTTTTTTTATCGCTATAAAAGATGTGCATACATCTATCATATTAATAAAATCAACTATAAAAAAAGACACCCATTTACTAGTTTCCATATGCACAGAAGTTCCTTTATATCTATTATCTGGACTTAGAGTAAAAAAATTCTAATAGGTTGAAAGCCCTAAATGTTCCTTTATACAAAACATTTTGCAAGGGCACATGGGTGGCTTAGTCGGCTAAGCGTCCCACTCTTGATTTCAGCTCAGGTCATGATCTCAGGGTTGTGCGACCCAGTTCAATGTTGGGCTCTGTGCCGGATGCGGTGCCTGCTTACGATTCTCTCTCCCTCTGCCCCTCCCTTCATCTCTCTCTCTGAGAAAAACAAGACAAAACAACACCTTTTGCAGTTAGGTAAGGCCGTGGCATAAAGATCACCCATGACTTCCCTGCACCAAAATACATTCTTAAGAGTTCCCTGGACATTATTCATTCCTTTGTCCAAATTCTACCATGAATTCATTCTGGATCATTAGACAAGTTGCTCCACTTCTGTGAGACTCAGAGGCCTCATTTATAATGTTAGACCATTTAAATAGGTTTCTTCCCAAACCAGATATTATTTCCGTCTTTGTAACTGGCTATCAGAATGGAGACTGAATGATTTCAGAAGCCACTTTCAGATTTATAATGTTGAGCCCGGAGCAGACGATCCTTTGTATTTGCATCTCTTTTGTCACAGCTAAGTTGTGTGACCTTCATTCTCATTTCCTAGATCTCAGTCTCGGTTTTAGCGTCTAATGAAATCCTCTCTTGCTTCTCCCCTGGGTTTCCAGAAAAGACTCTAAAGAAAGACACGAGCAGGCACCGTGGGATCTCCAGATGGCTCATAAAGCATAAACTGAGTCACTAACACAGAACAAGCAGTGGACAAAAAGAAACAGCTTGAGGTTTGATGTCTTGGAATTTTCTAAGAAAAATCCAAGAGCCACATCTTAGGCCGTGTTTGATACTGATGTTTCTTTATTGATATCATATTGGGGAGCTTGAAAACCTTCAGTATTTATACCACCAGTAAATTCAAAAATTCACTATTCTAAATAATTCCAAGGAAAGGGAGCTTAGTTTTATTTTACATTGAATTACACATTTTCAAAGGTTAGTTCTTCTGAATTCAAAAATCGCAGACAAGATTTTATGGAGGTATGGTTTATTTTAGGGTCAGCTCAGGTATTTTAAAACAATCATGAGATTATTGTAATTTTTAAAAATAAAGCATGTTTCTGTTTAAAATCTTGTAAAACCTTGTTTTTCTACTAGGTTTCCTTAGAAGACAAATATTTTTGTTCCTATCGTAAATCTGAACTTCAAGGGTTTCTTCCATTTTCAGATTTGCTCTGAGTTCCCAGCTCTGCGGCCATAAAGCCATCTACACAGACATGGAAAAGTCCTCTCTGGTCATCTGGAGTGTCCCTTCTATCACCAAGTATCACTCAGAATTCTCCCTTAAGGCATCTTCTCCAGTGATTTGTTCAACTCAAGAAATTGTATAGCCATGGCTTCTTTTAAAAGAATACATCACAAATTTCCATCATTAAAATTGAACTTACTTTTCCTCCCAAACCCCACTTTTCTCCTGAGACTCAACTCCACCCTGCTGACTGACTGTCTTCACTTGGCAGTGACATCTTCCAGATTTTTTTCAATGGCTTTCTGTTTGCTTCTTTGTAAGGCATTTAACGCCATCAGGGACGCTTATCACCAAATTCCTCTGCATTTCCCTAGCATCCTGGCATTTCTTCCCTTGTTGTATTTGTTCTGGGCAGAAAAAATGAAAGATTCTTCTCTCCTGGTGCCTCAGTTAGTGCAGCCAAATACTGGCACAAAGTCTTGTCCTTCCGGACATCCTCGGATTTTCCACTTGGGATACCCCAGGGTCCTTCATATTTCCAGTCTTTTCCAACAAACATTCTTTGACTGGCAGATGTATTCCCAGCAATGGTCCAGGGGAAGGAGAGACCAAGTCCTTGTCCCTGGGAAACTAACACACTAGGGAGAGACGAACAACAAAAAAATAGGGTTATATGATGTTGGGTAGAGAACAACTAGGAAGCAAAAGGAAGCACAGTAAGGGTATACAGCGTGGTGGGGGGCCACTTCAGATGGGAGACAAGGGAAGAGCTCTGTGAGGAGATGGTATTTGAACAAAGCCTTGAGTGAAACACAGAATTCAAAGCAGGGAACATGAGAAAAATTGAATACGGTATTTAGCGCACGTGGTAAATGTAGCGGGGCTGCAACTTTCCTTTTGGGTAAAGAAAAACTTACTAAAATCCCTCTTTTTGTTTTCCACAGACTAGTGTTACCACTTCTCTCAAGTTTAACTAAATACTTCCATAACTCAAATGAATGCTGCATGCCTGTGGTCACGGAGGTCAGACACCATACGCTCTTGTCCATCCGAGGAAGAATCAAGAAATAGTCGTCGAGCTTAAAGGGAATGTCACAAGTCCTTGTGGGGAGCAGTGTCTTGTTTATCTTTCACTACATAACAAAACAACTGAAAACTTAATGCATTGTGACAACTTAATATCTTTCACAATTCTGTGGGTTGAGGGAGTCAGCTGGGCACTTCTGCCGAACTCAGTTGGGTTCTCCTATGTGGTTGTTATTGTATGATAAATGAGTCTGGTGTCCTCTGAGGCTTGAGGGCTGGTGCATCCAAGATGGCGCCAGCACTCCCATGTCCAGTACCTCAGCGCTCCTCCATGGCGCCTCACTCTTCATGGCGCCCCTCATCCTCCATCTTCCTTTGCACAACCTCTCTCTCTGGCAGGATAATAGGACTTCTTACATACAGACTGGCTTCCAAGACCACAAAAAGTGGAGACAGTCAGGTTTTCTAAGGCTTAGATAGTGTCACTTCTCCCACATTCTGTAGGTTACAAAGGAGGCGAATGGCTCCTTGTTAACTGACCAAGGGTGTTAAAACAGACGCGTAGTTCACTGGCAGCCATATTTGGCGACATCCACCACCGACAGTGATCTGATGTGACTTGCCCAAGTCATGCATTTAGTCAGTGGCTGAACCAGAATTCGAGCAACCCATTTCTTCACTCTCTTTTCCTTTTTTAACCTAAACTGCGCCAGAATTCTTCTTGAGCCAAAGTAAATAATAACATGAAGCTCAATGACACAAAATGCCATCAATTCCCTGAACCTCCCAGTTGGTCCCCTCCTCCTCTCTAAGCCAGCGCTCTCCTGCAACAAGCCTGGAGATAATTTTGTTCAATTATGGTATATATGGTATACATATGGTATTGTGTATATGTTATACATATATGGTATATAAATATATGGCATATAAACAAGTATAGTGTATATATATATGGTATGATATATACATAATTTATGTAATTATGGCACGTGTATATACATGTGTATGTATATATATGTGTGTGTGTATATATATTCATGTCCAAAAGGCCTGATTTAATAGCACTTATAGCTCAAAGGTAAGTTCTAGACACTGTCACCAGTATTTCAAAAAGATACATTCTTTCAGAATACAGAAATTCAGATTTCTGTTCAGATACATTAGCCAAAATTTAAAGATAAGGTAAAGAGGAGGAGTTGTATCCTTTCAAAGTCATACTGGGGCATTCCCTGATAAGCCTGCCAAGAAATTATCCAATTATCTAGGAGAACATACCTGTGTTTGACTTTGCTGTCCATGAATTTGATTCTGTGAAGTTTCATGACAGAAATTTCTGTCCAGGAGAAACACTAATGATTTCTGTCTGATACATAAAATAACCCAGAAGATTTGGGCTTCATTTGCCCTGTAGGGCATTAATGCATTTGTTATCTGACCTAGCAATTTATTCTAACTTTTTTTTTTAATGTTTGTAAATAAATACTCAGTTCCTCAAATCCTCCATGGGCCAGCTTTACCATCCTACCAGCTTCCTCACAAATGAGTTGAAGAAAACTTTAACACGAGCTCATTCTGTATTTCTATGAGAGATTTTCAACTTTCTGAAAGTTATACTTTGACACCACAAAGGCTCCAGTAGAACTTCCTAGGGGCAAGAGACTGGGGGCAGCCGTGGCTGACACGGGCTGTAGGCCATTATTCTCATCTATGTAGAGCTGGTTGACTCTCTTATTTGGCAGTAAAATTTTGCCAGAATTATTCATGGGAGCTTCACTTCACAGCGCTCCGGGCTCTTATTCTGAGATTTAAGCAGCTCAGGGAGGAAAAAGGCTGAGCGGTTATATTCCGACTGGATTTTTACCACCTGCAAAAATACCAAGATGGGCAAAGGGAAGAGTCAGCCAGCAGAACTTTCTGGAGAAAGACCTCCCTTTCTGCTGATTTAATATTGAAATCTTTGGCTTTTGATTGGAGAAATTAACAACCCCCATGCACCCATCGCACAGAACATGTAAGAATGTCTACAGGAAAATCTTGCCTAGACCCAGGGCAGCTCTTCTGTGGTTCTCCTCAGTGGCTATTTTGGGTTCTCAAGAAGCAGAGAGGAATCCAGCCCTCTGTCCCCACCGCATTATTAGGATTTCCTCTCCTCTTCTCCTCACAAGCACAAATAGGAAGCAAAATCTCATGCCTCAAGTGTGGGAATATAAGACAGGTGATGTATTATATTTTCCTTTACCTGAATTTTCTTTCTATTTTGAGTCCCCACTGTGCTGGCTGGTGGAAACACAGTCCGATTCCACTCAGAGCTGCTGAGCTGAGTGCAGGTACAGTTCAAAGGGATGGGGTAACCGACATGGTCTGTCTCCTCTGGCACCTGGGTGTGGTTGCTGTCCGGCTCCTGGTCAACCCCACGGCTGATTATCAGCTCAATCCTGGGGTCTCTGGATCGCCCCGAAGATCTAGTTCTGATCTCCTATCTTTGCAGGACTTCTGAAGCTAGGTGCCCCCGGCCCACTCTGACCAGAGGCCCCACACCACTCTTTCTACTCTATGGCTCTCTTAGTGTAAGCAAGATTACCCACAACTTGAAAATAAGATAAACATGGCTTAGTGCTCTTCAGAATTAATTGTGGAGCATCACAGAACAAGCCCTCTTACAAGGTCATCTGACGCACTCAGCTTTTTTTCATTATCCTTTCCTTAAAGAGAAAAATTTACTTATATTCCAGTTTACTCTTAATTAATTAGTTTAGGCTAATTTAATTAATAATCAATCGGTTGACTAATTGGTATAATTTACTCCTAGTAAGAAAAAGTAAGTAATCAGGAATAAAATTTTTCAGGTGGAGTTGAGCTTTAGAGGCCCACATATCACTGTGATACCTAAGACTTTTTTTTCACCCATCAAGAACCAATTTTCATCTTCCAAAGGGCAATACTACCTCTCAATTGAGAATTCATCATCTAAAGAAAAGCAACTTTGACTTTTCTACTTACTACTTACTCAGTGACTTACTATTCACTACTTACTATTAATGAAGGCCCTGACTCTTGTAGGAAATTGTTAAGTTGCATATTATCTCTGTCCAATAAACTAGCAAATTATTTCTACTCAAAATAACAGATAACCCCAAGACTTAAGACTATTGCCCTATAAGAACGCATTATTCAGTTACAGATCACTTTCTTATACTTTCCTTGAAGTAGTTTTACCATCCAACTGGTTCCCTCATTAAGGAGTTAAATTCATTTTTTGTCGTATACTCACTATATATTTATATTAGAGTCATGTTTTTAACTCGGTGAAAATTATACGCTGGCATTTACCATTTTAAGAAATGGGAAACTATCAACAAGGATGATAGCATAGGTCTTTTCTGTGCTCAGATCCCTCTGGTCCCCAATTCATCAGGACCCAGCCAGGGTGGGGGCAGAACACAGGGCCCATTTGGGCATCTAACACTCATTATCTTTTCTCTGACATTCTCTATCCCTGTGGAAGGTGGGGGATATAGAAGGTAAGCAACTTTCACCGGAAAGAAAAATGCTTCTAAGAGTCATTCAGAGCTTAGACTTCACGGCATAAACACCCAGATTCTTAAAAATCAAATCAAGCTTCTGAACCTCAAAAATCAAGAAATTAAATATTTTTTCTCCTTCTGCTTGTACTAAACTGTACCCAAGGTAAGATGCTGTGAAGTCTAGTCTGAAGAAGAAAAAGGCTGGAGGTTTAAAAGATAGTGCCAAGGAGAAAACAACTCAATAAATGTAACGATTTATTGTAGATAAATAAATAAAATAAATATACTAATCTACTGTTAACAGAACAATATTAATAAGATAAATATATTTTATCTTTATAGGTTAAATCAGGCTATACATTGTTTAATATGGAAAGTCATTGTTGCTGACTTGCTGGAGGTCAATCACAGATCTTTTTTTTTTTTTTTAAAGATTTTATTTGTTGGGGGCACCTGGGTGGCGCAGTTGGTTGAGTGACTGCCTTTGGCTCAGGTCATGATCCCGGAGTCCCGAGATCGAGTCCCACATCGGGCTCCCAGCTTCATGGGGAGTCCGCTTCTCACTCTGACCTTCTCCCTTCTCATGTTCTCTCTCTCTCTCTTTCCTAATAAATAAATAAATAAAATCTTTTAAAAAAAAAGATTTTATTTGTTTATTTGAGAGAGAGAGTGCAAGTGGGGATGGGTAGAGGGGGTGGCAGAAAGAATCTACAGCAGACTCCCTGCTGAGTGGGTAGCCCTACGCAGGGCTCTATCTCACCACCCAGAGATCATGATCCGAGACGAAATCAAGAGTCAGACACTTAACCGACTGAGGCACCAAGCACCCCGGTCATTCACAGATTTTTAAAGAGACTCCAGACAGGAGACTTGACAGAGTGGTAGGTCTTAGGGGACCCAGGACGGTCACTGACTGGTGCAGTAGGTCAGAGCATCAGTTCCTTTGGTAACACTTTCTTTTTTCCATCCATATTAGCCAAACTAGAGCACCGCTTCTAGTAGTGCGTGATAATCTCTCAAACCTTGTTCAGTTGTCTCTGAGTGTATTCACCAAAAATGAGTGCGCAATATGGAAGACTCTGTCAAATTATTTCTACGCCTTCCTTGGCCAATCTGTGACAGCCTCAAAGCATATCCTGGCTAATCACAAGCATGTTTTCCTTTACTTTCTGCCTTTTCTCTTTCACCATCTCCCTCCTCAGCCCATGGCCATCCTTTCCACGGTGACTTGCCCTCCTAAAATTATCTGGGTTTTTTTACACTTCGATGAGACTCCTATCCAATGCATTACCTTTTTCAGTGTTTTAAATCCTGCCTTTAACTCTGCCAGTGCAGAGTGTTTTAAGACTCAGTGGATAGGTAAGGATGCTAGGGTGGGAGGTGGTAGAACAGATGTTATGATCTACACAATAATATTGTCAACAGGCAGTCATAAGGACCAGGAAAGAGGATGAGTGAGTCCAAATCCCCCAAGGGATAGGCTAACATTTGTCAAGTTGATATTCTTGGCCAGCACTTTCAATTCTCACTTGGAGTTCTAATAGAAAGCCAAGTTTCAGCAATTCTTCTTGGACTATGAAGGAAAAACATTAACAATATGGAGGGAGCAGTGAGCTCTTTCAGTACATGTGTATTAATGAGCCCTTCTATTACGACGTACAACCATCTCTATCTCCCTGTCACGAGAAGGAAACCATGAAGATACAAAAACACAAGTACAAGTAGTATCAAAATTAAACGGAGAGTATAGAAAGATAAATTCACAAGTTGAAAAGTGTTTTTAAAATAAAAGGAGGGGCACCTGGGTGGCTCAGTCGGTTAAACGAATGACTCTTGATTTCAGCTCAGGTCATGACCTCAGCGTTGTGAGATCAAGTCTCACGTTGGGCTCCACGCTCACTGAGGATCCTCTCCCTCAGCCCTTCATCCTGCTCACAGACTTTCTCTCTCTCCCTCTCAAAAACACATAAAAATCTTTTTAAAAAATAATAAAAAATAAGAGGAAAGACTGGCCCCCACTTCCAGCCATGATAGAATTAGAGGTATTAGATTTACCCTCATGAGGAAACAATGTGGAGCAAATGATATTGGACTTTAGACACCAGAGAGTTTGGAAGAGGTGAAATGCATGAGGTAAATTTCACGTTCTCCCTAGCTTTCAATTTGGTGGCACTTTCCAAATCATAGCACAGAGAAGTAAAGACCAAATAAAGAGCAGAAGTCTCATGATGCACAGAAAATGGAATTTCATGGCTGCTTAGGTAGCTGGGATTTGTGAAGCAGAGTAAATAAAAGCAAAAACTATAAAGAGTCTAGGAAAAAAAATCAATGGAGCATAGTTTTTAATCTTGGGATAGGGAAAGAAATTTTAGGATACACGATGTATTAATTATAAGAAAAAATGATAAATTAGATTCATCAAAATTAAGATATTTTGCTTTTCAAAAGATACCATCAAGGAAATTATCAAATAACAGTTTGGAAGAAAAAATATATATATGTAAATATTTGTGTTTATGTGTATATATATGTATATATATGTGTACATTTATGTATGTATCTCTGCGTACATACACATAATCGTATATGACAAATGTATATATACTTTATAAAAAACTGTTATAACTCAACAATAGAAAGACAATCCAATTTTTTTGAGTGGGTAAAAGACTTAAACACTTCAAAAGGAAGATCCACAAATAGTTAATAAGTGCAGGAAAAAAATGTTCAACATCATAAGTCATCAGATAAATGCAAAGGAAATCCATAATGAGATATCACTACATACCCACTAGAATTGGTAAAATTAAAAACATCACCACCAAAAAAAAGCTGTTGAGCAACTAGAACTTTTATACATTTCTTTTAAGAACTTTCATACATTTCTGTTGGGAATCCACCATTATATAGCCACTTTAGAAATATGTGAGTGATTTGGGGCAATATCCCATAATTTGACATGGTTGTGAGCTACACAGGTGTATATACTTGTCAAAAGTCATAAAGCAGTGTGCTTAAGATCTGTATATTTCACTGTATGTGAATTATACCACCTCAATTTAAAAAAGGAAAGGAAAAAAAAACCCTCAGGGAAAATAAACAAAAGCACAATTCATAATATGGGTATTGAGGTTGAGAAAGTGAATGACTTCCATGACAGAAGTAAAACTTGATTTCGCAAATCAGAAGGTCTCATTTATTTGTTTTCAGCAAATTGACTGGAGACCAATCAACTGTCTGGTGACAATCAAAAAAATTTTTGATAATAGATCACTGTTTATTTTCTATCATAAAACCCAGAGGATTTCAAAAGATTTGACTGACACAAGACTTCTTCCACCCATATCTACTTATTTACGCTCTAAGATTTCTCAGCACTCCTATAAAAATAAAAAATAGGAAGATACAAAGGGGGAAAGGAAGAGAGAAGTCTAGGGTAAATGACTGGAGAGCGCGCAGCTGCGAGTTAACATCTTTCTCTGTAAACCACAGACTACAAATTCTCATCCCATTGGTTCATCTGCTCTGAAGGCCTTTGAAGTCAGAAATGCAGAAACCAGGTCCCCAGCAATGTGCTTGTCTGTAGCTACCATTTTGTGGGGATACCCACAGCATCTCCTCTCTTCTCTAGTGGTGGTAAATTCATAGTTTTCATTGTCTGGCTAACAGTGTTGCTAGAAAATGAGTCCAGTATGTCACAGAAAGGGAACGAACACAACTGAGTTAAAACAACAAAGCATAAAAGCCTCACTTATCCTAGGGAACACAAACATGTTAAGCCCAGATCTTATTTATTTTTCCAAGTGGCATTTGAGAAACTGGCTGACAGGCCAAATCCTAATGCAGCAAAGATGCAAAGGGATTCTTGCCACTTAGCACTTAAAACCCAACCACATGGCCAGTTCTTAATGTCGGAGATATCATCTTAATACCACAATGTCTCTCAGTGGTCAAGAGATACCCATTTCCATTTTTTAAGTTCCTGTTATATTAAGAAATTTTTTAAAAATTCCAAAATAGTTTACAAAACTGTGGGATATTTTTAATGTTGGCACTTAGCGAACTAACACTATTAATACTATGAACACTAATAAAAAATCACAATAAAATACAGTTATGAAAGTCATAACATAATTATTACATTTATGAAAATACATTTCATAGTGCCCTTCTGACAATGTGATCTGATAAGATTTCAAGTCCAGTGGATAGCTCTATGGCTTTCGTGTTTGGAGTTAACATCAAAAGTAAGTATGTGAGACCTAACTGTGAACTTAAGACAGACTTAATTAACATCTTTCACAAAATTAACTCAACCACGAACATAGTTCTAAATGTAAAAAGCAAAACTGTAAAACTTCCAGAAGGAAAGATGGAGGAAATATATCTGACCTTGGATTTGATGATGCATTTTTATATGCAACACCAAAAGCACAGTCCATAAAAGAAAAAGTCGAGTTTATTAAAATTAAAAACTTTTACTCCAGGAAAGACACGGTTTTGAGAATGAAAGGACAAGCCACAGACTGTGAGAAAATATTTGTAAACACAAATCTTATAAGAACTCATACCCAAAATAATCGAAGAACTTTGCAAACTTGATGATAAGAGAACAAACAATGCAACTAAAATGGGCAAGAGATCTGAACAGACACTTCATCAAAGAAGACATTTGGTGGCAAATAAAGCATATGAAAAGATGCCCAACATCATCTGTAATTTGAAAACTGCCACCTAAAACTACAATGAGGTACCACTACACACATATTAAAATGGCTAAAACCTAAGAAACTCACAATATCAATTGCTGACAAGGATGCAGAGCAACAGGAACTCTCGTTCACTGCAGCTGGGAATGCAAAATGGTACAGCTGCTTTGGAAGACAGCTTGGCAGTTTCTTTCAAAGATAAATGTGATTTAACCATAAAATTCAGCAGTCCCAGTGCTAGGTATTCACTCATCTGATTTGAAAGCTCAGGTCCACATGAAAGCCGGCATGTAAATGTTTATAGCAGCATTATTCATACTTTCCAAAAATTGGAGACAACCAAGATGTCTTGCAATGGGGAATGGATAAAGTTTTACTCCATACAACGGACTCCTGTTCATCAATCAAAAGCAATAAGCTATTGAGCCATGCAAAGACCTAGATGAACCGTAGATGCACATTGCTAAGTGAAAGAAGACGGTCTGAAAATGCTACATACTGTCTGATTCTATTTTTAGGTCATTCTGGAAAAGACAAAACGGGTGAGCCGGTAACCAGATCAGCGATTGCCAGGTTTCCGGGGCGGGAGGGGTCCGGGAGGGGAGGGGGAGGTGGTGGACAAGAGTCACCGAATGGGTAAAATACAGAGGCTATTTTAGGATAAGGAAACTATTCCATACGCTACTACAGTGAAAGATACACGACACTATGCAATTGTTAAAACCCATAGAACTTTACAGTATCCAGAGGGAGCCTTAATATATAAACATGCAAAAAAAAATCATTTAGGTGGTCAGAGGGTATGAGAATGGAATACAGAACGTGACAAAATAACTGAATTAAAAGTGTATGAGACAACTGCGCTCGAAAGGGTGGGGAGAAAAGGTGCTGACCTGTCACTTTGGAAATGAGTGCTATCTGTAAGCCTAAAGGCAAGCAGAGCTGCACATCCATCAGTACTGCCCTCTGGTAACGTCGTCTCCCACGGCGGGGGGTGGGGGAGGAGTCAACGATCCTGAGAGCACCACACGGGTGTACTGGAATCGAGCAATTAAGCAAATGATGGGCAGATGGTGGGAGCCAGGTTTCTCCCTGTTGGAGTGGGAAGTTACAGACAAACAAGATTAGATTGATCCATGTGGCAATCTACCAAAGTGGGAGACATAAGTATGAACTCATGTTTGGTTTAACACAGAAACAAATGTTCACATACAGGAGCACTTGTAGATGAGTGTATATATACACACAATTCTGAGAGGCCTCAGAAGCCTCGACAAGCACACAGTGGCGGGGAGCACCCCCTCTTACCCTGCCCCCCCACCCATCCCCCCATGCTAGTCACTGAATACTCAAGACTCACAACAGACTAAGGACCCACTTCTCTCATCCCTAAGTACCCTGTGCAGCTCATTTTTTCCTTTCCCAGGTCCCGAGAGGTCCAACTGAGAGTTTGGGTTTTGTTTTGTTTTGTTTTCCTACCCACGGCACATTAAGGTCCCCACCGGCTGGGAACTATGTCTCATTGGCTCGCATCATCTCTGTACACAGTTGCTATGTTACGTTCATGGGAGGACGTGCTGCACTCAGTTCCTAATTCTTATGGACCTTCCAAGTTCCTCCCGTCTCAACATGGGCAGTAAGTGAAGTCTCTCCTCTCTGGACCATGTGCGTTTGCTTTTCTCTTTACGAATTTGTCGAATTCAAAAGAAACAATGCCAACAAACTGCCACTTAAAAAAAAAAAAGTATTGCCTTTAACCATAAATACGGTCGTTCCGATGGGGGACCTATGCATCGGCAAAGCTGGGTCCCACCGTTTGGTGGCTTTGGCAGGTTCGGTGTCCCTCCAAGCTCCTGCTGCTTCTTGAGTCAGTTGTACGATCACCAAAAGCCCAGGACACCCATTCCACAGAGCACGGCCAAAAGAGGATCCCAGAATGGAGTGCTGAAATGGGGAGGCGAGTTCAGAGACTGACCCTTGACTCTGATGACTGCAACCATTTCTTGTGATTAAGCGCCGTGGTTTCAGGAGAACCAGAAGCTGCCGTTCCAAAGACACCTAGACTCTGACTTATTGATCTGCATGGGCCCGCAACAGACTGTTCCTCTGATTCTTAGAAATCAAGAGGAGAATGGAAGTGAGACAGTTAGCTTTCATTAGCCCCAAACATAGATGACTCCAGATGAATAATATGCTCTGCTCTTATTCTTTTGCCAAAACACCAGCCCTACAACTCTGGCTGGAAATAGCAGCCGTTTTCCTGTACAGAGCAGTTGGCAGATTCTCATCCTAGGCTACATGTGTGAGGTGTAGGTATGCGTGTAGCAAGCATTTGAAATCACCCTCAGAGACAACCAGGAACATAGGTGGGACCCAACATAAATATCTGTTCAACTCACGAATCGATAAATAAATTAATCTGATTGACTCATAGCTTTACCAAGGGGAGCCTGGCCAGCAGGAGGAAAGGATGCATTTTATGAGAAATAACATTGAGAGAAAAAAAGCTCTATTAAGTGACTTTAGAGTGGCTTGATGTCACGTGGATGTAGTGAATTTTGGCAGGAAAATTATAAAATACATTATATTCTTCCAAAAGAGTTACGCAGTTTTAGAGTACAAAAGTGGCCCAGAAATACAGAATGATTTAGCTGTTGGGAGAAGGATATGAACACATCAAACTCTGGGAGAGTGAAATGAAATTTTCATAGAATCTGATAAATGAAGAGCCGAAAGGGCTCCAAGAAAATAAATTTCTTCTTTTATGGATCAGAGGTCATCATGCCTGCCTTACGTAAACTCCACCCACAACATATATGTTTGTTCTGGACCGGGGTCTAGGCAACAGCATTTTCTGTAAGTGGCCCCAGGTCATTCGTATTTGCACTCAGGGTGAAGATGCCGTAACACGGAAATCGCAGAGACGATATGTCCTCCCCAGGAGCAAGCACAGTCAGATACACCACAGCCAGATCTTCTCCTGACCCGTTTCATTTTCAGTCTTTTACTTAAAGGTTAGTAGCTTGGGTTTACACCGTCACCACGTAGGCATTTGATTACGGGACTGCAATTTGTACTCTTGCCTGGTACCCCACAAATAACAGGGGCAGCCTGGAACCTCAGCCACATTCTATAGGAAAGCGCGTACCTCCTTGCACCTCAAGGGGTCCTATTGCCCTGAAAGCATTTTCAGATGCAGAGAGAGAGAGAGAGAGAGAGGGATATGGGGTGGGATGTGGAAAGAAAATGCCAGGTGATTTGAACCCAGTTCTGGCCATCCTCACTCAAGGCCTTTTCTGAGACTGTTTCCTCCAGGCTCGTTGGAATGACAAGCTTCTGGAAAGCCCCCAGCATCATCAACTACATGCAGAGAAGGAAACTGAGGTTCATGGAGAGGAAGGGTCTTGGCCAATCCAGGAACAACTGAGAACCTGGGCTAACCGATACACCCCTGCCCCCTAGCCATCCTTCTTTGGAATGAGCTTGGGACTCGGGCTCCCCAAAGAGTCCTCTCCATTCCCCTTGGTCAGGTTGGGGTGTGCCATTTTTCCGAGCCTTAGTTTTTTGGTCTGGGAATGGGCATGGTCCTACCACCTTCCCAAGGTGCTCAAAGATGAAGTGTTCATAGGTTGATTTTTACAACCCTGACCAAGAACCTCTCCACACAGTGGGAGGCAAACAGCCTTACAATGGCCCTGTGTGCATGCAGCGCACGGATCACGTGGCCATGGAGCCATGAGTTCCGAACATGCCACGAGATCAGTTCTATCCTAGCTGGAGCACTAAACCCACATATCTGTGAGGGCCCTGACCCACAGACAGGCTGAATTTGGGGACAGAGCTGTCCCCTTTTACATGGCTTAACAACTCTTTTACCTTGCCATTCTCTCCCACCTTCAAGAGGCCCTAATTGCCTCACCACACTTCAAGGTGCGTATTCAGTGTAGGGTTCCAAGCACGCATTCCTCCCCAGCCACTGATGGTTCTACTCCGGACGCAATAGGAAGCATGAGAGCAAGTGGGGAAGCCAGGCAGAAAGCCTCCCCACCCCCAGGAGCCCCTCACCAGAAGCTTCTCAACACCCCAGCCAAAAGAGCTTGAGTATTTATCTAATTGCATGTCAGACTGTCACTGAATGACGGTGTGCTTTAGGACTCTGGATATTTAAACATGTTTATTTCATTTGGACTTTAAAAACAAATTCCTCTTTCTGAAAATAATTCATAGATTTAATCTGAAAAATATTCAGCTTTCAAAAGAGCTCTTGAGCATCCTTCAATTTTTTTAAGTTCAAGTTTCATAGAGTGAAAAAGAAAACCATCTGATGGAAACAAAATCCATGGAAAAAAATAAAACATATCTCATTCAAATGAAAACAGAAGGCAATTTAAACCATATTTCACAGATAATAGATACCATAAATCCTTGTCTGACCCATTAATAAATAATTTTTCAGATTAACAAATGGCTAATTTTTATACATAAAACCCCCAAATTCCTATTTTATTCTTTTTTTTTTAAAGATTTTATTTATTTATTTATTAGGAAAGAGAGAGAGTGAGAGAGAGAGAAGGTCAGAGTGAGAAGCGGACTCCCCACGGAGCTGGGAGCCCGATGCGGGACTCGATCCCGGGACTCCGGGACCATGACCTGAGCTGAAGGCAGTCACTCAACCAACTGCGCCACCCAGGGGCCCCTCCTATTTTATTCTTATAATTCACAAAGATTGATCAAGGTAGACCTCCTGATGATGCCAGTGGGATTTCCCTTAGTTTTGTGCACTTTTACCTCTCACACTGCCATCGAGAGAAATTGGGGAACACTCTTCAGCTCTGGAGCAGACATTAAAAGAAGCTTTTCTGTCTCTGTTTCTCCCATGACATGTTCCTTTTGTCCTACCTTGGTCAATAAATGAGAAGCTATTTTTCGAAGATCTTCCTTGAGGTTCTATACTTTAAGTTTGCCTTCAAAAGCAGTTACGCTAAGTAAGAGAAGTCAGACAGAGAAAGACAAATGCCGTATGATTTCACTTCTATGTGGGATCGAACAAAACAAAACAGAAAGAGAAACAGACTAGTGGATACAAAGAGAACATGCTGGTAGTTGTGAGAAGGGAGGTACGGTGGGCGAAGGGCAAAAGAGGCAAAGGGGATTACGAGGTACCAACTTCCACTTGTAAAATAAACAAGTCACAGAGATGTAATATACAGCATAGGGAAGATAGTCAATGCGTCTGTGTAGCGACAGATGACAATTAGACCTATCCAGGTCATTGTTTCATAAGGTATAAAAACATCTGATCGCTATGTCGTACACCTGAAACTAACATGATATTGTAATTTAAATGATAAATCAATAAAAATCGTTTTTTAAGCGATTCATAGCTGAAGTCCAGTTTATATCCACCAAACGCTAGACTACAGCACAACCATTTTAATGAGCAAAATGGATCTTGTCACGGTTTCCTCACCCCTGTTGATTTATGGCAGTAATGACAATGATCAAAATGCTCAGATTTCCCACACCAGCTGATCTATAAACCAAGTCCAAATCATTGTCATCTGTGGCATCCCCTCTCTCTCCCTTATAATACACTTGCTGCATCTCACCAAAAACTGGCTTAAGAGAAAAATCTACTGGATTGACACAACTCTGTCTTAGGAATGGATCCAGCATTGGGCAAACTTAATTAGGATGGAGGAACCCAGAATGAAAGCTAAACCAGTCAGGCTACAGCCATTGAGTTCCTGAATCAGGGAAATCTCTCTTAGGTATTTAAGCACTTTCATTTCCAGAGAAGGGCTTCAAGGCATAATGGGCTGTATATTTCCACTTAGGTAGACACTCTGCGGTGAGCTTGACCCCTCATGTGACAGGCTAAGGGTCACTCACAGGGAGTAATGAGATGGGTTCAAATAACATAAGCTAAAATATACATCCGACCACAAAGTTCCCCCAGACCTCAAGGGCTGGTTTTCTCCCCTTTGTGGCCATGTTGGCTTTTGAGTTATTATTATAAAGTGTCTATTTTAAACATAAGTGATAATGCTGAACAGCTGCAGGGCACAGCCTAGAGAAATGATCGACAGGGCAGCTGTCTGCTCTGCTTTCCATCACTGTGCTGGTCTGAAATCCAATGTGCCTGTTTAAACGGGGCACATGAGCAGTTTTATAGTGACTAATAGGATTGCCACCTAGTAATTCAGAACCCGTGGCATGTCTCGACGGGGGAGGGATCAGATTTCACTAGGGCCAAAGTTATTAGGAAGGTGGAGACAGCCAGGGCATACCTTTCCAAAACAGAGCTCTCGTATCTGATGCTTAGAAATGCATCACTAAATACAACAGCAACTCCACTCTCGTTCAAACCTGAGTCTCATCTGCTAATACGATAGCACACCTGATGTCCTCTGAGCAAATGCCAGATTGAAAGACTAGGAATGTCTTTACTCAAAAGCTCTGAAAAAAAAAAAAAAACTGTAGGCGTGGCAGAGCGCTAGATGGTGTCCAACTTCATTATTTTCCCTGGAGGGGGACAAATTGCCGGGAGTTTGTTTCTAGTGGAGAATTTACAGAGTCAACTTCTACCAGATTAATTTTTTGTTTGGGAAAGTCATTGAAATGGAACCTTTTAATTATATGGGCGCAATGTAAATCTCGCCCACTATTCCTGGAAGAAGTGTGTAATTGGATTTGTTGGCTTCTGGTGGAAGTTTGAGACTCTTAATAGACAAATGAGGTGTTCCAGTGTCTCTGGACGCTTGGAATATGATGAAAAAGGTGTGGGAGTATTTGCATCAGGGCCATGACATCTTAGAGCCAAAATTATCTTGGAGGACACTTGTTCCGGACTCGACCTACATACTCCTACATACTTCTACATACTCCTACATACTCCTACATACTTCTACATGTTAGAAGACCCTCTGACCCAGCGTCATTGGTAAAGATATGTCATTGTCCCATCCTGGTCAAAGCAAATTATTTTTGGTGTTTTCTGGTTGTTGAGATAGAGCAAGGGTCGGCAAGTTAAGACTAGGGGCTGGCTATTTCTGTTTGTAAATTAAGTTTTACTGGAATACGGCTCTATCTATTCACTTATGTATCATCTATAGCTGTTTTCACACTAGAGGGTTGGAGTCAAGTGGTTGCAATAGAGATCATATGGCTCCACACCCCTAAAATATTTACGATACGGTCCTTCGAAAAAAAAAAGCTTGCCTACCCCTAAAGAAAAAGGAGTTCACTGTGTTAATAGTTGCCTACCTATAATTAGAAGATGTATTGATTGTCTTAAAAGAGCACATTTGGAGCAGAAGCTGCAAGGAGAGAGCCTTCCTGATCAAAAAAAGCAGACTCAGCATAAGCCAAACCAGTGAGTTAGATGGGTATGCCATCCTATTCCCACCCCTGCATCTTTCAGGGTTTTGATGGGCACCTTTAACTTTGGGATTTCCCCCAGCAGTGAGGCACTGCTCTTGGTTTGCTATTTTGGCAGGGAGAGAAAGTTCTATGAACTTCCATTTGGCTCTTCCTACCACACAAGTCACTACCCCAGGGCCAAAGGCCAATATATAGATTCTGCCAAGTGATGTGTGTATTACAGATATACTCTCATAACTGGGGACATAACCACAAAATGTGCTTAAGGCTCTCCATGAGCCTACAGTACGAGAAGAAATAGGGTAGAAACTCTATGTATTTTCCAACCCCTGTAAGCCCTATTCTGACAATGGCTTTCTAGGTCTCTAGTAATTAGCATTAACTTTATTTATCCAATGTCCAATAACCCCTAGAAGGTTTGGCTATTTTCCATTCCACAATCCATTTATCATGACGAATGTCTGCTGGTTCCTTCAGGGAAATCTAAGAGGAAGAATCACAATACAAACTTGTAACAGGTCCTTAGCCTCAAGAGTACCTAACCTCTCTGCATTGGTATATAGACAGATTGCAGCCTGGAAATTGGATGGGGTCTTGGATTAACCATGTTTTTTATTTTCTGTATCTTATAACGTTTTGAGATCTTACATATCATGCTGGAAGGAACAGACTATCCTTCTTGGGGCTAGCTAATTGTTAGCAAATGACGCTACAGACAAAGATCTGATATCTAAGATCTATAAAGAACTCCTCAAACTCAACACTCAAAAAAACAGATAATCATATCAAAAAACGGGCAGAAGACATGAACAGACACTTCTTCAAAGAAGACATACAAATGGCTAACAGACACATGAAAAAATGTTCATCATCATTAGCCATCAGGGAGAGTCAAATCAAAACCACACTGAGATACCACCTTACGCCAGTGAGAATGGTCAAAATCAACAAGACAGTAAACAACAAATGCTGGAAAGGATGTGGAGAAAGGGGAACCCTCTTCCGCTGTTGGTGGGAATGCAAGTTGGTGCAGTCGCTTTGGAAAACAGTGTGGAGATTCCTCAAGAAATTCAAAATAGAGCTACCCTATGACCCGGCCATTGCACTACTGGGTATTTACCCCAAAGATACAGATGCAGTGAAAAGAAGGGTCATCTGTACCCCAATGTACATAGCAGCAACGGCCACAATTGCCAGACTGTGGAAAGAGCCAAGATGCCCTTCAACAGATGAATGGATAAAGAAGATGTGGTCCATATAGACAATGGAATATTATGCCTCCATCAGAAAGGATGAATATCCAATTTTTGTATCAACATGGATGGGACTGGAAGAGATTATGCTGAGTGAAATAAGTCAAGCAGAGAGAGTCAATTATATGGTTTCACTTAAGTGTGGAGCATAAAGAAAAACAGGGAAGACATCAGGTAAAGGAAAGGAAGGGTGAATTGGGGGAAATTGGTGGGGGAGACGAAGCATGAGAGACTGTGGACTCTGAGAAACAAACTGAGGGTTTTGGAGCAGAGGGGTGTGGGGGGTTGGGTGAGCCTGGTGGTGGGTATTGAGGAGGGCACGTATTGCATGGAGCACTGGGTGTGATGCATGAACAATGAATCTTGGATTACTCAAAAAATTAAATTTAATTTAAAAAAAAAAGAAAGAAAAGAAATAGCACAGGGTTCAGCAGGAAACACATCTTTCATATGCAAACAACCAATCAGAAGTCTCTTTGTCCCCCTCCCCCCCTTAAATCTAAATCTGTCACATCAAACTAGTATTCTTCTTGCCCTAAATCACTCCAGGGCCAGTTACCAGACAGCTAGAGGCCACCCGTACAGCCTAGAATCCACAAACATTATTCAAACTGGCCAATTCTAAACCATTTACCTTGCCCCCGACCAAAAATCTCATGCTTCCTCTGAGGCCCTGGGTGGCATGCCTCCTTCTCTCAGGAAATATGTCATAAAATTCTGTCAAATAGCACTGGTTTCTCTGTGTCATTATTCGGCTTTATAAATTAAGACCCAGGCACAAAACAGAGCCATGTCTCTATTCTGGTAGTCGAAATCAGGCCTCTATTAACCAGCTTTCCAGTTTTATCAGTCTTATAAATCAATTATATATTAATGGGCTGCCCATCCATTTCTATCCTACTGACCTGTGATGAATTGACCATCGTCCAAGAGTTCTGTGGATCAGATTATTCTGGTTCAGATTCAGCTTTGTTGTCTAGTGTAGTAGCTATTTAACCATCCTCTGATTCCCACACTCAAAACAGAAAACACATTTACACTTTCACATCCTACGCTAAATCCTCAGCCTATGGAGGAGAGACACCATAGGATTTTACAAAAGTGTCATTGCTTCACTTTCAATATATTTATCAATGGGTAGAGTTAATATATCCAGATTAAATGTGATATATCGCTTCCACATCCTCATCTTCAAAGAGCTGGGATATCTTCTTCTATATAATACCAAGGGAATCCTGGCATCTCAACTTCATTTAGGATGGCCACCCAGATTTCAGACACTAACATAAGCAAACAATTGGGACCACTCTCTACCACTTGAGCTAGCACATGAAATCCAGAATATTTGCCAAGAATATCTGTGTTAACAGGTTCAACTTTTTAATACTCTCTTCTTTCTGCCTTTATCTACCTACCTGAGAATGCACTCCTATCCCAATTCTCAAACTTGAGAAAGAGAGCTATAACTTGGCGAAGTCTTTCAGTGCTCCTCCTAGATATTACTTGATTCACAATGGTCTGGTAACTGTTTTTCAACACTGCATCATTAGCTACAGTGGTCTGGGCCTTAATACTTAGTTGGATTTTTCCCAATCTTCAGCCCCAACTAGGGCATATTAGAAAATTCCAGCCTTCTCTATTTCCTTGAAAGTCAGGTGCTTGCAACTATTCCTCGTAGCCAATTTAGATATAATTGAGGGTTCTCATATGCAAGCAAAGTATCAACCCTGACTCACACAGGTCCAAAAGAAAATTGTTCAAAGATATTGCAGATCTCGTTGGATCTGGAGAACAAAGTTTAAGAAGGCTGGAGAACAAATGGGATCTACCGCTCCCTAGGCTTGTAAAGTGAAGGAATTCCCAAAAACGGAGGAAGGAAGTTCAAATGCTGGGTTGCCTCAAAAGCATGACCCCTGCCTACTGCTGGACATTTTGTGCATAGTCCAGGATAGTACTATACACGTAACGGGTACCTAATAAATGCTTAGAGAGGAAGTCAGTCAACATATTCCCATCGAAGACTGGGAGAATACACTCGGTTTTTTTCTTTCTCTTTGATTTTGGAAAGCCACACACGCTCTTCTCTGTGCAACTTGGGCTGCCATCATTTGTTTCTGAAACCAAATCTTGATTTGTTTTGTTTTTGTTAAATTTTTAATCTAAATTCGATTTAATCGACATATAATGTATTATTTTAAGCTTCAAAGACAGACTTTTGTGATTCATCAGCTGCATAGAACACCCCATGCTCATTACTTCTAGTGCCTCCCCTGATCTGTGTGATCTTTTAACAAGATCTAGTTTTTTAACAAGATCTATCTTCCATTCAACATGATCTTCTAAGGAATCCCTGATACATGATCAAATGGTGTCGATCAGAGAAGCTAATTTAACAAAAACTTTAACTACGTCTTAGAGCAAACCCAATCTACCTCCTGGATAGCTCTAATTGTCACTTGGTTCTTTCTTATACCGAGGTGAAACTCAATTTGCCATAACTTCCACCTGTATGCTAATTATGCTCTTTAAAGTAACACAGAACAATTTCATTTCCTCTTTTCCAAATCATAACTTCCAATATGGCCCGACAGCTTTGATTTCCCCTCCTCTTCATCAGGTTTAATACTGCTACTTCCCTCCCACCCCCTTCCTCTGTGATGAGATTCCAAATGTCCATCTTTACTGGTCATCCTGTGTGAAATCTCACCAGTTTATCAATACCTCATCAGCTGGTTTAGATACATGTTGGGGAATAAACTTAAAAACTATTTTTAACATATTCATCACACATTTTTTAGAGGATTTCAGTCAATCCTAAATTCCTACCACACTAAAAGCACTGGCTTTTGTGTGTTATGTTTTAAGATGAAACCAGAAACTTAACATTCCTGGACATTCCTTCGCGTCTTTAGGTGCTTTCTGTTTGGTTGTTTACTTTGAGTCTTACCATATGCTCTGGGAATGGTGGTTTCTTGTGGAAATCAAATCCCATATTTCTTTTCCTAAGGTAATCTCATAGCTTGAGAGCTGAATTAGAAGGCTCCCAGGAAACATTTATAGTAGCTCCTTGGTCAACATCTGCAATGTGCAAGGCATTTAACACGCCAAGGGAAGTCCGGGGAGAGAGAAAAAAATACAGAGAATGTGTGAATGAAAATCAGGAGAGAAAACAACTGTTTGTTTTTGTCTTGTGGTGGTGGTGCTTTTTGTTTGTTTTTAGTGACTCTTGGTTTGCAAAGTTAAGCAACCTCAGAGAAATACAATGAAATTAACATCTGTTAATTTCCTGAAGGGGGAGTGGAGAAGTACCAGTAGCAACTGGAAGAAAGATAAACTTGGTAATTAGAGCAAAGTTTATGAAAACACATTTAGAAAAGATTTCACTCCTCTGAAGAAAAATACATCAGAAATGAACAGATCTCTTCAAGGGATCCAGAAGTGAATTGCCAACCCAATAGGACACTCCACAATTTGTTTAGCTTCCAGGTAAGGAGTCATTTGTGTTTTATTTGCGGTTATTAATGTTGCTTACAAACTTGTTTACAATGACTCAAAGTCTGCCCCTAAAATCTCTTGGGTAAAAATATAAAACTTTACTTCTGCTTCTGAAATATATAGCAAACACACAGTATTTAACGTGAGCCAGATCTTGTTCTAAATCTATCTATATATAAAATATTTATATATGTGAATACATATATAATATTTATATGTGTATATATATAATATTTATATATGTGTATATATAAATATACTTCTGTATAATATGTATGTACACACATACATAGTTTAAATACATACAAACCCATTTAACCTGAGGCACAGAGAAGTAAAATAACTCACTCAAAGTCACACAGCTAGTTACTGGTGGAGATGGAATGTGAACCCTAGTTGGCTGACCCCAGAATCCATGTTTAACCATCACACTGCTGTGCCTCTCAGGTTAACAAGTGGAACAAATCTGAACATGTTTTACTCGGTTGTGAAGAAGAAATGGTGTACTGACCAACTTTTTCAGTCCCAGAGAAAACTGCCTTGAAATGTGGCCTTCTTAAAAAAAAAAAAAAAAAAAAGTAACAAGAATAAATAAGAAGGTGGGAATTTTTATAGTGCTGCATGAATTATGTGTGTCATTTTCCTTTGCCGCATGGAATATTGAGGAGAGCAAAGTAAAGTTGCATCTTCCGCGGTATGAAGGCTCTCTTGGGTCTGAGAACACATCTTTACAGTCTTCAGGTTGCCGGTTAATGACGTCCAGTTTTTCAGACTTGAGACATATGTCACTCCAGAGCATCTCACTTAGCCATAAAAATTGATAGCACTGGGTTCATGTTGTAAGTTAAAGAATAATTTATCAACCCATAGAACTAATTGAAGGTATCTTTCAGAGACAGAGCCACATAGATGCCCTGATTTGCCCCAATAGCCAGACCAAAAGGGCATCATATTGCCACCGTAAAATATATATTTATTTTCCTGCCTCTAGTGCGATATACATCTCAATTCCAATATGATAGCCCAAAAGGCAATAAGCTCTGCTAGCCATCATAAATACCAAGCCGACCCACGGAAAAAGAGCACAGGAGTCAAATTCGATCAGGAAAAGAATGAATGGAATAGTGAGCTTTCGAAGGGTTACTTATGAGATACTTTTCTTTGTCCACAAAAAGTAGTTTACAGTAAGACTCAGAGAAAGACTACAGCTTCAAGTTTAAACCAACAACACATCTTGGTTGGAACTCAGGGCAGTGCGAGAGACACAGATCCCCAGTGTGCACCGAATGCGCTTCACTGGGTTTCACTAACTCATTCACGTGCCGGCTGCCCCACTCAGGAAGCCAGGCCACACCTGTGCTCCTGGTCTCTCACTTCATTGTTCTCTTAAGGTCACACTGCTCATCCCTGCTGTATCCCCAGTTTTGCTTTTTTACAGTATGAGAAACTATCTCTTCTCAGGTTTAGGATTTCGGAAGCAATTGATGGACAAGTTGCACTCAACCTTTTCTTTCCCCACTGCATTTTGATATAGTTTATTGGCATAAGACTGATTTTAAGTAATGTTGAGAGCTCTTTTCCGGAGATCCCTGCTCCAAAACCTGATGAATTTGTATATAATAATGCTATTAGATTTTTACAAATTGCTATTTCAAACTTCTGGTTGATGCTATTGACTGAACACATTTATTCTATCAATACATACCTTTCAGTAAATATCAGAGGAGCTGACAATCTTAAACATATTAATCTATAGTGTTTTCCTATTAAAGTATTAGAAATGGTTGGCATCACGTGATAATCCAATTAAACAGAAGCCGTGTTCCTATAGATGTTGTAGGTAGATTGAAAAGAAGAAAATGTAAGTCATTGCCTAAAATCTTCAATTAAATTTTTGGCATTAGAGGAGAAACTTAATTAACTTTTGCCTTCAAGAAATTTAATTTTTGTGAGCCCCCAGTGAGCTCAGAAGTGCTTGGGGGAAAAGACTGATAGAGTATTTCCAGAATAAATAAAGGAAGAAGTCTTTCTTGCAAATTCTCAACAGAATTAACAGACTATGAAATAAGGGGTGGAGACACTTCAAGGAGAGGAAATATCAGCTTGGAAGCAGATGATTCACCTTGCCAAACTAAAAAGACTTTTACTGGTTGCTTATGAAGCAAGATATTGTGCTAATCAGTTACCTCTGGGTGATGACCAAAAACAAATGACCGGCCACTCTTCCCTTTGAAGCCAGAAGAGGGAAAAGCTGAGAGGGTGCTTTTCCAGACTTTCCTCACTACCCAGCTTGGCTTGAGGACCAGTGGACTGGCCTGACATCCAGGCACTGCCGCTGACCCCGGGTGAGACCATGGTGCACGCCACAAGGAGGGTTACTCATCAGTAACAAAAGCACAAGCCTATCTTCATCGCAGGGCGGCTCTGAATATTAAATAGACAAAATCTGGGGCGCCTGAGTGGCTCAGCTCTGCCTTCGGCTCAGGTCATGATCTCAGGGTCCTGGGATCGAGCCCCACATCGGGCTCTCTGCTCGGCAGGGAGCCTGCTTCCTCCTCACTCTCTGCCTACTTGTGATTTCTCTCTCTCTCTGTCAAATAAATAAATAAAATCTTTAAAAAAAAATAGACAAAATCTGTAGAATACTTAACAGGCAGTTCTGATTTCTGGTTCTGCCTGCAAGAAGTGTGGAAGTAGCCATGCCATCCTAACAAGTAAGAAACAAAGCAAACTAAAAACTCAACAAGGCGGGGGGAGGGGGCACCTGGGTGGCTTAGTTGGTAAAGCGTCTGCCTTCAGCTGAGGTCATGATCTCTGGGTGGGGAGTCTGCTTCTCCCTCTTCCTCTACCACTCCCCCTCCTTGCACTCTCTCGCGCTCTCTCACTCGCTTGCTCTCACTGTATCTCAAATAAGTAAAATCTTTTTAAAAAATCAACAACTTTTCTTAGATCTGTAAAAGAAGTAAGGTCACAGGGCCCCTCAAACTGGAGAGACTGACGGGTGACTACAGAGAATCACAGCTTACTAGGGCAGAAATTCATGGCTGACAGCTCCAGGGGAATCAGTGATGGGCAGGAAAACCAGAGTGCAACTGTTGAGTTGTTGGAGGCTCAGCGTGGACAAGCCGGAGAGAGAAAAGCTCCAGGGGGACCCAGCCACTTCGGTGAGTGTTACTAGCCAGAATTCTATCATGTTCTTACAGTAAGTATCAGAGAAAAACTCTCTCATGCTTCTCACAGGGGGAGAGGTAAAGGAACCATAGTCAAATATGCCAGAATCCTCTGTTCTTCTTGAAAAGTCTGCCTGCAAGAGAAACTGTTTAACCAGAGATTAACCTGCTGGAGTCTCGTGAGAGCCTAACTGACCTAGAGGGGAGGGAAACATCCAACTCCAACCCCCATCATCCATCCGGTTCCACCTAAAGGGTGGAAAAACTGAGAAGCACTTGTGAAGTTCAAAGTCCAGAGACAGGAGCTCACTAAAGACTGAGACTTAATCATAGGTGTATAGAATGCCTTCCTCCCCCCACGCCTCAGTGCCACATTACTAAAAACCTATTTATGGCAGTTTCTTTTACCCAGTACATCATGTCTGGCTCTCAAGAACAAATTATGAGGTATATCAAAAGATAAGACAATTTGAAGAGACAGAACAAGCATTGGAACCACACATGGCAGGGATGTTGGAATTATCTGACCGAATTGAAAGTCCTTAGCTATTAGTGCTAAGGACTAATAGATAAAGCAGACAGCATGCAAGAGCAGATGGGCAATGTAAGCACAGAGATGGAAATCCTAAGAAAGAGCCAAAATGAAATCCTTGAGATTAAAACACTATCATAAAAATGGAGAACCCTTTGATGGACTTAGTGGTAGACTGAACACAGCTGAGGAAAGAATCTTTGAGCCTTAGGATATATCAGTAGAATCCTCCAAAACCAAAAAATGAAAAGAATAAAACTGGGGCAGGGGTAAGAGGACGAGTGTGTGTGTGTGTGTGTGTGTGTGTGTGCGTGCGCGCGCGTGTGCAGAGAACAGAATATCCAAAAATGTGGGACAACAAATGGTGCAAAATACATGTAATGGAAATACCAGAAAGAGAAGAAAGAATGAAAAGAATTAAAGGAATATTTGAAGCAATAATGACAGACAATTTTCACAAAATTGATATCAGATATCAATCCACAGATCCAGGAAACTTAGAGAACACCAAGTATAATAAATGCAGAAAACAAATCCAAACAAAACAAAAAACACTATGTGTAGGTATATCATATTCAAACTACAGAAAAATAAATGCAAAGAAAAAATTCTCAAAGAAACCAAAGAAAACAAAAACAACACATTAGGTATACAGGAACAAGGTTAAGAATTGCACCTGACTTCTCCTCAGACCATGCAAGAAAGAAGATAGTAGATTCTAGTATTTAAAGTATTGAGAGAGGGAAAAAACCACCAACCTCAAATTCTGTATCCTGTGAAATTATTCTTCAAAAGTGAAGGTGAACTAAAGACCTCAGACAAAACAAACAAACAAACAAAAAAACACAACTTGGGGAATTATAGCCAATAGACCTGCTTTTCAAGAAATGTTAAAAGAGGGATGCCTGGGTGGCTCAGTCGGTTAAGCATCCAACTCTTGAGTTTGGCTCAGGTCATGATCTCAGGGTCATGATCTCAGAGTCGTGCCACTGAGCCCTGTGCTGGGCTCCATGCTGGGTGTGAAGCCTCCTTAAGCTTCTCTTTCTCCCTCCCCTTTGCCCCTTGTGCCCTCCTCACTCTTTAAAAAAAAATGTTAAAAGAGGTTCTTTTGAGAAAAGAGAACTAATATACATCAGAAACTCAAGTCTACCTAAAGAAAGGAAGAGCACTGAAGAACGAATAAGTCAAGGTAAAATAAAAACTTATTTTTCTTCTTTTTAATGGATCTAACAGATAACAGTTTGCTCAAAATAATAATAGCAACAATGTATTCAACTGTGT
>CM052813.1:22602332-22661899 GCA_028533885.1 Nasua narica
AAAGGATGAATATCCAACTTTTGTATCAACATGGACAGGACTAGAAGAGATTATGCGGAGTGAAATAAGTCAAGCGGAGAAAGTCAATTATCTTATGGTCTCACTTACGTGTGGAGTATAAAGAAAATCATGGAGGGCATCGTGAGAGGGAAGGGAAGGGTGAATGGGGGGAAATCGGAGGGGGTGATGAACCAGGAGAGACTGTGGACTCTGAGAAACAAACTGAGGGTTTTGGAGGGGAGGGGGTTGCGGGGGTGGGCAAGCCTGGTGGGGTGTTGAGAAGGGCACGTATTGCATGGAGCACTGGGTGTGATGCATGAACAATCAATCTTGGTAACACTGAAAAATTAAAATAAACATATTTGGGGAGAAAAAAAAAAGAAAAGAAATCACCTTGGCACAAGACAAAGTGGGCTAAGGGCCATGCTTCCTGCCAAAGAGCTCGTGTCCATGTTTTTGGCAAGAATAAGATGAAGTTCAGATGAAGCAAAACTGAAAAGCTAGAAAGTATCCTCATTCTCCTGCAGGAACCCATCACCTTTTCTCACTGTAAGAGAAAAAGACACATCAAGGATATTGCTACACTGTAAAGACTATCACCGTTACAATTGTCCCTATACAACACTGTGTGTGAATTATACCTCAATAAAAAAGAGAGAGAGAAAAGTGTTCATTAGTGAGTCTCACCTGTATACAAGGATCCAGGTAATAAATTTCAATTAAGGGTCAGTGCTTTAAGGAGAAAACTCACCTCCTGGTGAATTAGTATGTATCCTTTTCTCCTCAGATAATTAAAGCTCAGTCCCTCTCTACATTTGAAAATTTCAACTGTCTAGAAACCCACTACTAAAATTAGTGCTATAATAATAATAGCTATTATTAGCCTACGTTTATCATTTCATATATTATATAAGTTTTCAATTTTTTTATCCACGGTATAAGAGCCTAATTACTTTTCTTTATTGTAAGTCATCTCAAAATGCTTTAGAAGTAGGTAGGGTCTAAATAATGAATGTATCAAACAAATCGTAATGACCATCTCGGGAAACACAATGTCCCCAGCCTGCTTCCCGGCCCTGATGTTCCCACAGGCCACAGTCAGCTTTTACACACTGGGGCCCGTGAAATAAAGCAGCCTCACGAGGCTGAGCTGCGCTGCTGCTGTAGGAAGCTAGCCCAGCGGCAAGGGAAATGAACGAGAAGGAAGGGAGAGGGAGACACAGATTTCCACCCAAGCCCAGGTGCTCGTTGAAGCAGAAAGGAACAGCCAGGGCTGGACATGAGCCACCTCATCTGCATAGAAGGACTTCAGATTCACCAATTTTAGAAACATTTAAAGAGCTGAAGTTGAAGAGTCTGGGTGTATCACACGGCCCACAGCGTGGAAGATGTCCAACAGAATGATGTTTACAGATGCAGTAGGGAAAGACAGGACGTTTGCCTCTACTTCAAGTGCATTCTTATCACAGACGCAATTTCTGCTGGGAGTGATCTGAAATTTTTAGAGTCCTGATTCTTTCCTTTATCTCTCTTTCCCCTCCCTCCCTTTCTTCCTTCTCCCCTTCCTTCCTTCCTCACTCCCTCCTTCCTGTCTTCCTTCTTTCCAAACCACTTCTCGTCTGCCTGCCTGCCTTCCTCCCTTTCTCCTTCCCTCCCTCCCTTCCTTCCCTGCCCCTTCTCTCTCTTTCCTGGGACGGAGCCAACTATCAGTGGGAAGAAGCTGTGGGTGGTCTATATGAGAACCTAGCAGTTATGCAGAATTCCAGACAGGCTGGCCCGCTTATTATTCCAGCGCCAGGCACAAAAGTCAGTACTCAGTAGGGTATGTGGAATTGAATGGAGTCTTTTCCAAAAGACCATGGGGATTATTGAACCCAAATAGCAATGGAGTCCACAAAAACATCTGACAGTGTACGCATTCATTGGAAAATGTCAACAAAACAGGGGAAGGGGGAGTTCAAGAATAAACCTTCCCTATCTGGGCCATTTAGATGGGAGTGCTCTATAAATATTCACTCATAAAGACGGCTTTTGATTAGAAGGGTGAAAATCAAATACAACATTAAACTCAGTTAACGAAGAGCATCTCTTTTACAAGCATAGATCCAGTGCATCGCCTCAGGTGAGTTCAGATTTGGGTGTATTTCAGGTTGACCAGGATAAGGTGGCATATAAGATAGACCCAGGGAACAACTGCATGCCTCAGGCCAAAAGAGTGAAATGCAATGACCTGGGTATGGTGTTTATGTCCCTTGAAAGACACGCTTTGAATGGTTCCATCATCCTCGAAACAAGTTATCTCCCCCCAACCCCTTTGGGCTCTGCACAGGCAGTTACATAGATGCCATTACTTTTTAGGAAGAGGACCGCCTCCAATATTAGTCTCCCAAGCTACAAATGTGATTTAAAACCTCTCAACCAGCACTTTAACCATGGCAAGATGCATTGCCTATCCCCTGAGAAGTCATGAGTGCAGTCTCCCTTTAAGGGCACTTAAAGTGGACTGAAATTGAATAATCCGTGCAATTTACAAGGGCTATTTCCCTCCGGTATAGAATAAAGTTGGAGATGCAGAGAGCTCAGAGAATCAGAGCAAGCCAAAGGAGATGGGGTTTGGAGAAGAGCCCACCATCGTTTCCACTCCTGATAACCACCCACCTTCGAGCCACAAATGAAAGAAAAGTATCTGTGCCCACAGATAATTTGAATGATTTCTCTGAATGTGAGTCATTTAGATGAAACATATGGAAACTCACTTTGGCAAAAATGAACGAGGGGAGGTAACGGGGAGCGGGAGGAAGAAAATCACCCATTTGACTAGATTACATCAAAAGCAAGGTTTTCTCAGGATGCCTCTTCAACATAACTTATATCCTCAATGAATTATTCCACATTTATAAAAACAGCTTATGCTCCATATAAAGACTTTGAATAAAAATTGTTATGCTTCTTTTCGCTTGGATTCAAAGGAGACAGAAGGAAATCTCTAGGCCTTAAAATGTGATTATGGTCCTATAATTTGGAGTATGGAATTTTTTCACTGGGCTGACTACTCTAATCAAATTAATAGGCATCCACCCAACCTCCACTTCCTCCACTTCTTTGGTCCACCCCGAGTTACACAAGCTGTGCTCCTTAAGGACTTCACCGTTTGACCTGTTTGCTGGACTGGAGAGAATTGTGCCAACATACAAAGCAGTCATGATGAAGACAAATGGCATGGCATGGATGCTGTCATCTACATCCTCAATCTGACACCATTAAATGCATGTGACAGGGGAGTTACTTGTACACGGGACAACAAAGGATGCCATGTCAGTAAAATTGTGTAAGTCTGGGCCATCCTTACTTTGAAGAGCACACAGTTTCAACACTGTTAACATTCCAGGTCTAAGTTACTAGCTTCATACCAAAGCATTTGAGTGCCTATCAACGAAGGGGTTCCTGCACATTTGAGGTAGGGTGTGTGGCAAAGGCTATCAGTGTCCCTTAGACCCCACCTTCTCTTTGGGGGAGGATGATCTCCACCAACAATTACCCAAATCTCTGGACTCCCTAAGGGTTTTTCCAGAGCCACAGAAGACCCCTCAGCTCGTGTGTGCCAGCCAGGAGTGCTGGGGAATTAGCGCATCTCAGAACCCGCCCTCAACCAATGACCAATGGCAATTTCTTGCACCTCCTGAAGACACTCTTTGCACTTGAATGTTGGCCTGAGGTCAGCTGCTGGAGTGAACCCCAACGAGGACAAAGTGAGTCCATCCTTCAGATGTGCTCAGACAATGTAGCAGTGAGAACACAAAGGACAACAGGGATCTCTCCTACAATCACACTTGAGAGGATTCGTGGATATGCTCATGAGACAGACGCTGCTGGTCACCCACCTGACAGCAATGGTTCCTCCCTCCACAGTCAACAGAAAGCAACTTGGTTTGGCCAGAACAAGCTCAGAGAAGCTAAGCTCCTTCCTTTTCGCCTGAGAATGAGCCGAGCTCAGTGTAGGTCAAGTTTGACCCTCCCATTCCTGTTTGCCGATGATCTTTGGGGAAGGACAGCTGACTGAGGGCCAGCTCATGAGACATAAGCAGGAATGTGCTGAGGAACTCTTTTCCTCCTATAAACAGAGAGCTGGAGAAGAAAAAGGGTTCTTCATCCTTTCTCTCTCTCTCTCTTGCCTTCACCTTCCTTCCTGTTTGGAGCACCACAGGGTGAGGCGTGGATTAAGTGTAGTCATTTTAAACCCATGAAAGAAATGCGATCGACTTGCTAAACCAACCTCAGAATGCCCACTTCCAGACTTCATTTATGTAAGATAAACGTTAGCCAAGGTTTCTGTCACTGACACCCAATTCATCCTGATTGATACAGATGCGATTCCAGGAGCCAGCTTAATGAAATGGACTGATTTGCAGGTGACATGACTCAAATGTGGCAGTGGAAAGAGAAAGCCCCATAGATCCTGTGTAACCTTTCAGAGTTCACTCAACATTTTAAAATGAAAGAGTCTGGTTTCATGCAGTGTCGAACTGCTTAGCAAAACTCGGAACCTACAGCCTGCTTCTGTCTCTGCCTAAACTGTTCTCCCCACAGGTCCTCACGGCACCCTCTCCTGCTTTCTTCTATCTCTGCTCAGTCGTCACCCCCCACAGTGGCAATTCCCTATGTAACGGCACCACCCCGGCCCTCATCACCTCCTCTCCAGGAAAGGATGGATGGGGAAGAATGTGATTTGCCCCATGAAGCAAGTAGGTTATTATTTATTTAATGCGCCTTATAACTGGCGCATTAAAGTTTATGATGTGGCCCAGAGTGACCACATTATTAAGAGCTAATGCTATGGATTCGTGCACCATCAAAGAGGCTGGCTGGGTGACGCAAGGTCAGAAAGCCCATTCCCTGCCATTTTCAAGCATGACTACACTGAATTTGGGGGTCCTTGTCTAGAGACCCTTAAGTTACCTACCTACAATAATCTAGTAGTTAATATTATGAAATCATCCTTTTGGCTAATCAAATTTCTTGGACAAAGCTTTTTTGATTTCCTTTTGTGTTGAGGAGATGGGAAAAAAATAGGATATATGCCTTAATTGCCATATTTTAAAACTGTCATCAAGTTACCTTTTCCTCTCAAGAGGAAGATGAGGAGAAGGAAGAACAGCTCTGAGCCAGTATATCTAACTCTCTCCTGGAAATCTCTACTCGAAGGATTATGTCCTTCACTAGCATGATTGCAGTACACATATGCTAGTCCTAAAAGCTATTCACATGTCTTCCTCTACCTGTAGAGGCCAGAAAGCTAAAATACTGTATTTTCAAACCTCCATTTAGCTAAGGGTGCCACAAAACTTAATTCAGGCCAATACGATGTAGGCCAAATTGCTAGGTAAAGATCCCTTGCCAAATAAAAAGGAAAATCTTTGCTAGGATAAACCCCTTCACCTCGTGGGCCTTCATGTAATTTTCTATTTGGAATGTACCTACAAGGGCAGGGTCACAGCAGCCATCCTGAACCATAAAGAAGTAAGTAAAAGGGGCGCCTGAGTGGAGCAGTGGGTTAAAGCCTCTGCCTTCGGCTCAGGTCATGATCTCAGGGTCCTGGGATCGAGCCCCACATCAGGCTCTCTGTTCAGCGGGGAGCATGCTTCCTCCTCTCTCTCTGCCTCTCTGACTACGTGTGATCTCTGTCAAATAAATAAAATAAAATCTTAAAAAAAGAAGAAGAAGAAGAAGAAGAAGAAGAAGTAAATAAAAGGCGAAAGGGCTACCTGCCAAGGTTGGTGATAAGCCAGAAAGCTGAAAATCCAGTTCAGATCCCCGAATTGTTGAGCTGCCCCACAAGGCTCAGCTTGCATAGCCTTGGATCTCCAGATCTTGTGTCTCCCACACACCCCTGTTCCAGCTGCTGCAGGTGGGCTTTCTGTTCTTTGCAGCTGATCATTAATATCAAGATAGAGACTGACCTCACAAAATCCCCTCTCACCTGGCCCTTCTTTAGTGTCCTTATCACAGTAAATGACATGGCCATCCTTCTGAGTATAGAGGCCAAAAACCTAGGCATTTTGATATTTTTGATAGTCATCAAAATCCTGCCACTGTTGCCTCCCTCCGGCCTGTACCTAATCCATCACTGTATGTGCCACCTCTAGTCACCATCTTAACTGCTAGTTCCAGATACCGCTGTCCCTCCTCAGGGTGACTGTGACAACCTCCTTCTCTCTCTATCCATGTGAAGGTCTCACCGTGTTGTTTCCTTTTCAAAATACGAATTCACACACACACACACACACACACACTGCTGCTTAAAAGCCTTCAATGGCTCGCCATATGTCCTGTGATCGTGATATAAATATTTAACATGGCCTAAAAGGGCCTTTGGGGTTTATCCAGCCCATCTCTCCAGCCCCAGCCTGTGCCAGCCTTCCTCCAAGTTTCAGCCTCCTACCCTTCAAGAAAAGGCCCTACGCCCTGCCGCCACAAGATTTTTTGCACAGACTCTTTCCTCTGGATGGAAAACTCTTTTTTTGCCCCTACCCTTGGATATTTGACTCTTGGAAAATTCTTCTTCATTCGGAATACAGTCCTGGCTTCTCCACCTCAGAGAACTCTTCCTTGACCCAGCTCAGGACTTCAAGATCCTTTGTTTAACACTGCCACTGACCACCTTTCCTTCTGCAGACTCTCTAGTTGTAATTACGCACTCTTAGGGGGATTAGTTGTTTAATGGTAAGTCCTTGAGAACGGGATCTCTTTCTGATTTTCTGTTTCATCTTTGCATAGCATTCTCATCGTGCCTCACATGATACCTGGCGCATAGTAGGTGCTCAATGAAAACTTGATGAACAAGGATTGAATGGTAGAAAGCCACAGAGCCCATTCAGTCAACCATCCCCTAAGTAACTGAGGATTACCATTACAGTATCTAAACAAAATGTAACTAAAAAACGTGACTGAAATAATACCAGGAAGATACTGAGCTTTACCGGGCCATAAATATTTGACGAGTCACCAAATTCTGCCATCTCACTAGTGGTATCTAAGTCAGGCCCCCATGTCATCTGATGCATGGATGGACCAGGATGGGCAGTGGTGTGGCGTGGGCACGCGCTCTGGGCCGCTGACGCCACGCTGTGATAATGGCGGCCCTGACAAGGCCCTCATCCACATTCACAAGTTGTGCTGCAAATACGCTCTAACTGCAGAGAGAAGCTGTAGGAGACGCCTTTCTCCACTACCCCAAATAACTGTCCATCGGAAGCATCCCTAAACATGGGGTGTGGATCTCAAGCCACTGACCAAGAGGCTGCATGGGAACTTACCCTCTCAGTCTAGAACCCCCCTCCCCGGGTGACTTTAAAAATGGTAATTGGGAAAACCAAAAGGAGAGGGAAAAAATTGACAGGAAAAGTGAGAAATTATCTTGGCCTAGAGGGTTTCAGTTTTGAAAAAAGCAAGTTTTTCCTCAAGCAGTAGGTGCTCTTCCTTCCCTAATGGTTCTCTCGGGCCCCGGATCACCAAGATGTACATGTTCCCACTTCACATCTAAGTCATGTGACACAACCAAAGGAAGCAGGGAGTGAGGAGACAGGCTGTGTTTCGTGGGAGTGAGAGGTGCCTGGGATCTAGGCAAGATCTTTATGCAGTGACCCTATCAGGGTGGTCAGAAAGGAATGGAGAAAAACAGGATGAATGGCACGGCATGACGCATCTCCCTCCTCTCCTCCCCTCAAACCCGCCAAACTCAATTTGATTCTATTCCTTGAAGGAACAAAATTTTAGGGGTCGGAAGCCATGGATTTAAGTCTCTAATCTGCCACAGATGAGCTTTGTGATGCAGCTTTAATCTCTCCGATTCATGTTTTTTTCATTGGCAAACAGTAGGTGGAACCCAACTGGTAAATATAGAACCCAACACAGAATTGTGCCCAGAATCAATGATCTCATGTATGTAAAAGCCATTTCTGCATTGCAAAGCTTATATCCTTACTAGCTAATTCGACTGGACTTCTCATTCCCCAACCAACTCTCTTTACTGTGTTCTTTCAAATTACTTATTTGTCCATAATTACAATCAAGTTGATTATAAATGCAATAGAGTAGGCATGAATATTGAAAATTTTTGGATTAAAATATTGCTTGTTCAGCTTATTGTCATTCTCTTTAGCTCTTCTCTTTACTGTGCTTGGACAGCCTAGAGGTATATGTTTATACCTCTGATAAAGGAAGATACTCTTACCAAGGGCCACACCTTGAACATTGGCCAGCTTTTCCGTAACTCCATACCCTCTGTGTTGGCTTCCTCTCTCTTTCATAGGTCGCTCCCTCAAGTTCCTTATAGAACTGTTCTTTCCTGACCCTAATCGGTGGTATCGTGTGGGACAAGGAGGCGTCAAGCTACCCCCAGAAGTAAATTGTAGTTTCTACTCACCAGGCACTAGGTGTTTATGATACAACCTCCACGAGCTTTCACACAAAGCTAATTATGGTTGGGAGAGGTGCCTTAGTGGCTTTTTCAGAGCAGGGGATCTGGGCATCTTATATGGAAATATGTGTTTGAGGATCCCAATTCCAGGGAAAGGATGTGGCCCCTGCAGTTGTCACACGACACCGCCTGTGGAGACAGACCCCAGTCCTCACCACCAATGACCAGGTAACTCATGGAGAGTGTAGAAAGGGCCCACATTTTCTCAATAGGTGAGAAAAAAGGAAAAAAAAATACCTGTGTGGGGCCCTGATCTACAGTGATGAGGGTGTGCACGCAAGTGTGGGACATATTGGAATGTTTGCAGTTGGTCAAGCTACTTTATTGGCATTAGCTATCTTTTGCAAAGTGTTCAGCTTCCCACTTTGGAGAAGGGCCAGTACCAAGATTAATTCCCGGAGAGGCCCACTGAAGAAACTGTGCGGGGACAGTGGAGAAGCAGATAGAGCTGTGTTTTGATTACCCAACTGCCACACGTCGCATACGCTGATGCCCAGAAATCTCACTATTTGATCATCTGTATTAAGAAGGCTCCTAATTCAGAGGTGTGGAGGTGAGAGGATCTTTCCTAGCCTGTGTCCCATCCCAAAATTAACTTTGAGTTTGAGGTTGAGAGATCAAACAATATCGTCCTGCTGGCTAGCGTCACTTTCTTGGAAAACGATCTCATAATCCACTCATGAGGGAATGCCAAAGCATCTGAGGTCCACTAGAACACTGCAGTGATTAAAGCACAACACCACCTGGACTTTTCAGCGTGCCAGAGTGGATGTCAAAAAGAACTAACCCGATCACCTCTTTCAGCTGGTGGGGAAAGCTGATCCCCAGGGCAAGGTCACGTGGTGAGCTAGGACAAACGCTGAGCTAAACCCAGGCTCACGTTTCCAGACAAGTCCTTTCTCGGCTGGACCATGCTAGGTCCACCGAGCTATGGCGGTCAAGGGTTCCCTCCCTGAGAAATGCCCACTGCTTTTGATCTCCAGCTTCCGCAGGTTCCCTTCCAAGCCAAATTTCCCACTCCGTTTCCCTTCTTTTTGTCTCAGTCTGCTTGGGCTGCCATTAAAAAAAAAAAAAAAAAAAAAAATCACAGACTGAGAGGCTTAAGCAACATAAATTTATTTGCCTCCAGTTCTGGAGGTTGGAATTCCCAGATTCACTTCACTCAACGCATCCAATCCCAATTTACTATGTCTAAGCAAAGTGAGTCCCAAACATTTGCTTTGTGTGAATAAGGGAAAAAATTAATTCATTATACCACTTCTTAATTTTAATAACGTCGAGATATAACATAACAAGATTGATGTACTATATACTTGTTTAAGTGGGACTCAGCCCATATTGTTTTCACCAGTCACTAGGCAGCCAATTAAATACCAACCAGCCATGGAGCTGTCTGCTAGTGAGGAGGCCAGGCAACCTTTCTCGGTAAGGTTAATTTAATCAGTTACCTGTGCTAAGTGCCTGTGAGTCACTCCCCAAACCTAAAACCAATAAAAAACGTGATTGGAAAGCATCTCCTAGGTGGGTGGAATTCCTTGGACCTCTCTCTGCCCACCATCTCCCCTCACCTCGGTAACTGACCTGCCAGACGCCCCCCCACCCACTGTGGACTGACGACCAGAATTTTTTCTTTATGAGACATAAGCATAAGGACCCCAGACCCAGAAACAACAAGATGTGCCCTCTTTTGTCTAGTAGCAAATCTGGTACCACTGCCCGTGTTTGTGTGTGATAGGAAGAGTCCTCTGAGTTTACAACTGGAATGTGTTCTCACGTTGGAAGCTCTGCGAAAGGAAGAAAAAGGAAAGAGAAAGTTTAAAGTGGGAAACAATCTGTTCTGCAGCTGCTGGCATTCAGAGTCGGGCAACACGGAAGAAGTGCTATTTGTGTGCACAGGTGTCTAGGACTCTGCAATCTGCCCGGCGGGGAGCACTAGGAATGGAGGCTAAACCACCAGGTCTCCGCCTTCCACTTCCGCATCTTTTGCAAGAGCTCCTCGCAAACTATGGACTCTCTGACCAATGACTGAAATATACATATTGTTCTCAGGGGTACCAAAGAAAACACAACATGACCATGACTTTGAGTCTCTGAGAAGCCCCAAACCAGAAATCTGAATGTGCCAGCCAGGATTACACCGATGGCCTTCTTACTTCTTCCAGGCCAGGATGGCCCAGGCCTACGCCCTGACTTTTATGCAATTAAATGCAATTAAATGATGCTCAGACTGAGGCCCAGGCCCAGGTGTGGATGTAACAGAGGGGAATTGAGCATGTCTGACTCCTTATGGCTTCTATTGCCCTTACCACTGTGACCTAGATATAGCTTAGAAACTTCTGCTTAGCCCTGCATGTAGGCCTGTTAATCATCGAAGGAACTTTGCTTTTTAAAGCCAAGATTTGCAAAAACGACTCTTTACCCAAAACCCACCTCACACGAAGAGGTAAGTAAATATGTACAGAAACAGCAATGATATGTTTAGCATGATCAGATTCCTGTGCTCCCAAGATCAACTGATCAAGGACAGGAAAGTTTCAGAAACCCACCTCAGACCATTGTGGGCACCTGAATGCCTACAAACATCCGGCACCTCTTGGCTCCAACCCCTTCCCACTTGTCCCTCTTCCTAACATAAAAGAAGCTCAAGGTTCATGTTGAGGAGAGATGATTTTTGGGACCATCTTTGGGACCCATTCTTTGGGTCCATCACCTGTTGCTGACTTTCAAAAAAAGTCGCTTTCCTACCCCAACATCTTGTCCCTTGACTTATTGGCTTGTCATGTGGCCAGGGGAATGAACTCAAGCTCAGTTACATGTATAACGAGATTTAGCAATACAGACATAATGCACACAAACACATTCACTGTAGAGAACTAACAGTATTGGTCAGTAACCATCCTATGGGCTGCTTTACAAACTGAAATATTTTGAAGTTGTATCCTGAGATGAGCCCTTTCATCAAAATAAACCACAGATTAAAATAAAGTAAAACTATTACGGAACCTGGACTGGATCCTGACGGAAGAACCAAGCGGCACTCGGAGACTTTGGAGGATCGGAGGTTCATGTAACACCAGAGGAGACCCTTCTCCAAAGGTCTGAGCCCCGACCACAAGCAGGGAGGGTAATTTATACCCTCCTACTTCCGCATACTTGGTATTTCGGTGCACGCGGGAAACGGGGTAAGAAAGAAGAACCCGGAGAAGCTTTGAGACAGGGACTGGAATTCCCTTGCTGGTTTGGTCGGCCGTTTTAGAGTACAGTTTTTTTCCTTATCAAAACAAATTGCAAAAAAAAAAAACAAAAACAAAAAACAAAAAAAAACCAAATTGCAGGTTTAAGTTAGGTGATAAAGGACTAAAAGAAAATATGGACAAATATTATATGACCTAAGAATGGGGGTGACGTCTTGAAGTAGGACACCAATGACAGAAATCACAATAGTCCCAAGGTGACTGCCTCAAAAATAAAAGCAATCAAACAAATTTTTTTTAAAAAAAGGAACTCTGACAAAAGTATCATAAAAGTATCAACTATCATAACAGTACATTGACAAAATTGAAAGCCAATGACCAATGAAGAAAAACATGTTGGTAACACAGAAAACAGACGAAGTATGTGTAATGAACACAACACAGTTGAAAGTCAGTAAGAACCCTGGTATGATTCTCTCATGCACCACTGTTCTATTGAGCAGCAGTCGCTGACCTTCTCCACCTGCACTCTATCTCCCACCTCCATGCTCACTACCACCCCACCCATGATGTGATGGGGATGGACATGAGGCCCCTGAGGCCCCAGAACTCTCATTTTGGTTGTAAATTAAGACTGACACAGATTATTATTTTTAAGGTGTATAACAAATAAAATGAGTACCAGTTATCTCTAAGAACAGGTCAAGGGCTGGTACAAAGGCCAAGCTGTATGTTGTTGGAACAGAGACAAGGAATTAGGGCAGTACAGTCACATTAGCAACTCGGAAAATGTCTGTACAGGCAATGAATTCCCTTGGGCTTTGAAATATCACATGTGGCCTGTGGTTGAGGGGTGGCTTGAGGCTCGTCCATATTAATGGACGGCACCTAGTGCTGGAGGAAGATGCGGAATTGGATGATGAACAGAAGTGAAATTCCTAAGTATATCTGGAGAGCCAGCAGCCCTTGGAAGTGGTGGCAAGGTTCCACACAAAAAGGTCAAACTTGCTGCTGAAGGAGGAGGAGGAGGAGGAGGAGGAGAAAGGGGAGGAAGGAGAGAAAGAGGAGGAGGAAGAGGGGGAGGAAGAGGAAGAGAGGAGAAAACCCGCCACTAAAGAAATCGACAAGACACTCCAGCCAAAGACACACAAAAATCAAACCAGAATGAAAATGATTCAAAACCATGAACACCAAGATCAAAAGATCAAGAATCTTCAAAAAAAAAAAAAAAAAAGGAAAAAAAAACAGAAGAACTCCTAAAACATCCAGTGGACCTAGTTCTGTAGAAGACATTAAAGCAAAAATGCAAGCAAGTATAGAAAAGGTGATCGCCTTTCCAAAGGGAAAGCCAAGCTCGTCAATTGTAGGAAGCGTAACTCCTCGATGACTGACCCACAGTTTATTCAAGATCTCTGGCAGTGAAGGAAGTCTCCTAAAGAAAACAGCTTGTTAAAATTTTCCATCTTGTTTTCTTTCTGTAACAGTTGATCTCTGGCTGTCCTTTTTATAGTGCAGAGTGAGAACCTGCCTTACTGCGTCTAATAAACGTGGTCCAGGTCACACTGCCAATAATGTGGTGTCTCAGAATGTCTGTTTAGTTGTTAAAGGCAGAACTCCACCTTTTGCTTGGTTTTAAAATATGTATGGAAGGCTTCGACGGAACAAAGTAGTCGTGGCGGCCAAATGGAAACGGTGGAGAGAGAAAAATGTAAGTGTGAAATAAACTTAGTTTTTTAATAAAGTTTAAAACTCAGTGAGAAAAAAAATGAGCACCTCAATAGAAAAAATAATAGTTGGGGGCACCGTGCGTGGTGCAGTTGGTTGAGTATCCAGCTCTTGGTTTCAGCTCAGGTCATGATCTCAGGGTTGTGGGACCGAAGCCCATATCAGGCTCCACCCTCAGTGCGGAGTCGGCTGGAGATTCTCTCCCCCTCTCCCTCTGCCCCTTCCGCTCGTGATGGCTCTAAAATAAATAAATAAATCTCTTAAAAAAAGAAAACAAGAAAATAATAAGCAAAGGACACGATCAGGCAATTTACAAACACAAAAACCCAAATTTTTTTTAAACATCATGTCCTTCAAAAAAAAAAAAAACAAATGAAAAATGTAAATATGCATAATTTTTCACTTATCAAACTAGCCATTCAAAAAAAAAACAACAAAACCCATTTTTGGAAAAAATGTGGGGAATCCCATAAACCAGGTGGAAATGACAACTGATGCGATTTTTTTCCAGGTTGGCAATTTGGCACTAGGAATCAAAATCCTAAAATTCGCATTTCATTTGACATTGGAATTCCAAAATCAACCTAAGGAAATAATTGCAGATAAGCACACAAATGAAGCTACAACATCCATCACAGCATTGTTTGTAAGGGAGAAATAATATTGGGTACATTAACTGAAGAACAAACAACGGAAGACGGAGCAGTGATTTAAAATTGCATTGGGAAGGTATTCAGTTTTAAGGTAGGTTTCTGAACAATAGGATCCTATACTTATAAACATATACTCTAGATGCATAAATACATAACTAACATACACTCATAGAAAGAGACTAAAAGTAGAGAAGTAAATGTCAGTGGTGACTATCTATAATGAGATCATAGATGGTATTTATTTTGCTCTTTTTGCTTTTCCAGAGGTCCTAAATTTTCTTCAGATAACATGTAACTTTTTATAACAATAAAAACAGAATTTTAAAGGGAAAGCAGACAGAACAGGCTTATGTTTCTCCCACCAAACTAAATGGCTTTCACTTACTGCTTCCAAAGATCACGCTGCCTCTCTCTCTCCCCTGATCTGCATCCAACTCTGTAATAATTTCCTTCACATCATGAAAAAATTATCCGAAACCCCAAGCTCACTCATTCAATTAACTCCCTACCTCTTCCTTACTCAATATTCAATTAACATTGAATCACTTTAAGTCTTGCTATTTTAAAACCTGCTCAGGCTAATCTGTTTTTTTTTTTAAATGCTCAGCCCTTCTTTTTCCTTCTGAGCCTTCAAAAATATCCGAAGACGAGAGAATGTTTGCAGACAAGTCCCTCTGTCGTTCTGTATAGAGATACCTCACTGGCCCTCCAGGCCCCAGTCCCTAGAGTCTAGTGGGTTGTGCAAAGCAAAATGGAACAACCTCGAAGCTTCTAACCTATATCGGAAAGGGATGCCAAGGCGGGTGTGATATGAAAATACCAGACACAGGTCGAGGCAAAAATCTTTCGAAAAATGCCTCACCCCACGTGGTTGTACAGGAGACACGCTGAGCCCAGGCCATGCCGGGCAGGGCGTGGGGCTCTGTCCGCAGGTGGCAACTTGTGTGATTTCCCATGGGCAGGTCACCTGTTCTGGGCCTCAGTGACATCAGTTCCAAAACGATAGCATTATTTCTAAGGCGACAACCAAACTGACGGCCATTTATGCCCTTTTCTCTAGCGAGTCTCCCAACTCTGTGGAATCACAACATCCCCCTTAAAGTAGCTCCCAGCCCGGGATCTGTGTAGATCCACGTCTCTTCTTTACCGTGGATACCGAAGATGCTTAGCCTACTTCACAATTCCAGTGTTCATCACATCTTATGACCACAGATGGCTTCGGTCATTTGCCACTGGTTTCCCCAGGCTTCCTTTTCTCTCCTATTGCCTCCTCCGCCGTCGATTCAGGCTACGTGTGAATCACTTATACATCTCTGTCGACTGGGGTTCGGCCTTGTATTTTTTAACCTGAGGGAAGTTAGTCATTTGAATGGCTTTAATCTATTACGACGCATTACAGATGTTGTTCTTTCAAGGTTAAGAGAGGGGCGGTCAAAAACCAGAAGGGCAAGAATGATAAGAAGTATCACCCAGGCGCTCCAAGGATGGGACTCACTGCTCATAAAGCTGGCCTACACCAACACCGTTCTCAAAGCGAAGCAGACAATCTCCCTGACCCCCTGAGCCAAGACAAAATAGAGCAATACTAACTCCAAACGCTGGCAAGGGTGCAGAGAAATGGGGTCCCTCGTACATTATTGGTGGGAATGTACAATGACACAGCCCCCTAGTAAAACCGTGAGCCAGTGTCTCATAAAACTACACACACACTCACCATACGGCCTAACAATTCCGTTTGCGGGCATTTCTGCCAGAGAAGTGGAAACCTGCGTTCACACAAAAACCTGTCCACAGATGTTCATAGCAGCTCTATTCACAATATCCCAAACCGGGAACCAACTGAAATGTCCTTCAGTGGAAGACTGGGTAGAGAAACGTGGATATATCAAAACCATGAAATACCACTCTGCAATAAAAAGGAACAGTTGGTAGACAGGACAACTTAGACGGATCTCAAGCATGAAACAAAGAACCTCAAAAGGCTACACCTATATGATTTCATTTATGCAACATTCTTGAAATGACAAAATTCCAGAGATGGACCAAGACTGATGGTTGCCAGGGCTAGGCGGGGCAGGGGAGGGAAGGAGGTCGCTGTAGCTAGAAAGAGGGATCCTTGCAAAGAAACTGTCCTGGGGGGCACCTGGGGGGCTCAGTGGGTTAAGCCTCTACCTTCGGCTCAGGTCATGATCTCAGGGTCCTGGGATCGAGCCCCACATCGGGCTCTCTGCTCAGCAGGGAGCCTGCTTCCCCCTCTCTCTCTGCCTGCCTCTCTGCCTGCTTGTAATCTCTCTGTTAAATAAATAAAATCTTAAAAAAAAAAAAAAGAAAAAAGAAACTGTCCTGGGTCTTCAATGCAGAGGTGATCAAATCCGTACAGGTGACAAATTTACACAGAACAGCATGCACACAAATGAGTGCATGCAAAGCTGGTGAAATCCAAATAAGATTCCTGGGTCATATCAATCTCATCAATATCACTTTCCTCTTCTTGATATTGATTATGCAAGATGTTGACAGAGAGATCAATGCTAACAGCACATATGTGGACAATAAGGAACCAGAATCAACTTACAGTATTGTGTTTTTCCTGTAAGGATTTCCTATCAAATAGAAATGCAAATCTGTCCTACAGTCCACATTCCCTGAGATTTTAAATTACTCCTAACTTTGGGTGTTCTACTTTGTGCTGGTTATCATGGTGATGTTTAAAGAAGGGGAGAACCATAAAGAGCTACACAAAGATCCTACTTTCTAAACCAAGGAGCTAGAATAGGATCTCCTGAGTAGAGCATATATCTTGGCTCCCCACCCACATCATGTGGCCAGCCTCAGTGGTCACCTGCAGACAGGAATACCAGGGAATAGACACTTCAGGGAGTGGACACAACCCGCAAGTGAAGAAAGACAAGACTTGGTGAATAATGTGGCATCTTGCTCCCGTGCCTGGGACGAACCTGAGGTGTAATCTACACCCTTTCTCAAAGCATCCCTAGCGGAAAGAAATCTGTTACCCACGGCACGAATCTGCTGATGACTACGCCTTTTATTGGCTTTCCTTTCTTAGAACCCTGCCTCTCTCTCCCCTCACCCTCATTTCGTCTCCCGAGTAAACCACTGAACCCAACTCCTTATCTCAGAGTCTGCTTTTGGAAGGACCCAAATCCAGACATTCACGCTGAGGATACACTTGACACACACTGCAGAGCCTATCTCTAACAACTGACGTTTTACTGTCACTAATCAATACCAAAATTAAAAAAAAAAAAAAATGGTTTTTAACCTGTCACAAATTTCATGGAAATGTAACAAAACACAATTCGTTTATCTAAGACAGATGACAACACCCTTAGGCAAATACGGTCTTGGTCATTTCTGAAGCTCCCCTCCTCCGTGCCTTGGAGCCAACACGGACACCGGCCATCAGGCTGCTTAACAGCTAACCGCAAAGCCCTTTTCATGCAGGTTGTTCAGAAGTCTGAACACTTAGACCCTGGCGCTGCCTGCATCTGAGGAGGGACTGGCCGGAGGGAGAAGTTTGGGCTTCCTGGGTCTCTAGTGACTTATCAGCAAAATGAAGGGTTTGAATCAGATGAGAAGGACAAACCAACCTTGATAAGTTTGTGATGCTAGACAGGGTTTCTGCTTAGGAGAAAAGGGACCTGCTAGCGGTATTATTACCCATGCCCTGATTCATTTAGCAATTACTAAGCCTGATCTGTGTAGCAAGCCCTGTGTAAGGGTCACCAAGTGTCCCCACGCATAAGCAGATAGGCCGGCCCCAGCCTTTGCCACAGCTCACGTTCTCACCTCTATACTCATCGAGGCTTCACTTGCTCCGGATTCGATGTCTCCAGAGCCAGCGCCCATCAGGCCAAGCTTGGGTCGTGTGCGTGACCCCACACTCTTCAACAAAACAGGCAAAGAACCTGGCCTCTGTCAACTCCCATGGAGGCAGGCCCCAGGAAGTGGCTGTCACTGGGGATTGCCCACCCTCCAAGATGACACACATAGCAAACTGCCCCAGGAGGAAATCAGCGTACTCAAAGGAAGAGGGGGATTTGAATGCTGGATGACACACGTCCTCCACATCTGTGTCCCTGAGCTCTCTGACACACAATGCAAACGTTGCGTGTGCATATGTGCATCTTTGGGGAAGGGAGGACCCACGACCTTCACCCAGCTCTCCAGATGATTCCGGCTTAGGCAGGGAGAAGTTAAATCCAAGGGGGTTTCTCGCATTAGTGGGCAGACTGCTCTCAATTTCCTTTTTCCTGGCGTTCTCACATGAGACAGAGCCATGAAGAACCTACTCAGGAATCTGGAAGTCTAGATTGGGATTGCCTCGCTGGCTCGATCTGACTCGCCGTATATTGTCACCACCACCTTCACCGAGAGGCCAGCAGAGAAAATGTTTGGGACGATGTTCAGGACAAGGGTGCCACGCAATGCCTAGGTCATGGGTCACATGGGGAACGTGCCAACATTTCATGGGTAAACACCACTGGTTATGTTGGCCCAAACTGGCAGTGGATTTGATCCTCCGCTGATCATCGAAAGTTGATGGCGTCAGGCCGCCCCAGGTCCCAATACCTACTTAGTATCAGAAATCCTGTTACCAAAAAAAAAAAAAAAAAAAAAAGAAATCCTGTTACCATCACTTCCCCTTGCTGCAGCTACTCTCTCACTAACTCATTGGTGAAATTAGAAGGTCAACACAAATGAAACTTTGACATGAAACCCGTAATCCACACAGGAACGCAAAGAACTTAGAACGGCCAAAACAAGTTGGAAAAATATGTCAAATATTATTCAATTGTACAGTGCTTTTTAAATATGTGTGGCTGGGACACCTGGGGGGCTCAGTCAGTTAAGCATCTGCCTTCGGCTCAGGTCATGATCCCAGGGTCCTGGGACTGAGCCCCGAGTTGGGTCCCCTGCTCAGCAGGGAGCCTGTGTCTCCCTCACCTCTGTTCCTCCCCCCTTCTCACATGCAATGCACATGCACTCTCTTTCTCTCAAATAAATAAATAAAATCTTTAAAAAATAAAGAAAATATGTGTTGTTTTATTTCGACTGTTTCTCATTAAGCTTTTTTTTTTTTTTTTTGATGAGAGAAAACAGTATTTGGATATCAGGAACATTCCAGAAATCACCTGCCTATTCAAAGGCCTGTCCATGAGAGAGTTTATGCCTGTGCCCCTCCCGAGCCCACCCATCCCCAGAGGTAAGTGCTAGCCTGTGTTTTGTGGTTAGCACTCCCATGCTCTTTTTAAAAACATGTTTACTAGAGATATAGTTTACTTCCGTTGGGTTTTGATCTTTATAGAAACAAAGTCATGGTCAGCATATTCTTCTGTGACTTGGTGTTTTTATTCAACCATTTTTTAGTAATATTCATGCATGGTAATGTGTGTAGTATAGCAGTACACCCATTTTCATGGCTGTATAGTATTCCAAAAATGTTTCTATTTCCCTAATCTTGGTGGATATTTATAACTCTAGTGTCTTACAATTCAAATATTACTACTGTGAGTGCATGCACAAGAATGGTGCCTGAGTACGTACTTAATCATGGACTCCCAGGGCCCAGCCTAGGTACATCTTCCCTTTTATTAGATAATGTGAAATGATTTCCCAAGCACGTGTGCCAGTTTACCCTCTTCCCAGCAGTATATCGGAGACCTGGTTGCTTTACATCCTCAGCAACACCTGGGAAGTTCAGACTTTCTAAATGTTACCCATCTCGAATATGGAAAATGGCAGAGCAAGCTGGTCCCTTCATTTGTCTTTCCCAAGATGACTTTTTTGCCTGTCTACCCTCACTACCAGACATTCAGATCCTGAAAAGCAGGAAGCACGCGGAATTCAGCTTTGTGGCCTCTGCACGTAGAGCTTTCCAGCACACTCGACCAGTTAATGGTGGTGGAGCGAACGATGGCCGTTCATGGGCTTCCCAATCCACAAGGCTCGGAAAGGAACACAATAGGAAGCCCGGGGTCGGAAAGAGAAAGGCGGCGAAGGTTGACTGATCGTATCTCTTGCCAAGTGAGATCTCATGGACCATGTGGGGAGAAGATATAGGGAAACAGAAGCACGGAGCCTGGAAGAAGGGAGCCTCCTTTGTTTTTGTTTCTCTTATCATAAAATCCTGCACCAAGAGGGGTTAAGAGCACAGGGGAAATGAAGAGATTTGCTCCCAGAATGAGGAATAGGGATTGCAGGTTCCTCTGTCATGTTTACCAACTTCCTCATCACCTCTATTCCTCAGATAGAACCCAAAGAGGGGATCCCCCCACGGAGGGTAGCGGGAGTGAAGCGAATGCTGAGTAAGTCCCCTGAGAGCCCGAAATCAGCCAGCAAGGACGCTGGTCATGGGCAGAGCCCTTGTGGCGCCCGCTGGGCTGTTGCTGTCACCGCAGGCTGCAGTTAGACCCACTTCCCCCTTGTCCTTCCCAGTCACCAGTGGCGCATTCCTGGCAGCTGCCTCTTTGCAGAAATCTGCACCAAAATTAAACCCATCAAGCTGTCAGCCCCGTTGCCGGGGCTGCTCCCATGTCAGCCCATGTCATGACAACCGATGATAGAAATTCAGGCTTCATGGGGAGCATCTGTTTCCTTTTTAAAATCGCTTTAAAAAGAAGCCTGAGCAAGGCGCCTGATGCTTGGGACAGTGCAGAAAGCCGAGGCACAGGCAGGCAGCCTCAGCACCTGCCAGGGGTGGCACTTCCTCTAGAATTGAGGAAACCAGTGGGGGAGGGGGGCCCAGGTTCCAGAAACAGCAGCCTCGGGAGGGAGCGGGCGACGGACCCACAGGAGTCCGGGTTCCTCCTCCCTGGGGTCCTCCTCTTCTTAACCACCACCCAGCACGTGCTTCTTCGAAGTCCAGCACTGTGGCCCTGGGCTACAACTCGGTTTTGCCTTCTCAGGAAGGTCTTCATCCCACGGCACCTCCCAAGCTTCCAAAATATTGGAGATTCTCTCCTCTGATTACCCGCAGCGTGGAGAGAGGGCTGAGGAGGGCCGAGGGTTTCTTACCCCAAACACAAACAGTCTCCCCTTTGATGGGCCTATGATTCAGGATTGCTCAGTGACATAAAATCTGGGGGAGAAACAGCATTAACTGAAACCCTGCTGAGTCCCTGTCTCCAGCTTCCCTTGGCCCCTGCCCAGGATCTCGATCTCTCTCTCTCTCTCTCTCTCTCTCTCTCACACACACACACCCCACACACAATGTATGTATTCTTGTGTTGACTAAATAGCCCCAGACACAGATTAAGCACATTTGTATTCAGTATTCAGCATCTGAAGAATCTTAGCATCCATTTCTCCCATTTCCCTCAGGAAGCCCAAAAAGCCCAAAAAAGTCAAGCAACTTCCAAAATTGCACAGTTTGATATTAACAAATCGGCGAGGAGATCCCAAAATCTTCCGCTACTGCCTTTTGGGGCTGAGCGTGACCAAACAACAAAAACCAACTGGGAAGCCTTTCTCTAGAGAAGCTCAGAGAACACTGCTGCATGGCAGAGGGAAGGTTTATCTGATAGGATCCGGAGACCAAGGAACAATCAGAGAGCACCTACTTTAAAGACGGATTTTAAAGAATGCACTCAGGCCGGCTTTACCTTACTGCGGACAGGATTAGAGTGAATGGAGAGTCGAAGGAATCCTTGTAACCTGGGAAGTACGGACGAGACTTGAGTCTTCAGTGACGCAGAGGCCCCAGAATCCCTTGGGCAGCTCACTGCTGGGTTGCTGACCTTCCAGGAAGACTCTGGTTGGCTAGGCATGTGCGCGTCCAAAGCCAGATTCTAGGCCAGCTCTGGGGGCTTCTGCAGATACAAGAAGAGATTCTGAGACACAGCAACGTGCTGTGGACGGTGATAGCAATACTGGCTTTCACTGACTGAGCACACAGCATACACCAGGCACTATTCTAAGAGCCTCATGTTAATTGCATATTTACCCCACACAGAAGCTCTCCGAGTAGATGGTAGTCCAATCATCTTCGTATTTACTGAGGAGCTACCCGAGGCACTGAGAGCTTGTGTATTTGTGCACGTCATACAGCCACTAAATGTCAGAGCCAAATTGAATGTGGGAGTCTGTCCCAGATCGTGTGTTTAATTCCTGTGGGCGCACTGGATGGGAGTCAAGAGGTAAGCACGCTAGACCTGCCTCGGCCATGGGCTGGTCCACTCACTCTGGTTGTCCGCGGTGACGCCCGAGGAGAAGAATGTTCTGGGTGAGGTTCCACACGGGTGCGCAACTTTGGGGAGTCAGTTTGGCAGGCCTGGGCTGTGCAGAGTCTGCATATTCTGAGGGTCCTTCGGACTGGCCCTTGAGCAGCAGCTGCTGAGAGATCACCTCTGAGCTGCTGGAATATTCTGCTGGACAGAGTGTCTCTGTTTACCTGGAGCCATGGGCCACACCACACAGTTTTTGCTAACAATGGGATTTGTGCTAAGAGTCTTGGGTCCCACTCTACAGTCTGACCTCTGAGTGGCAGGCTGGGGACTGGGTAACTAGGATTAGTCACTGGGGTGCTCTGTGCCTATGTGACTGACTCCCCATGGATATCCCTGGACACCAAGGCTCCCGAGGGCTTCCCCGATTAGGGAAACTTCATATATGTCGTGACAGCCTGTAGCTGGGCAAATTCAGCACTGCCCATTGAGTACACGGGGACATGGCCACTGAAAGGTCACGCCTAGCTTTTCCTAAACTCCACCCTATGATTTCATCAGCATCCTTCCAGTGTAATAAACTGTAACTGTGAGTACACCAGTTTTCCGGAGTCCTGTGGAGTCCTTCTAGTGAACTGTCAAGCCAGCGTGTAGACTCAGTGACCCCCAACACAAGTCGATTCACCACTCTGGCCCTCGGTGGCTTCAGATATTAAGTGAGGAAGCTGACTGAGCTCTGCACGGTTTCCAAGCACTCTTAAATGCTGTCTTATACCTCACTTCACAACGATCCGTTTTTTTCCTAATTTCGTGGGTCTTATTTGCTGTCCCACCCGCAGTAGGGATTTCTCTGTTCCTGGCCCCTGCTATTAGTCCCAAACAAATGAACCTTTGCTGACAGGGAAGGGAGTGCTTTCAGGTTCCCCAAGTCTTAAATATGTGTCAAAAAGTCTGCTGGCTGGGGCGCCTGGGTGGCTCAGTGGGTTAAAGCCTCTGCCTTCGGCTCAGGTTGTGATTTCAGGGTCCTGGGATCGAGCCCCACATTGGGCTCTCTGCTCAGCAAAGAAGCCTACTTCTCTCTCTCTGCCTCTCTGCCTACTTGTGATCTCTCCTCTCTGTCAAATAAATAAATAAAATCTTAAAAAAAAAAAATCTGTTGGCTAAGTTCCAGTATCCATTCTCCTCTCCTTCCCTAGTAAAAGAATTTTAGTTTAGCTGAGTGTTTAGGAATATTTATTAAGAATAAATGCCCCAGCTGGTATGGACTGAATGTTTGTATCCTCCCCAAACTCATACGTTGAAACCCTACCACTCAATGTGATCATATGAGAAGACACAATCTTCTCATTGGGAAGTAAGTAGAATTCGATGAATGAAATCAGTGCCCTTATAAGCGTCTTAAGAAAGCTTGCTTCCCTTCTCTGCTCTCCTCTGTGGGAGGACACAATGAGAAGTCGGCACTCCTAAAAGAGGGTGCTCACCAGAACCTGGTACACTGATCTTGGATTTCCAGGCTCCAGAACTGTTAGAAATACATTTCTGTTGTTAATAAGCCACTCAATCTAGGTATTTTGTTATAGCAGTCTGAACCAAGATACCAGACTTCCTAGCAACTAGATGCGGCCATGTGACTTAGTAATGATCAATAGCGTGTGAGTAAAAATGTAACGTGTGGCTCCTGGGAAATGCCTTAAATGAAGCCTGTGCTCCCTTCCTATCTCTACCTCCTCCACAACAGTGATGGGGGTGGGGGAGGTCTGGATGAGACCTGATGGTCTCTGTCCATCAGGAGGAAGCCATGTTCTAAGGACGACAGAAGGGGGAGAGGAAGTCTGAAGTCCTCCAGGGACTCAAAGAAGGCACCGGTCAGCCATGAACTGTTTCCTCCATGTTTCTTTTTCACAAGCAACAAATAGCATCCATCTTGTTTAAGCCATCCTATTTTGGATTTTCTGTCACATAGAGCTAAGCCTTTCCTACCCAACACAGGCTGCATCTCCCACCTAATGAGAGCCTTAGCAGGGCTCCCCATCTGAGCCCATCTAGTGCCTGTACAAGAAAGCAATGATGATTCATTTAAAAGCACTCTATTCAGAATACGATCTTCTCCTATTTCCTACAAATCAAATTACCAAGAGACCAATTGGATTTTTCAAGTCCCTCAAAATGTTCTTTTTAGATGTTCTTGGTATTAAATAGTAAGAGAATTTAAATGGCATCAACAAAACACGCAGATGTGACTGTGATGATAAGTTACATAAATCTGTGACAGAAAGAACCTCACCAGAGCACACGGGCACAGCCAGGATGGGAAAACAATGAGCTGGATCTCCCAGATTTGCTTTGAGCTACTACCTTTTTTTCATAGGCGACCATCTTCCCTGCTCCCAGGGAGATTGACATTCAAACGGTTTAGGGTAGTAAGAGGGTGGGAGCCTCAATATACTCGTTTCCTGAACATACATTGTCCCTGGACCCTGAGTTCATGGGAAACAGAAGCTGAAGTGGTGCCTCCTTCACCATGTACATCCCTTGTGCCAAGCACAGTGCTGGGCCCAGAATAAGCTCAGTATCGGGGGGCCTGGCTTTGATTCCCAGCTCTGTCAGCTCCATGAAGGTACTACTAACCAAGGGACAAAATCTGAGCCCTTGCCAACATTCTCCTTTTCGAAACGGTTTATTGAGCCCTCTCCATCCGCCAGATACTGTGCCGAACATTTCATGTTCACCTTCTGTACTCTTCACAGCAACCCTGGAAAGTGGGGACTGGGAGTACCCCCATCTTACAAGGGACACAAATGATCCCCAAAGAAGTGAAATATCTTGCCCAGAGTTATTTAGCTACCAAGGGGCAGACTGTGGATTCACAGGCAGCACTGACTCGAGAGTCCAGGTGCCGACCCCAAGGCACCGTGAGTGGAAAGCATGACACAGATGACGTTGTTCTTGTTCTTGTTCTTATTGTCGCTCTTCTTGTTGTCACAGACTCAAAAGAGGGGAGGTCTGGGTCAGAACTATGCCTGACATTTTATCTACATTGTTTCCTTTCCTCTCCCCAGAGGCTTATTCCCAATATACGGATGAGGTAATTGGGACTTGGGAGGTCTAAAAAGATCCCTCCAGACTTTGCAGCTCTTGTGGTAGCAAATGGACTTCGTTGCAGGGTTCCCTGACTTCCAAGCCCATGCCTTTTCCATTCCTCCATGCTCCGTCCAGGCCCAGTCCCCGTGCCACACAGGCTCACTCACATCAACTCTTCCAGAAGGGGCGACAGGTTCAGTACTAATAAGATGATTGCCATTGATTAGGAAAGCTTTTTACTATTGAAATCATTTACACTGCTACCCATCCAAAAAAATATCTGAAGCAACACAAAAGACCATCTAGACAGAGGTTGATAAAATAATTACTATATACATAGTCATTATTGTTAATGGGAGAATGTTTAGTGCTGATTTGTCTTAACAAAGCCAGTTGGGTCTTGGTCTGGTGCAGCAGAATCGGGGTTGTGGGACGGGGCTGGCAGGCAGACTAACGAGACACAGAGGCTTTAATCTGGTACCACGTTTCCTCAGCTTTATGGAAGGATACAGACCTGGGGTTATAGGTACAGCATTTTCAGTTCCTTTGGAGGCCCAGCAGTCACCCAAGAGCACAGCTTCTTCTACCTCCTCACCCACATGGGACACATGCAAGATGGCCAAGGATGGGAGCTGACGTGTGTGGGAGTCACGTGACACAGAGAAACCCAGAACCGCTTGGTCCCTCACCCATCTTTGATACCATCCGCATCCCGTAGGCTCGGGGCCTGAAGGCCCACTCACAGCTCCCCCGACCCAGAAGAATCTCCCCACTCAGGGATCTCGCAGACATGACAGTCGCCATTTGTCCCACCCCTGGAGTTTCCACAGAACAATACTGTGGGAAGAAAGTCAACTCTGAGGTCACCCAGGTCTGATGTCAACTCTTGACTCCAAGGTGTCACACTAAGAGACAAGAACACCTGGGCGCCTGGGTGGCTCAGTTGGTTAAGTGACTGCCTTTGGCTCAGGTCATGATCCTGGAGTCCCGGGATCAAGTCCTGCATCGAGCTCCCAGCTCCATGGGGAGTCTGCTTCTCCCTCTGACCTTCTCCCCTCTCATACTCTCTCTCTCTCTCAAATAAATAAATAAAATCTTAAAAAAAAAAAAGAACACTCAAAGGGCTATGTTGTGGTGTGTCAATTCTCCATCAGGCTGGAAGTGACAAGAAAACCCAGCTAATGTTTGCTTCAACATGGAAGGGGTGATTTTCTCACAGCATTAGTCCAGTGATGCGATCCTGAGCTGGGGTGAATCCTGATTTGCTCACTCCATCCATGCTTGTTGCCTTGTGGCTGCCATAGATGCTTTGCCTTCTGGGGTCCCATCCACAGGACAAGTAGAAAAGGCGGGGGAAGGGAAAAGGGGGCAACACCTGTAACAGGAAGCTTTCCCCCAAATTCCCAGCAGATATCTTCTCCCATCTCATGGACTTTAGCTACCTCGCACAGCCTCTGTTAGCTGCAAGAGAATCTGGGAAAGTAAGTATTCTCAGCTCAGCACAGAGCTGCCCCAAACACAGAAGGGTTCTGTTCATAAGAAAGACGGGACAATCAGTTAGAGGGTAAATGAGCAGGTAATCTGCTATTTCTATCACATATGGCAACCTTGAAGAGTTTTCAAACCCACCAGGCCCCACACAATTTTAGGCCGCCTGCTTTATGCACGCGGGCCTCTTCCCAACAAGCAGAACTCATTCCATCTGGCCCTAGCATCTTCCCTCCTGGGCACCCCCCATACACACAACAGTGTGCTACACAAACACAGGTCTCTGTCCTCAGCACACACACACCCCCCCATTCTCTCCACTAGCTATCTGACTTGTGGGAAAACCACCAACGAATTTATACCCCGGGCCTCATTTTTGGAGCTCCAGTAAGGGCTTGATTTTTATAACTGGACTCTGGAAAGAATGGTCAAGAACAATGGTGAGGCCCACCATCCCCTCAACCATCCCTGGGTTTGCATGCTTTTCTTATCCTGCCAACCAAATGCTGGCCCCTAGAACATACTTTAAAGACAAAGTGGATACGATGACCTAGATATTTTTTTGAGTATCTTGGAGGTATACGCAGAGTCTACATTAATATAACCTAGTTAAAACTGTCTTAGTAGGTAGTGAGCTCCTTGATATGAGAGCCCACAGGCTGTCCAGCCACTTCTTAAAGGCAGCAGAGCGTGCTGGGTATCAGAGAAAGAACAGACGTTTCTTTCTGACTCCAAAAGTCAATGGTTTGGATCTCTCTGGCTTGCTTTAGTTTCCCTCTTAAAACAACATCAAGAAAAAGTTGTGAGGCTCCCAACAAAGGGAAAGATGAGTCACAGAACTTAAAAATTGGGTTAAGGGAAGCTTAGTGCTAAACCTGCCTTGTGGTTGATAAGAATGGAATTCTAGATGGTTCTCCTGGACACCAATTTAGAATTCTTTTTTTTTTTTTTTTTCATTCTCCTGAGAAGAGGTACCTCATGGTAGCTTCATGAGGGTGATGGGTTGCTATCTGGAAGTTGCCTCTTGAGGATGCCCCAACCCGGCTCATATTTCAAAAGGTATGAATCGAAGGGATAGGAACTATTAATAATAATACAACTATCAAAATAAAACTAAATAAATATATCAAAATAAAATATATATCAAAATAAAACAAAATAAAACCTCTCCTCTCCTTCAGGTGGGGAATCTAGGAAGGGGAAGAGAAAAGATTATTGAAGGCAAAAAAAAGGACATCCCTGGAATGAAATTTTTTAAATCCTAATCCTAGGGTGTTAGAACCTAAAAGATCTGAGAAGAAGGTACACAAGTTCCCAAGTGCTTTAGATCAAACCTTCTAATGTGCTTCTAGATCCTAACATGTTTTAAATCAAGTTAAAATCTGCTTCTACATAGTGGGTCTTAAGATCACAAGGAGTACTGGGGAGATATAAAGAAATACATTTTTTTTTGCTATTGGAGAAATATTTAAAAAATAATAACCCATTTGTGGCAGACTGATTACAAAAACAGCCTCAATTATTCACCACTCCCTGTACTCATAGGCTTTAGCGTGTGATTCTGTAGCTCCTACCATCAAGAGGTGAAGCCTAGCTCTGCACCCTAGAATCTGGGCCAGGACCTTTGGCCAACAGAACGTGGTGGAAGTGATGAAGGCTGGTCAGTTCTAAGTCTGGGTCTCAACAGAACTTGCTCATGTCAGCTCTCTTTCAGAGCATTCCCATTGCCATGTGAACAAGACCGGACTAAGCCGCCAGAGGGTAAGAGATCTCATGGACAAGAGCTCAGCCAAGGCCATTCTACAGCCATCTACAGCCAGCCTCCAAACACGTGAGAAAGACTGGCCGAGATGAGCAGAGCTGCCCGACTGACCCACAGCTGACTTCGGATGCACGAAGGAGGCCATCCAGGAGCTGAAGAACCCACAGACTTATGGGGAAATCATAAATGCTCATTGTTTTAAGGCAGGCTCAGCAAACTTTCTCCGTAAAGGGTCACGTGGTAAATATCTTAGGATCAGGCCACGTATGGTGTCTGGGGCATATTCTTATTTTTGGTTTTTAAACACTTGAAAAATATGAAACCATTGTTAGCCTGTGAGTCCTATAAAAACTTGCTGTGGGCCAAATTTGGCCAGAGTTTTCCACCTGGTCTAAGCCACTGTGCTTTGGGATGGTTTGTTACACAGTGATAGCTCGCTAACATAACCACGGGCTTTTGTCTGTTCTTAGATCTCATTCCCTTGCGGACAGAGATGAAACCATGGGGGTTCTTGCCTCTGGGGTGAAGGGGCTGGCCGCTGTAAAAACAAACAAGCCACTGATCTACTCTGAGTCTCAAAGCTGATTTTCTCAGTTCCTTTAATAAAAACAACAGCCTGAAAGCCCATCTTTCTGATGAGGAAGATTTCTATATTTCAGACCCTCCTAGTCAAGATTATGCAATTCCAGAGGAGACTGCCAGCATTTAATCCCAAAAAGTCAGGTAAAACCAGTCTGCGTCAGTAGAAACCATTGCTGGCCCAAGACCAGAGCTGTCATCCTACCATGGAGACGAGCAAGGAGCCAGGGTCACAGTAAGTCTGCCTCTCCCTCTATGACCATGAAATCACGTCAACCCAAGCTTCCAAAGTCAAGATTCTGAAGAGATAGAAGGAAAAGAAAAAGGAAGTAAGAAACACTGAGCATCCATCTGAGTCATGCCCATGGAGAATGAATAGACCATTTAAGTCATTCAATTGGACTGAGTTTACTGGATTGGACTAAATTTAGTTTTTCCTTGCTACTCAGTGGGTTGGAAACTTAAAAAGGAGATAGATCAGTCATAGGAAATAAGCCTGTTGTGAACTGAATTATGTCCCCAAAAAGAGCTATCGAAATCCTAACATCCAGTACCTATGAATGTGATCTGCTTTGGAAGTAGGGTCTTTGTGGATGTCATAAATTAAGATAAGGTCTTTAGGGTGGGCCCTAATCCAAGGTGTCCTTATAAACGGAGAAGAAAACAGAGACGCACAGGAGAAGGCCATGTGGTGACGGGAGCAGAGTCTGAAATTATGCAGCGGCAAGCCAAGAAATGCCGAGGGTTTGCCAGGAATGCCAGAAGCTAAGAGAAAGGCATGAAACAGATTCTCCCTTAGAGCCCGAGCGGGAGGCCCCAGGGGTCTGGTTGGCCCTGCGAACACCTTGACTTTAGACACGCAGCCCCTGGAACTCTGAAAGAATACACACTTCCTGCTTGAGACCACCCGGTTTTAGTAGCTGCAGGAAACGAACACCATGTCCGTTTCTTTTTTAGAAAAGTAGCTACATTTCCTAATTGATAATGATTCCAACATTGTGTTTCTGAAGTCCCACTTCTGAAATTCAAAGGAGTCTAAACACTGTCCGAAATGGGAGCCTGGGTTCTCCCCACAGAGTGGATTCAGATGAACATGGAGACCGAGTGTGAAGGCATATTCTCTGGATACTTCTGTTTTCGTTTGGGTTTGAGTTTGTTGTTGTTGTTGTTGTTGTTGTTGTTGTTGTTGAAGATTTTATTTATTTGAGAGAGAGAGAGAAAGAGAGAGAACACAAGCAGGGGGAGAAGCAGGCTCCTCGCTGAGCAGGGAGCCCAACTGAGATCACGACCTGAGCCACAGGAGACGCTTAACAGACTGAGTCACGAAGGTGTCCCGGGTTTGCGTTTTGAAGGGAAAAGGCTGCTTAAAAAGGGGGGAGGGGTGACTCAAAGAACAACTTAACTTTTTCAAGGCCCTAACTTTGGTGTGCATTAAAATCATCCAGAAAACAGATTTCTTTTTTTCTTATATATAATTAAAGATTTTATTTATTTGTTTGTCAGAGAGAGAGAGAGAGAGCACAAGCAGGCAGAGTGGCAGGCAGAGGCAGAGAGAGAAGCAGGCTCCCCGCTGAGCAAGGAGCCCGACGTGGGACTCGATCCCAGGACCCTGGGATCATGACCCGAGCCAAAGGCAGCAGCCCAATCAACTGAGCCACCCAAGCGTCCCCAGAAAACAGACTTCTGAGCCCTATCCTCAGATATTCTGATTCACTTTGCCCAGAGAATGAAATCCAAGAATATCTTGGATATTGAGAATATCTCTCTTGAGAATATCTCAATATCTTGAGCAAGCATGTTCAAGGGACTCTGGTGAAACAGACAGAAAAACCCTTCCCCAGAAGCATCCACAGAGGGACCCCAAAATTCAAAGTGGCATGGAGTTCCCACTCATCCCCTGCCCACCCAGGAAGCTGTCCCCAGTGGGGACTGGCCAAAGTGGGAAAGCTTGGACACAGCAGGCCTTCCTTCTGTGGCGTCCCTTAGGGCGGAAGAGGAGCCTCCCCGTGGACTTCCCTCGCCGCCGGTCCCAAATTTGGACCCTGAACAAGACTCTGAGAGAAAGGCACCCCCTGGTGGCCATGTTTAGTTTTCCAGGTACCTAGCAACCAGCACAGAGCTAGTAGCTAGCTACAAGGCCCCCACATAAATGGACGGCACTATATCAGTAACCCGGAGCAATGAAGCAACTTATTGTGATCTTGACTCATAGGGCAATAAATATGAAATCGAAACACAGAAGCAGAACATCCACAGGAAATGGCAACAGCATTTTATGGGTCTTAAATTTCATAGCAGCAGAGAAAATCACTACCGGGCTCTGAGAAGCTGAAGCCAGAGTCTTTTTTTTTTCAAATCCATTCCAGAAGAAAGCAAGGCAAAACTGTAGAACACAGAGCTGAGTTAGGGGGAGGTCAGGGGGCGTCAAGCCATTTGGAAAGAAAAATCTCTATAGTTTTAAGAGGGAAAAGCTTGAGCAACATAAATCAAAAGAAATTAAGATTCTTCAAATGCATTTGGTTTTTTTAAAAGCAGCCAATAACTAGTACAAATAAATTGTGTTTTCTCCTTCCTACCCCATCTCACGAATTAAATTACAAAACAGAGAAATGATGAATCTCAGAATTTGGCCCCTAGGCCCATCAATCCCTATCGTTTGCAAGCACCTGCATGTTTGTGATAATTTCATAATTTCACTGGACCACCTACTATGTGTCTGATCCTTCACTTACATTGTCTCTAATCATCTGAGCAATCTTGAAGGTAGCTAATACTAACCACCCTTTGCAAATGAACAACCGGCAGTCCGGGTAGTTAAATCAGCTCACTAGTACTAAGGGGAAAAGCCAGGATTAGGATTCAAGCCTGCCTGACTCCAGAACTCAAGGCTAATCACAGACTAGCTTCTCTGAAGAACTTGGAACATGTCTTGAACTGCTACTTTGCACAGTCAAATAACCCTGGAAGTAGGGATTCACATTAACCATGCAAGAGTATCTCACTGGGCTAATGAAAATATTCTAAAACTGGGTTGCGATGATGGGTGCCCAACCCCGTAAACTTACTAAAAATCATTGAATCGTGTACTTAAAATGGGTAGATTTCTGACATGCAAATTATATGCATAGAAAATGCAATACACAAATGATATTCGAAAATGCAGTATAAAAAAAGAATAGTGTATTGAAACCAAAAGTAAAATAATAATGATTGACGATGATGATGTGATATGTAAGTCTAGGGGACTTACAAATTGGGGACAAAATTAAGAGTAGAGCTGATGGAGAGATAACAGCCCACCGCGGAGCAGGCCCAGGGCTTTATCTTGAAGACAGCCTACCTCTGTGGCTGAATTTCTCTCCTGAGAGACGACCACTTTCCTATCATATGGGAAATATGTGACTCCTTGTTCTTCCCTTCTTCCAAAACCTATTCTCAGACCTTTGTTTATACTCAAGTGTAAATGACTGATTCCTGTTTAAAGGGCCTCTCTTCTAAAGAAAATACAGAATTTTAAAACTGCAAATATTCAATCCTCCCCTCTCTGAAGAACGTCGAGAGGCAGACCACTTCACTTGGATATCCAAGTGACTTCGAAATCAACAAGCAACATCTAAACCCACGAACCATTACACCACCAATGATGCCCCAGGTCAGACTGTCTGCCTTTCCAACTTCCCTCAGGCTGCTTGTCATCCATGTTTCTCTGGCTCCCTTGCCACCTGCTGACATAGGTCCCAACCCTTCGAAAGGTCCCCGAACTCCAAGTACTTCTGGAGAACACCAGAGATGAGGTCCTGTCAGTTCTCACATCATCTATGCCTGGCATTTTTATCTTCCTCTGGAATACCGCTCCCACTGCATCCTCCCTTGGTCAACCAGCACTCTGCTCTTGGGTACTTGTGTGTCCCCTGGACCCGGCGGGCCGCCCAGGGACCCCTGTCAGCACGTGGAAGAGAGGGAGCTGAGGGTCATAGAGGCGCCATGTTATAGGCTGAAGTGGGAGAGTTCCCCCCTCCTCTTTCACGTGCTACACTGTTAGGGAGGTCCCAAATCAGTCCTGCCTTCCTCTCGACACCCCATGGAAGGAAATCCAGAATTACATCTAGGGATGTTTATCTGAACAAGATCTACCTGGAGTGACCACGAAACCACTGGCTTTCTTCAATAAATGGAAATACCACCAAGGGGCCATTTTCCATCTTGACGGACAAATTACCCAAGCGCTTTGCAGTCTGCTACCCAGAGCGGAATCATACCGAAGCCCGCTTCTATAGCTCGGCTTGCAGTGGCCGGTCCCACTCCAGAGAAGCCGCAAATGACCCCAGAGGCCAGAGAAACTAACCCAACATTGTTTTAGAGAACTCTAGCCCAAGGCCGGGATCTGAACAGGAGAGAATGCCACAAAGCTCCTTCGGAAAGGGGTCTCGGTTAGGAAAGCCCATAGCAAAGCTGCAGAGGGATTCTCCAAGGACAATTGTGCCCACCAATTTTTTTTTTTTTTTGTAAAACAACATATTGGCCTACAGTAAAGCCATACTCCTTGATCTGGATGGATTCGGGTGCTTCTCCCTCATTTTTTTCTCCCTCGATTCTAATCCTGCGCAACCCTCTGAGTCTTGCCTTTTCGATGGACTGTTCCCTAGCGGCACTTTAAAAAACCAGCCTCTTTTTTTCTTCTCAGTCAAAAGAAGCAACAAAATCTGTTGATTTCATTTATGTCTCCCAGGATTCTAAAGACTCTAAAAATAGCAGATGCCAGCCCTACCTGGGATCCTGCTGCTGGTATCAGGAGCTCTTGGAAGTATTCCTCCATCTGCACTTCCCTGTCGTACTTACTACCTAGTCCTATGCACTTTCATGCTGGGGATTTCCAGTCCCTGCTCTCGGCCCTAGTAATTGCTCCTTTCTGCGCGGACAGGGTTTGCGAGGTATTTTCCTAAAGAGCTTTCCTTCTTTTGTTTTAATGACTATTTTGAGAAGGAAACCAGATGAGGTCTTTGGAATTACCTACCACGTCTTGGGGAAGGGGAAGGAAGCATGACCCCCATGCCATGCTAGCTCTCCGAGATCCCGCCCATCGGGACACCAGGTGAAATCACTCACTGTGTCTCCCGGCCCTGACATTGGCAATGGGATGGCCTGAGGCGGGGCCCAGGCAGCCACAGTCTAACACAGTCACCACGGAGGATTTCTCAGGCAGGTGAGACGCACCTAGCATGCTGTGAGTCACACAGAACCTGCTGACACGGTCTGTCCTCGTAGAAGGTGAAAGTGTCGCTGGAGAAATAAAATCAACTTCTGGGAAACGAGGAGGGAACAAGGAGTGAGCACAAAGCTAAGGGGATGCGGAGAGGGCAGGGATTCTTAGAAAACCAGGAGTTTGGGAAAATGAAGGTGGGTCCGAGGAAGCTTCTGGAAGGAATGGGCTCTGAATGAGCAGGATTAAAAGAGGCAGAGGGGACTGGGGAAAGCATTTTTGGTGGTGGGTGAGTGATTACAGGAAAGGTAGAAAGGAGGCTGGTACGGGGTGGGGCAGAATCAGAGGCCAGGAAAGAAAAAGAAGCCGTTCCAACACACCATGGACACAGGGTTTAATAACCAGGCCGTCTGCAGAGGGGAAGGCGAGTGTAAGAAACCACACAGGAGTGGAGGTCTCCTCAGGCCAGGGGGCCAGCGACCGTGGGGAGCTGTGGTAGCCACGATCCTACGGGGACCAGGAGAAGGAGTGAGTACCAGGACCCAGAGAGGCCAGCTCTCCCGGCGAGGCCAACACAAACTGTGCTAAAAGCAACCACCAGTCTCCAGAAGAGCTAGACTGGGAAGGAGAGGGGGAAGCTCCCTTCCTCCTGAAGGTCACATGTCCTGCCCTGGTCACAGCAGGTGGCCAAAAAAGTATGCCAGCCTGAGCTCTCGGCCACCCCCGCAGAGCTTTCTCTGCCCCTCCGTAATGCAGAGGTGGACAGAGCCCCCGGTGTGGTGGCCCGGCCATGGCCTTGGTGCTCCCTCTTGTCGGCTGAAGCTCCTGGGGCCAGCCGCCGAGCTCAGAGAGCCTTTCCGGTTGGAGAGTCCCCAGCCATACATGGATTTATGCTGCACCCAGTTCCTGGGGGGAGGAAGGTCTGTTCTGACATCAAACAGTCCGTCAGCACTGCCGTTCCAGAAACTGCTAGCATGATGAGTGGGCCGCACAAAGGTAGCGGGGTAACAGTTAGCTCATCTCTAATTATATGGGATTTACGATTAGGCAGCAAGTTTATTTTGGAACATTGCAGTAACAAGACTCACAGCAGTGGTGAGGACGAGGGGGCGGAGTTCTAGCTTGGCCTTTAGAATATAATAGCTTGTCATTGCCATGGAAACCAGCTCCCGGGGAGTTGCAGGCACCTTATTCTATAATTATAAGAGATCTGATAAGGGCTGGGGTTGGGGGTGGGGGGATGGTGGTGTGTATTTTTTTTTTTCCTTTATAAATTGTATTCGGTGGCTGAAAATAGAAGAACCTGGAGAACAAAGCCTGTTATTAACCACCATCTGCTAAGAGGCGTCTGCACTTCAGCTGCCTGGAGAGGCTCTTCCTGCAAGGCCCTGCAGATGGGCCCAGAATGCCAGGGGTCGCTCGGGACTCAACGTGCCCGTGCCCGTGCCCGTGCCCGTGCCCGGAAAGGGGGAAGGTGTGTCCGGGCCAGGCCCGTGCAAACATGGCTTCGAGCTGAAATGGCCGTGCTGGGGTGTTGGGACAGACTGCACCCTCTGTGTGAGGGCGGGCTGCTCCGGTCCCCCACCCCAAGGCAGTCTGCGGGGTCTCCTCGTCTCCTCTCCACGCCTCCCCCCTCCTTCCCAGATTTCAACTCCAGGTGGAGTCACAGCCCTACAAGCCCCCAGGCTGGAGCCTGAGTGCATTTCTAAGGCTTTCTGAATCTCCATTCTTTTTTGTGATGAAGGGTCGTTAGGGGGGATTTACGTGAAGACGATGGGAATGGAGTTTGGCAAAGTGGGCGCTTCGCTCGCAGCTGGATTCTCTGACTTGATTTAGGAACAAATCACCCTTCATTTAAAAATCAAACCCCCTATTTTCCAGCTGAATGAGTCTACCAATGATTCCACAGTAGATGTTAAAGGGAACAGAAATGCCCCTTATTAGAACAATAATAATAATCAATAGCTCCCATTTGGATAGCATTTTATGGCTTCAAAGTGTCTTCACCAGATTTTATCGTATTATACGCCGCCTCACTGGAGTGAGTTCTCTCTGTGTTGATTCACTTGTAAGGAAGCCCAGACAGTTCCGAAAGCTGCTTTCCCAAGAGGCCTTCTTTTTTTTAAATGGGTCATGGTCATTAAAAACTGAACCCTAGCAGCGTCAAGTATGGCTGTGTATGTTAAGGGCACAGAGTCAATAAAATCACCAGAAGCGGTTTTCTAAAGCTATTCAAACTCGATAGAATTCGTCCAATTGCCCTCTAAAAGCAGGAAATGAGTGAGAAGAATAGAGAATACTTCCTTCTATTCATGACCATAGTCAGATTGTTGTCCCACATTAATACTCTTTAAAAGCCAGAGACATATTTGGGGGGGGGGGGGTGGAAATAGCATACTTCCATCGCCTCCCCTACTATGTATGGCTCCCGTGGATGGCCCGTCACTTCTGGGAGCAGGAGGAGAGTGTTCACGGCGCACTGTCTGCCGTCAGTTAGGATTACATGTGGTTCCAAGTAAGAAAATCTCTAATGAACATTGGCTGAAATGAGGTAACAATTTACATACCTCTCAAGCAGAGCTGCAGAGGTAGACGGCACAGGGCTCATATGGGGGCTCTGCTCATGGAGTTCCCAGCGACCTGCCTCACCATTCTGCTATCTCCATGGCCTGGCCTCATCCTCGTGGTCCAGCTTGGCAGCTAGGGCGCTGCCCTCACAAATGCATTCCAGAGAGCTAGAGGGACCAAAAACAAGGGAGAGAGAGTGTGAGCTGCCTGTTCTTAGGAGCTTCCATCCAATAACTTCACTCACATACCATTGGCTTGAAGTGAGGAGTTCTGGAAGCAGGGGCAGCACATACGAGGGGCCAAGCAGCAATCTCCACCCATGCTTTTCACATTCTGACTCTGTTTCCACATCATTTTTTGCCAGGTGACACACCTGAGGTCATCCTCAACTACAGGTTCAATTATATGGAGTCAGGAGCTACCCTAAAGGCCTTGTACTAGGCTCCAAACAAAAACCATCTCACATTTGTGGATGCCCAGTCACATTACAGGAGTGAAGGTGTTCTTTGAGCCCCACTCCTTCCCACCGACCCTTGAGGAGCTTACCTTCTCCTATGGTAACCTCAAAGCCCAGGGTGGACAAGAGCCAGAAACTTAACCCTCTCTGGTCTAAGCAAAAAAAGCGGACTTCCTAGAAAGATGATGGCTTCTGACTGAAGACTAAGACAGAACTCGGGAGGCCTGGAACCAGGACTGCAAAACCACGCAGGCTCTTGTTCTTTTCCTGTACATGTACCTTTCTTGCTGACAGCCTGCTTCTTCCACGGAGGGGACAATGGAACTGCCAACAGCTTCTGAGCTTTCCGTCCTACAGCTTCAGCCACTTAAGAGAGAAAGTGACTAGATGTGCGCTCTGGTTCAAAGTCAGGAAACATCGGGGGAGAGAGTCAGTGGTCCAGGTGCTTAGCCAGGTGCTAACCCTGGGGTTCATCAGGGGTATCCAGGTGGGCTTAGCCAGCTGAAACCCAAAGACAGAGGAGGAAAAGGACAGTTGCTACAAACAGGGAGCTCATCAGACAAGTATTCATGGCAATATTCTTTAAGCTCCAAAGATCCATTTTTAGAACAGGTCAAAATTCCCTGGGAAACAGCTATAGAGCCCTTGTCGCTGAGTGCTCACTTGTGCACCTTCGCTCCGGTGGTTTCCAGAGCCCCAAGGCACCTCCGTTTATATGCCCGCGTTCCCCTCGAGGAAACAGGCCTCTCCGGCCACAGCTCCAAAGGGCAGACCCGTGTGCCCTCCAGGAAATGCTGGCTTTGCCCAAATCAAGGCCTCCGAATCAGCAGGATTATCAAACACCCAGGAAAGTACCAGACTAGACTTTGTGTCCCCTGCCCTAAAGTTTAAAACAGATGCAGGAAAAAGGACTCTCGAAAAGTGAGCCCAAGGACAGTCACAGTTACCCAGGAGAGAGTGGTACCTGGGACACTCATGCCTCCCAGGAGGGCCAACCCTCTGAAGGTACCCAGGAAATCCTCTACATTGCCACTTTACCAGCCAACAATGACGAATCATGGAAAGCAGGTCAAAGTAATCACTCGTGAAAACTTAGAAAAGTGTATCCCCTGCCCGAAAAGACTGACCCTGTTGCTACTGTCCCAGAATGCTGCATTAGGTGACCCTCCCCCACCCCCTGCCAAGGTCCTGCTGGGCCAGGATCATTTTCAGATCTGTTCTCAGCACCCAGACTCTCCTCGCCCAGCATTTGTCTCTCAAGAGTGAGAGAAACGAAAAGACGAAATATACCAGCTCAGTCACTCCAGTCATTACGAAGCCAGAGTCATTATTCATGAGTAAGCCATAGTTAATGATCGCTAGAATCCCCCTGCTTTCCCATGAGGGGCTCCCTTGAGAAAAACGCTTGTTATGCCTCAAATCACAGAACAGCAGTATCCTAGGAGCTGCCTCTCCTGCTGACGGAGCCCCGCGTGGATGTCTTTCCCAGACCACACTGTACGGTCTTCAGGAGCTAAATGGGGAGGCTTCCTCCCCCTGGGAGCGAAATACTACTGAATTAGGGTTCAAGCCACAGCTCCATTACTTTTCAGGAGACCTCAAGTCATGTAACCCTTCTCATCCCTGCTGACTGCCAAAATAGAATAATTGCCTACCTCAGGGATTAGTTGGGAGAATATGAAAGTATTCTGAAACTGTAGGCTTTTAACCACAGGTGAGATGAAGGGTGTTGGCATCAGAAGCACATGTATTAGACAGAGCTACTGAAATGCAGAAATTCACACCAGCAGACCTTCCGAAGCAATAACTTATACGGGTTTTCCAGTTGCTGCCGAGAGTAAAAACTGCAGATCAGCCATCAGAAATGAGGCCGGCGTCGGATCCCCAAATCTCCCCCTTCTTCATTCTCTTCCTGGGGAAGTTATGTCACGGAACTCCAGTAAAGGCACATCTACCTTCACTTATGAATTAAACTTGACATTTTTTCATTTAAAAACAAATAAAATAGCCCTTTTTCGCTTTATATCAATGCTGACTACCTGAGTATAAATCCTCAAAATAAAATCCATTTCATTTTTTTTTTTTTCTCATTTCCCTGTCATTTTTAAAAACCCGTTTTATCTGCCTGGTCTCTAGCCTCTGAAAGCACCTGGCAGACCTCTAAGCCAAGGTCACAGAACATGTGGGTTAGCGGCAGACACCCCCATTCACCCACAGTAAGTGCTTGGAGTGGCTCTTTGTCTCTCATCCACTTTCTCCTCAGAGTCTCATCGTCACCTGTCTGTGATCTCCTGGCCCTTCAATCCCAACTGCAATCCTGCCTCTGGACCTTGAGACTTGTTGATTCAGAAAACACTGGGTGCCTGATGTGTGCCAGGCCCTATTTGTTCACAGTGAACAAAACCATCAAAAACTCGTGGCTCCCCGAAGCTCACGGTCTAGTTTATTCCTGAGTCTTAATGTTAAAATCTTGGTTTCCTCGAATGGGTTCTGACATGTCTGGACCTGGCACGGTGTAGCCGTTTGGGCATCAAACTTCAAAACTGTCAATTCTGTCATCAAGAAAAGGAGAACTTGAAATAAATGGCATATGGAACTTTCTAGAAAACCAGGCTCAAGAAAACCAAATAAACTACAATAAGGCACACAAATGCCAAAAACACAGGCAAAAAAACACAGCCTCCTTTTGTGGATCCTCAACAGAAAATGGCCAAAGTAACCTTTACCCTTCTGGATCCCTTCTTCTAGACAGACTTGCCAGGCTGGGTGCCTTTCCCTCTAAAATTATCCTGGATGTGGCCATTATGTCTCATGAGGCTGCCTTTCTCTGGAACCATTTAGAAGGTTAAATAAAAAGGGAAATAAAATACCTTCTTTTTTTTATTGTATAACATCTTAATTTTATTTTTTTTCAGTGTTCCAAGATTCATTGTCTATGCACCACACTTACAGCAAGAGTTCTAAGTACTTGAAATGCCAGATTTACTTGCATTCAATGCCTAGCAAACCTGATGCTCTATCTCTTCCTGACCAAGAGTCTGGAGTTAAAAAATAAATAAAGCACTTCCCTTCCAGTACCAGTTTGGAAATTAGCCACCAGATGGTGGGTTTTGTTGGTTTGCTTTTCCCTAAACTTTACAGTGTTATTCATTTTGCACATGGAAAGTTTTAAAAGAATAGCACAACTTTCAAGTTAAGTCGGAGGCCAGATAACTGACTCTGGATCCAAATGTCCCAAGCAGCACCTGATATACTTATGAAAGTAGAAAGATGAAAAATCTCAGTAACACTAGAAACAAAGGAAATTAATAACCCAATGTTCTCTGGGAGAAATTTACACTAACCGAAGCGCGGATGAAGCCCTAGAACAGAGGAGCAGAGGAAGGAAGTAAAAATGCATCCTTCGTTTGACTGAAAAACTCTGAGTTGTCAGGCCTTTGATGCCCTTATGGCTGGTAGCCCCATCTTATTGTCATGTAACCACTTTCTGAAATCACTATTGTTTCGTCCTGGAGTCATTAGTGCTGCCTACACAGATTTTTCTTTCTCCTCCTTCGTATCTGATAGGATTGTACTTCCTTGGTCCCTTGATTAGATATAGACATATGACTCCCTTTTGCTTGAGAAAAGTGATGTGTGTCACCTCTGGAGGGAAGCTTTCACACCCAGTGCACATTAGCCGAACTACTTTGGCCTCTGCTAAGGGGACCAGAAGCGCTCCAGACAGTGGCTGCTCCAGCAGCCTGGATTCTGGAGTAAGCAACAAACCTATTACATCAAGGCTCTGAGAACTGGGGGCTGTTTGTTACTGCATCATGACCCAACCCATGCTGACTTCTATTCCTATATCTTAAACCAGGGTTGCCAGATACTCCTCCCAAAATATCAGAATCCAGTGGATACAAGAGTGAAAAATATGCATTTAATTTTTAAGTAATCAAAAGTATTTTACATTTTATAATATTTGCATTTTCAAAACTGTTCTTCTGTTTTATAATAACTAGGCAGATCGGGGGTTGGCAAATTTTTCTGTGAAAGCCTTTGTGGGCCACATGAATGGTCCTTACGGCAAATACTCAACCCTGTTATTGCTGGGGTTTTTTTAAATATTTATTTATTTTAGAAAGTAAGAGCACAAGCATGCCAGTGGTGGGAGGGGCTGAGGGAGAGAATCTTCAAGCAAACACCCTGCTGAGGGTGGAGCCCGACAGGGGGTTCAATCTTGTGACCAATGAGATCATGACCTGACCAAAACCAAAACTCAGACAATTAACCAACTGAGCCACTCAGGCACCCCAACACTGCTGTTGTAGCACTAAACAGTCATAGACAACGTATAAGAGAACATCACAGGGGTTGTTTTGCTTTATTTTTTTTAAGATTTTATTTATTTATCTGACAGAGAGATAGAGAGCATAAGTAGTCAGAGCGGCACGCAAAGGGAAAGGGTGAAGCAGCCTCCCCGCTGAGCAGGGAGCCCAAGGCAGGACTTGATTCCAGGACACTGGTATTGTGACCTGAGCCAAAGGCAGACACTTAACCGACAGAGCCACCCGGGTGCCCGCATGGTTGTGTTTCAATAAAACTTTATTTACAAAAATAGATGGTGGGCCACACTTGGCCCACATGGCATGATTTGCCAATGCCTGATAGAGATCACTGAAGAGGGAACAAAATCAATCAACTTTATACTGACTTCCCTCACCAATCGGCTTGATTTATTGACTTACACTTTGTTCATTACACTGAAAAATCTTTCTACAGCTGCATTCAGGACAGGAATCAAAGCCTGAAAATGAATTAATTTCAAAAACTGTAGAGCTTCTGTTAATTAAATAACTGTACTGGCCCCACAGGGAGAGAAATGGTATAGTTAAAGAAAGAACTTCATCATAAAGGGAATTAGGAAAGAGATATTTTTTTTCCTAAGTAAGAGCCATTAAATTTTTCTGATTTCATCATGATTGGATATTTACTACAAGAAATGCAGCATGCGCTAAGGCTACAAAAATACAATATAGAAAATTACTCAAAGGACACATTTCCCTAGGTACCTTGCATAAATATCTAACGCTTCTTTTTGTAAAATTTTTAACCAAACACACTGGAAAACAATTGCTTGTACAATGCAAATGTAACTCTTTTCTTAAAAAGTAATTATTTTTGTCAAGGAATTGAAGTTTCTCAAAACGAAAGAAAGGGCCAATTTATTTTATTTTGAGCAGTGAATATGATGAGCACAGAAATAAGTGAATAAAATACAGACAAGGTTCTGGAACTACTAGCTATTGTAGTAGGGTGTATTATTGGCTCAGAGTGCTTTCTTCCGCCCTGATCCTTCCCCACATCCCCCACTGTTCACCTCCCCATCCCATTGATGTTCTCAGACAAGTGACTAGTTTGGCCAGTGGAATGTTAACAGAAATGACAGTGTGGGGTGTCAGAGCAGAGGCCTTAATGACCACTCCCAAGTTTGTTTTCCCCTCTTGCATTCTGCCATCTTCCATGGGGAAAGATGGCCCTCTGCAGTTGCTACCTGTGATGTAGAACACATGGAACAAACTTGAACTTGAACTTGAACCCAGCTCTTAGCCCAAAGCACAACCATTCCAACCAATGTACAGATCTGTGGGTAACAAAATGAATGTTTGTTGTATGCCATTGAGATTTTGGAGTTCTTTCTTATGCAGTACTATCACATTAACAGTTGACTAATACAGCTTTTACCATACACTATTTCCCATTTTATATTATTTACTATTTTATATTTCCCCATCTTATATTATTTATATTTTTTATTATTTCATATATTATTTTATATTTATATATTATAATTATATTTACTATTCTATATATTACTATTTATTTATTTACATAAATAAATTTATTTATTTATTTATTACTATTTATATATTACTATTTTATATTTCATATTTCTTGCTTAATCAGAAAACATTTTTTACATTGTCATATGACAAGTCATGGTGTGGGGCGCCTGAGTGGCTCAGTCATTAAGCGTCTGCCTTAGGCTCAGGTTATGATCTCAGGGTCCTGGGATGAATCCCCGCATCGGGCTCCCTGCTCTGCGGGAAGCCTGCTTCTCCGTCTCCAACTCCCTCTGCTTGTGTTCCCTCTCTCACTGTGTCTCTCTGTCAAATAAATAAATAAAATCTTAAAAAAAAAGAAAAAAAAAGAAAAATCATGGTTTGTAAATAAACTGTCATCATTTCATGGGACACCTAGGTGGCTCAGTCTGTTAAGGGTCTCCCTTCAGCTCAGGTCATGATCTCAGGGGTCAGGTCCTGCCTCGGGCTCCCTGCTCAGTGGGGAGTCCGCTTCTCCCTCTCCCTCTGCCTCTCCTCCCACCCTGTGCTTGCTTGCTTGCTCTCTCTCACAAAAATAAATAAAATATAAATAATAACAATAACAATTTAAAAAAGAAAAAATACACATCTCTCCTTATTGATGACATTATTGGATTCCTAGAAAACTTAAGATTTAATAGAAGACAATTAATTTGGTAATGGGGCTAAACACAAAATAAATACATAAGATTAACATCTTTTATCCAAATTAACAATCATCAATTATAAATATATGTGAAAAAAAATCAAGATTGTGATCAAAACTATATAATATATAGAAACAAGTGTAAGTTTTTTTTTAAACTTATAGGACATAAGTAAAAAGACATGCCACAGACTGCAAAAAGATATTCGCAAAGCACATATTCAACAAAAGAACTTATAACCAGAAGAAAAATATATATATGTATATACGTATATGTATATACGTATATACATATATATATGTATTCTAAGTAGGCTTCATGCCCAGCATGGAGCACAATGCAGGGCTTGAACTCACGACCCTGAGATCAAGAGCTGAGCGGAGATGAAGAGTCAGACACTCAACTGACCAGCCACCCAGGTGCCCCCAGAATATATTTTTTCAAAGTCTTTTAAATCAATGAAAAAGAAAGCCAGTCCACATAAAAAAAAAAAAAAAAACGGCAAAAGACTTAAACCAGACACTCCATAAAAGAGGCTACCCAAATGATAAATAAGCATATGAAAAATGTTTAACATCATTGGTCACGATGAGATACTATGTACTCGTCAGAATGGCTAACATTCTAACAACTGACAACCCAGGTTGGCAAGAAGGGGGACATCTGGTCTGTCACAAAGTTGGCCGTAGTGTCACTTGGCACAGGAACTTCACAGAACTCTGGCATTCTCTGTTAGAGGTGAACATCTGCATACACGCTGCCCAGCAATTCCCTTCCTGGCGTATACTCAATGGAAACATGTCCGTACGTGGACCAACAGACATATATAAGAATGGTTTGGGTATTATTCATAACAGCCAGAACGTTAAACAACCCAGATGTCCAGCAAGAGTAGAATGGAGGAGTAGAAATGTAAATGATACCCCCACTGTGGAAATGTTACGGTGATTCCTCAAGAAATTAATCATATGGTCCAGCAATTCCACTTCCGGGTATATCCTCAAAAAAACAGAAAACAGAGATCTGAGTGGATAGCTATACACCCGTGTTCCCACCAGAATTATTCACAACGGCTAAAAGGTGGAAGTGACCCAAGTGTCCCTCAACGAATAAATGGACAAACACAAAGAAAACAAAGCAAATGGGAAAAACTAAAATATTCTACACGATGGAATATTATTTAGCCTTAAAAAGAAAAAAATTTGACTGATGCAACAACACAGATGATGAACCTTGAAGACATTAATTACACTAAGTGATAATGTGAGAGAGTTTTCCAGTTCAACATTGTTTTCTATAAAACACAACTTACACAAACCTCTTAACTTTAAAAAACAGAATGAACATGGGACGCCTGGGTGGCTCAGTCGGTTAAGCGCCTGCCTTCGACTCAGGTCATGATCCTGGGATCCTGGGATTGAGTCCCATATAGAGCTCCTAGCTCAGCAGGGAGACTGCTTCTCCCTCTGCTTGCCACTCCCCCTGCTTGTGCTTTCTCTCTTCCTCTCTCTTTCTCTCTCTCTGACAAATAATTAAAACAAAAAAACAGAATGAATGCTTTTGTTGAAATAAAGGCAAGAAACTCTTAAGAATGAGCAATGTATAAAAAAAATTACACTGAGTCAAATAAGCCAGATGCCAAGGAACCAATACAATATGATCCCACTTATATGAAGAACCTGATATAGTCACACTCTTAGAGGCGGAAAGTAGAATGACGGCTGCAAGGGGCTGGGAAAAGGGGAAATGAGGAGTTATTGTTTAATGCCTATAGATTTGAGTTTGGGATGACAAAAAATTTCTGGAGATGAATGGTTGTGATGGTTTCACAACAATGTAAAAATGCTTAATGCCACCGAAAGGCACACTTAAAATGATTAAAATGGTAAATTTTATGTTATTTATGATTTATCACAATAAAAAAAAATTGGCCAGTAGATTTGATAAACTGTCATACACTCGTGTAATGGAATAATATACAGCAATGAAAATGAAGACAACATAGATTTTTAAAATTTTTAAAATCCAACAGCTAAAAAAAAGTGATGTGTATGTTTGAATGTTTTGTCATTGAAGCAATGACCAAAAAATAGATGTAAAAGGATGCTTTTACATCCTTAGAAATACAGAAAACATATTTTTGGCCATGTTAGAATTGCATTATGTTCCGGCTTTATGCAGGAAGCCTTCTGAAAATGAAGCCCAAGAAAATTTCAAATGCACAAGACAAATATCTAGATGACTTTTCTTTTAATATTTTTTACTGAAAAAACAAAAACAGAAACACCAAGCTATTCAATTCTATTCTGGACCCTGGCATCCCCTCCCCAACTGCACTGACCATTCCCTGGGGCAGGGTTCTGAGATCATAATCAATGGCTAGGAGCTGGAATAAACAAAGTTATGAATGCTTGCTTCTCAAGTGTGAGATTCGGAGGAGGGAGGGACAGAGTCAGGAATGGCCCTTGGAGAAGATTCCTGCCAACACTGCAATTTTTGATTAATGTTTCTGATGCAGGCAGAGGAATAGATTGTTTCAAGTGGCCAAGAAATACAATGTATCCAGTTACTCAACAGTCCTCTGGGGGAGAGAAGATTCCTGGGGCTCCCATCATACAGTGAACCAATGCTCATCTTCCTCCCTTGAGATGGTAGAGGAAGACACTGGGAGCACCGTGCACAGCAAGGGGGGTGCGATTCAAGGCCAACTCATACCCGGAGCCGGGTGAGCCACGCGAGCCACGCCTGACTAGCCCTCTACTATTCCAATGTCAAGTGGGTGTAAAAGAGCAACCAGGAGCCGTAGAAACAAGCTTGGCCCAGAGAAAAAGGAAACAGTATACTCAGGCTGCTGAGGAAAATCCACTGTGTTTATTCTTTTAAAAAAATGAGAAACACTCAAATAAGCAGAAAAGGTATTACTGAAACCTGCAGCCCTATACTACTCTAAGATTCTCTCCCAGAGCCTTCAGAACTGACCACACTGCAATTTAGTTGCCAAAAGTGTGAGAATTAATTTCTGCTATTTTAGGGCCCCTATTTTGTGCCAGTTCCTTATAGCAGCCCTAGGAAACTAATACAGTGAGATAGTACAAAAACTGTATTTGATGTAAATGGGTAGTTCAAAATCAGTAACAATAAAATAAACAACCTTTATCCATAACCTAGTTAATGAAAGGGAAGTCACTGGTAGCTTCGAAGCCCCTCCAAAGTGCCCTTCCCAGATCGCTGCTCCCACCCTTGTCTCTACTATCCGAAATTTTGTGTTAAGCATTCCTTTCATTTTCTTTGTAATTACTTTGTATATACATACATGAACATATCCCAAAATAACATAGTGTTTAGTTTCGCCTGTTTGGGCTTTTGTAAAAATTGAGTTATACTTTATATATTCTTCTTTATGTGTCTGTTACACAATTTGGTTTTGAAGAGTAATTCATGATGATGTGTAATTTTCACATACAATCTATTTATTTTGCTACACATAATACTTCAGTGGTTTCCCAATATTGTATTATAAACAATATTACCATGAACGTTCTTGTGTATGTCTCCTAATACACATGGACATTATTTTAGAACTATAAAAACCTGGGTTACAATAGGATCTAGCATTGAAATAGAGTTTCTATCTAACAGGAGAATTGCTGAATTATATGTGTTTATGTTCAACTTTATGAAAAGTATATTTTAAGTACATAGATAATAGAATTAAAAGGAACTTTTTAGATGTCAAAATCACAGACGTGAAACAAGATAGAAAAGATGAGATTAAAAAACCAATCAGTTAATAATTCAAAACATCTGACAAGGATAAGAAAGAAATACAGACCAATCTCACTTATGAATATAGATGTGAAAATCATAAGTAAAATATAAGCAATTCAAATGTAAAACTACCTAATAATAATATACCAAGTTGACTTTACTCCAGGAATGCATGCATGACTAAATATTATGAAAAATTCATATAATTTATAAAATGAGTCACACTATAAAACATGAAAGTATATGATCACCTCAATCAGTATTAAAAAGGTTTGATAATATTCAGAATCTATTTCTCGTTTAAAAAAAAAAACCTCCTTATGAATCAATACTAGATAAAGTGATTCTTAACATGATGGAAAATATCCACATTAAATTAGGAACAAAGATAGAATGCTTGCTTTCACATCCATTATTCAAACTAAAATTTCTAGTTGATGTACTAAGAAAAAGTGAGGTATAATATAAAGGAGACAAAAATTAAAAAGGAGAAAAGTTATTATTCAGGGATGACATATGATTTGCAAGTGATTTTTCACCTAGAAAACACATGATTAAAAATCTTGGATTGTAAAACTTACCATTGAAAAATCTCTCCATAATGGTGATAGATAAACATACCACTTGGTAGTGTGTCCTACAAAGACAATTTGTCCTATGGTATCGGCACAATGTTTTTAGTGGAGCAACAGATTACGGAGAAGACTGGCATCAATGACCCATGTTGTAAGAAAAATGTTAACTATTGACACAGGCATCATGAAAAAATGGTCACATCATTAGAAGAAACAGCCAGTTCACCTTCCCTTTCTTGTCCTCACTCTCAGACATAACTGTATTGAATGGAAGAGGGAATGGAACTGTCTAACGTTTATATCATTACCTCTTTTCTCTCTTCCTTCCTCTATTTTTTTTTCTGACAGAGCAGATATTTGAATTCATGTACTTCAAATGCATACATAATCTAACATCATTATAAATAAAATCTTGATATCCAGTTGCGGCCGTTTGCAGATTCTGCATTTGCTTTATACCATATTTGATATAAAATTTAACCCTGCTACAAATCCTATCTCTCAACAAATACTCCTCTCACACTGAAAATATTACTGAAAAACCAGAATTTGCTAAGATAGTGATAGTGCAGGGGGTTTTGCATGTGTGAGGAGTGGGGCATATGGGAAATCTCTGTACTTTTCATTCGATTTTGCATGAACCTAAAACTGCTCTAAAAAATGTATTTTATAATTAAAAATGGAATTTGCTAATTATGTTGCAAAATTCAAGAGCTGACATCACATAGTGCATGTTATTTCCAATAGGCCACTCCTTTGGGCAACCAGGACCCCAGCTCTTGGCTCCAGAATTAAGAGGCCCAATTCTGGCTTCTTCCAGTAGAACCCATGCCCATGACCTGGGGTCTATCAAGTCAAAAAGCTGGGCTCTCAAAAGCACATGTCTTCAAACTGTCCTTTTGTCTCTCACCTACTCTCTCCCTTCTTTTCTGTCCAAGCAAACTTTCTCTGCCTCCCTTATTTTACTTTTTATTAGAAAAGCTTCTTTTTATTTTCATGAAACCCAAAATCCAGCCACATGATCCTTCTTACCCTCAAGCTTCTAAGGGTCTTTTTGCAGTAAAACCAAGCTCTACATATAAACAAAAGTTAACATCAGTGATGGAGATGCTGAAACAGTCTTCACCTCACTTACATACACAAACACCAATTCTTTCTACGTATCAGCATTAATTTGTTAGAAAACATTAAGGAAAAACTGTCCCTTCACATGGCAATGAAGACAAAATAACCTGAAGTCAAATCAACAGAAAATGTGCAGGATTTATATGAAAAGAATTGGAAACCTATACAGAGGTACCTGAAAGCTACAAAAGTAGAGGGATATACTGTGGTCCAGATTTTAAGCTTCTATATTGTGAAGATGACAATGATCACCAAATTAGCATCCAAAGTAATGAAATTCCAATCAAATTCTCAATGTTTTTATTTTAAACAATAAAGATAAATAGAATAATAAAAGATGTGCACTATCTTGTAGTAAAGAAGGCCTCAAAAGCATAGAATAAAATCCAAAAGCCATCTAGAAACTCTCAATAGACTGCACACATAAAAATTTAGAATTTCTGCATGGAAAAAAAAAAGCTATGAAAAGGTAAGAAAATGAAAAGGCAGATGACAAGCTAAAATAAATTTACAACATAAAAAACAGAAAAAAGTTGACATATTTGGAAGAGATATTTTTCATCAATAAAATATTAAGTAACTAGAAATCAAGAAATAAGTGAAGAACACGAACAGGTCACAAATGGCCAGTAAAATCACGAAGTACTGTCTAACATCAATAGTAACCAAAGAACGCAAGCATTCTTAAAATAAGAAAATTATCCTTTATCACTAGGCAAAGATTTTGTTTAAGTATTCCTTTTCAGGAATGGCACATTCTCATACACCACCAGTGTATGAGAGGGTATAAACCTGTAGAACTTAAAAAGTGCTTTGGCAGTAAACATAAAATCCATAAAATGTGCCTAACATTTGACTTAATAGTCTTTCTTTCAGGAATTTATTCCATGGAAATAGTTATACAAAGATTCTGATTACCTGAGCAAAAGAATGATTGTCTTGACCTTTATGAAAAGTGAAAATTTAGAAATAGCGTGAAGGTCCAGCATCTGCCCAAGGCCACTAAAATAAAGCATCGCGGGATGGACTATTGGGCGGCCATGAAAAATGATGCTACCGGCTCCAGGATGCTGGCAGGAGGAGTTGCAGCAGCCAGGCACCTGCCCTCCCCAAGAGCACCGCCAAGATGCTCATGAGCAAGGGTGATGCACCCCACAAGCAGTAAAGGAACCCCAAGCTATCAGCAAAATGGTCCAGCAAACCCGTTTCTGCAAAAGTTGAAACCAGCCCCCCTGCCCTGACAAAGGCAACAGGGAACACTCAGTCTTCAAAATCAAACAAATAAAGGAGGAAAAGGAGCGAAAGGAGGGGCTGAAGTGGGTCACAAAAAAACTATAGACTGGTCTGCAAAAAACAGAACAAACAGGAGCACCCACGCTCTGATGTAGCAGAAGCAAAAGAAGCCGATCTGGTGATGAATATCCTATCCCGAGTCTCCTCCATGATCCCCACCACTCCCATACTGTTCAATTGTCTTGTAAAGACAAGATTTTTAGAAGCTCTGGAAATACTTATTAAGGGGTTTTTTTTTTGTCTGTTTATTTTTAATATCTTTGGATAAGTGTAAATGCTTTCTCTTCAAAGGTTAAATTAGGTCCTGTTGTTTAGTGTTTCTGCACAACCAGGAATTACAGGAATATTGGAGTAAAGAAGTCTTTGACATCTTGTGCACCAATTTACCATTCCACAGGCTGGCAGTGCAGAGGGTTAGAGCCCATAATACAAAATATAATTCAATGCAACGCAGACTCATAATCATGCATGTAGCATGGTCTTAAACATTTCAAACTGCGAATCTTCTATCCCCATGTTCTTTGAGAGAACGGTTTTTTCAAAGCACCTGCTCTCTGACTTGGGCTCTCCCACTTAGACTTGAGCACCATCTGTGACATTTCCAGTAGCAGCAGTCCAGCTTATCCTACAGCTTTGCTAAAGATGGAGCTGGTTTTCAGCATGTTGCAAGTATGATATTAAGTCATGAATTAGTGGGAATTTTAGACTTTCACTGAACTGACTGGGCAATTTTTTAGAAAAGGATTGCAACCATTCTCTTTTTAGATTGGTAAAACTTGCATAGGAATTACACATAGAATATCTATATTACATATAGAATTGTATACAGAATGTTTATACTGTCTGTGAACAAAAGAGGCAGAAGCCTTAATATCTCAACTATTACTCCCCCCCCCCAAAAAAGGAGGGGTTCCTTGGTGGCTCAGTCAGTTAAGTGACTCTTGATTTTGGCTCAGGTCATGATCTCAGGGTCCTGAGATTAAGCCCGATGTCAAGATTTTCTCCTTATCCTTCTGTCCCTCCCCTACCACCACTTGCTCTCTCTCTCTCTCTCAAAAAAAAAAAAAAAAAGATGGTTCATATATACTGTATTTTATTGACTCAAACACCTACATTTTTCACACAGGACCTGCTGTCCTCCTAATTGCTTGGACACGCACAAATTGCAGCAAAGCTTCTATATGGTTAGCATTTCAAATTGAGTTATGCACTTTACTGGTAGTAGAGCCACTGAGTTTAATTCTTACTTAAAATATCTGTCAAAAGATTTCACCATTACTTCATTAGAACAAACTTCCGTAATGTATACAGAAAGATAAGGAAACAAAAAAGCAAGGAACACGTTTAATATTACTGAAGCAAATAAACTCTGTTGGAAGAATGAATATAATTTCATTTTTTTCCTGGAGAAGACACAACCAAATGCTTAAGGGGATCCAAGAAAGAAAACATGCAGAAGTGGCTGCAGATAGGAAAATACAGAAAGATTGCCATCACACACCATGCAATGTGGCTGAAGGGTGGAGAAACGCAAAACTCGGAAGAGATGAAGGAAATTTTAAAGCATCGAGAAGCTGGTTCTGTCAGAGAAAGATACCACATTGATCTCACTTATATGTGGAATTTAAAAAAACAAAAAACCAAACTCATGGATATGGAGAACAGATGGGGGCTGCCACCCATGGGGGCTGGGGAGTAAGCAAAATGGATGAACAGGGTCAAAAGGAACAAACTTCCAGTTATAAAATAAGTAAGTCCTGGGGATGTAATAAACAGTATGGCAACTATAGTTACTAATACTGTCTTATATTTTTGAAAGTTACTAAGAGATTAGATCTTAAAAGTTCTCATCACAAGAAAAGACATGTGTAACTATGTGTGCTATTGAATGTTAACTAGACTCGCGCTGATCATCTCGCAATATATACAAATGTTGACTCATTATACTATACACCTGAAACTAATATGTTATATATCAATTACACTTCAATTTTTTATAAATATTTTTTATTCATTTATTTGAGAGAGAGAGCAGAAGGAGTGAGAACACGAGTAGGGGGGAGAGGGGCAGAAGGAAAGGGAGATGCAGGCTCCCCACTGAGCAGGGCACAGAGCCCGATGTGGGGCTCCATCTCAGAACCTTGGGATCACGATCTGAGCAGAAGGCAGACCCTGACTGACTGAGCTACCCAAGCGCCTCTACACCTCAACTTCATAAAAAAAAAAAGAAGAAGAACAACAACCTGGTTATGACACAGGACTATCAATGAAGCATTGCCCCATAGTTTAAATGGCAGCATCTTTATCTTGCTTTCTCAGCAGTACATAAAATAAGACACTAACAGTCAACGATATCTCACATTCGATGAAGTATAGTTTCTTTGTTAATATGAAAGATCTCCTTGGTAAAATGTAAGTTTCCCTTTCAGCAGCACACATGCTAAAATTAGAATGATCTAGAGTTGGTACAGCCCTGGATAAGGGCAACATGCAACCTCATGAAGTGTTCCAGGGTCTTTCTATTTCTTAATCTAGGTGTTTATTTGTGAACATTCACCCATCTGTACACTTAACGTTTGGTGCACGTTGCACTAAGTGTGCCATGCTTTAATGTAAGTTTTCTTGAAGTATCAGTGCAGAACAGTTTATAGAGCATAGATACCCTTTTTGGCAACTGGGTGCAGGTGGGACACATCGTCTCCCATTTGTGCGCACGTTCGTGAATACGTGCATAGAATCTAAATGTCAATAGGAATGATCAACAGACAGGTAACTTACACTTTCTTCTTTATGCTTTTCTGTGTCTGAAGACTTTTTCCGCTGAGCACATTATTTCTTTTACAATCAGAAGAAAAAGAAAGACCTACTGTCACTTTACAAACACATGCCCACAAAACCTGCGTATGCTTTGAACAGCAATTGTGTTTCACGGAATTTGTGTAGAGAAATAATGAAGGATGTGTCCAAATCGGCTATTAGAATACTCATCGCAGCCAAAAAATAAAAAAAAAAAAAGAATACTCATCGCACTCACACCTTCTACCCAGTATTTTCATTTCTGAGAATTTAGCCTACAAATGATTAGAGATATTGACAAATATCTATTTACGAAGTTTTGCATCACAATGTTTTGTAAAGTTCAAACACTTCCAGTAACATAGGAATAGTTAAATTACAGTACATTCATACAATGAATGCAGCCACTAACATGGGTGTGGATTTTGAAGAAAATGTGATGACACAGGAGATGCTTATTCACACTGTCAAATGAAAATGTGCAACACAAAACTCTAAATGCGGTATAAACCAAATTTTGTAAAATATGCATAAAATAAATACATGAAATATACATGCAAATAAAAAAATGTTTATAGTGGTTATTCCTGTCAAATTTTTATTTTTTAATTATCTTTTTATACCTTTCTATATTTTCTAAATTCTGTAAAATGAGTATTACATATTCTGTAATTTTTAGAAACTCACTTTTTTAAATCACTGCAGTCACAGACACTTAATCCAGAGAGCAAACATCCACACCAAAACAAAATGCTAATTCTATAGAGAAGCATAGAAATTGCCCCAGGCCCTGCTTTGCAGTCCTGTACTCACCATAACTGAAAGATGGCCTGTTATTTAGAGTCTATTGGGTCCACTTAAATGCAGTCCTTTTACACCTGTTCATCTTATTTCCTTGCTCAAAATAAATTACAAATACTGATGGAGGCAGGCAGAGAAATGTACTTGTCAAGAGACATAAAAATTAATGTCAATGTGAGAGAAAAGAAAATAAAAAATAATAGTAGACATTGTCATAATCCAGGGTTATTTAGTCACAGGACATAGAATCCTGTAGACTTGACAGCAACAGTGAATTAAAACAATCCATATCCACATCCAGAATGTGAATCAAGTCATTAAAAACTTTTCTATGCAACACTTCTCTATTAAAAACCCTCAAGTTATAAAATTTCATAGAAATGAGCAGAGTTACAAAAGTTAGACCAAGGAGTTTTATAATTCTTTTGAATGCATAACAAATATTTTTTTAATAGGTTAATATTGTACTACCATATTTATAGAGAAAGATAAATTAAAAATACAATTTTTGAAGGATCAGAGTTTGAAATGTTTGTCTTACACCATAAAAGGGTCATCATGTACATTGATTTGGTTCAGAATTCAGCAAATTAATATCTATGTTTTTGATTCACTCTTGTTATTACTGAACACTTTATTAAAACACAAGATAAAATCAGAGAATCATTTTATTCACATTTTTACTGAGAATTTCCATATTAAAAAGAGGGAAGAAGTAGAAAACACCACCTGCTCAGTAGTTGATTTATCTGTCACCTTATGATTCTCCTGGAAATTTTATAAGACATCAGAAGAACAAACTATATCCGTAGTCTGACACTATTGAACAATTAAATCTGGCCGCATTTTGATACATAATGAAGCACCTCTTTACCTGACAGGCTCCCTATCTCTTACAAAAAATAAAAACCAAGATAGGTTATCTTCATAATATCTATTATGTTACACTTTGCATGGGGGGAAGGGTCTTTACTTCTATCTGCTCATGTCTTCTATACGTCACAAATTTTTCTCAATGTAAGCACCTAGGATTTGAGGCAAAGGAAAGCAATTTTGTGACCATAACAATAATTATCACATATACAGATCTATCTATCTATCTACATTAGTGAGTTATGCTAATATGTGAGTCCTACATTACATAATAAGGGCGGTTACCTTTAGAAGTGATTATGGGTAAAGATGACATATAGATAAGAATTGCACTAATAATGTACAACAGTGTTTTTCCCAACAGTAGCTTGTAAATTATGGGGGAAAGTATTCAAATTAAGAGATATTTGCCTAATTTTAAAAAAATATTACATGAATGGCTGAATAATGATTATCATTTACTAATATTTGTAAAAACTTACATTTTATATATATTATCCCATGTTTTCAGGAGCATGAGAGATGCGACAAGCAAAAAGAGTCATTGCAGATGAGTGGACTGAAGGCAACTGTGGTTCAGCCACAACAGTAGCCATAACGAAATGTAACATTACATAGGAGACACCCCTGAAGCACCAGGTCCTGGTGAACAGGGGACACTACACTGCAGGGCACTATAAGACCTCCTCCTCACAAGGCCACTACATTCAAGAGCAGGAGACATAGCTGACTTTCCTGACACACATAGGGAGTTAGACAAAATGGGAAGACAAGAGAAATATGTCCCAAATGGAAGAACAGGACAAAAACACAGAAAAAAAGTTACATGAAACAGAGATAAGTAATATGCCTGATAGAGAATTTAAAGTAATGGTCAAAAATATACTAAGTGGACTTCAGAAAAGAATGGAAGATCTCAGTGAAATCCTCAACAAAGAGATTGAAAACAAAAAAGAACCCATCAGAAATGAAGAACTCAGTAACTGAAATTTAAAATACACTAGAGGGAATAAATAGTAAACAAGAGGAAGCAGAACAGATCAATGATCAGGAGGACAGAGAAATGGAAAACAATTAGGCAAACGGGAAAAAGAAAAAAGAATAATAAAAAAAGAGAATAGATTAAGGGAACTCAGCACCACCATCAAGCATAACAACATTCACATTATAGGAATCCCAGAAAGAGAAGAGAGAGAAAAGGGGGCAGAAAATTTACTTGAAGAAATAATAGCAGAAAACTTGCTGAATCTGGGGAAGGAAATAGAAATCCAGATCCAGGATGCCTCCAGAGAGCCTCCAATAAAATCAATCCAATGTTATCCACATCAAGACACATAGAAATTAAAATGGCAAAAAAGTAGGGATAAAGAGAGAATTTCAAAAGCAGCAAGAGAAAAGAAAACAGTTACATAAAAGCTGATTACAAAAAATCAGCTGATATGCTTATCAGCTGATTTTTCAGCAATAGCTTTGCAGGCTAGAGGGAGTGGCATCATATATTCAAAGGGCTGAAAGAAAAAAACCTGCAACCAAGAATACTCTATTCAGCAAGACTATCATTCAGAATAGAAGGAAAGATAAAGAGTTTCTCAAAGAAACAAAAGTTAAAGGAATTCATCACCTTAAACCAGCCTTGTAAGAAATATTAAAGGGGATTCTTTGAGTGGAAGGAAAGACCATAAGCAGGAATAAGAAAAGTAGGAAGCCCAAAGAAATAAAATTAAGTATATCTATAAAAATCAGTTAAGGGATTCACAAAATAAAAAGAATGTAAAGTCTAACATCATATATCTAAAATGTGGGGGGGGGAGTAAAAATTTAGTACTTTTAGAATGAGTTCAAACTTAAGCAACTATCAATTTTAATATAAATTGCAATATGCAGATGTTATATGTAAATCTAATAGTAACCACAAATCAAAACCAGTAATATACAAAACATAAAGAGAAAGGAATCAAGGGGCGCCTGGGTGGCTCAGTTGGTTGGGCAACTGCCTTCGGCTCAGGTCATGATCCCGGAGTCCCGGGATCAAGTCCATGTCGGGCTCCCGGCTCTGCGGGAAGTCTGCTTCTCCCTCTGACCTTCTCCCCTCTCATTCTCTCTCTCTCTCAATCAAATAAATAAATAAATCTTTAAAAAAAAAAAAGAAAGGAATCCAAGTATATCACTAAAGAAAGCCAGCAAACACTGAGAGAGGAGAGCAAAAGAAGAAAGGAACTGAGAAGGACTATAAAAACAAGCATAAAACAAATAACAAAATGGCAATAAGTACACACCTATCAGTTATTACTTTGTAAATGGACTAAATGCTCCTAGCAAAAGACAGAGGGTCACAGGATGGATTAAAAGCAAGATCCACCTGTATGCTGCTTACAAGAGACTCATTTCAGACCTACAGACATATGCAGATTGAAGTGAAGGGATGGAAAAGGTATTTATCATGCAAAAGGAAGTGACAAGAAAGCTGGGTAGCAATACTTACATCAGAAAAAATAGACTTTAAAACAAAGAGTATGACAAGAGACAAGGAAGGAAACTAAATAATCATAAAGGGAACAATCTGACAAGACGATATAACAATAAATATTTATGCACCCAACATGGGAGCACCATGTTTATGCACCCAACATGGGAGCACTCAAACATATAAAGCAACTAGTAACAAACATAAATGAAGTAATTGATAGTAATATAATAATAGTAGGGGACTTTAAAACCCCCCTACATCAATGAATAAACATCCAAACAGAAAATTAGCCGGGAAACAATGGCTCTGAATGACACATTGGAGCAGATGGATCTAACAGATATTTTCAGAAGATTCCATCCTAAAACAGACTACACATTCTTTTCAAGTGCACAGGGAACATACTCCATATGCCACAAAACAAATCTCAGCAAATTCAAAAAGACTGAAGTCCTACCAGGCATCTTTTCTGACCACAACATTATAAAAACTAGAAGCCAACCATATGGAGGTTAAATAGCGTGCTAATAAACAATGAATGAGTCAATCAAAAAAACGAGAAGGAAATAAAAAAAAATTGGAGACAAATGAAACCGAAAACACACTGGTTCAAAATCTTAGGGATGTGGCAAAAGCTGTTTTAAGAGGGAATTTTATAGCAATACAGGCCTACTTCAAGAACCAAGAAAAACTGCAAATAACAACCAAAGATTACACCCAAAGGACCTAGAATAAAAAAAAGAACAAAACCTTAAACCAGAATAAGGAAGGAAATAATAAAAGATCAGAGGAGAAATAAAGGAAAAAGAAATTAAAACACCAATACAACAGATCAAGGAAACCTGGTTCTTTGAAAAGATCAACAAATGATTTAGCCAGAGTCACTGAAAGAAAGAAAGAAAGAAAGAAAGAAAGAAAGAAAGAAAGAAAGAAAGAAAATGAAAACAAAATCAGAAATGAAAGAAGAGAAATAACAACCAACACCATAGAAATACAAATAATTGTAAGAGAATATTATGAAAGATCATATGCCAGCAAACTGGACAACCTATAAAAAGGGGAGTAATTCCTAGAAACATAACCTCTCAAAACTGAATCAGGAAGAAGTAAAAAATCGAACAGACTGATAACCAGCAATGAAATTGAATCAATAATCAAAAAACTCCCCAAAAATGAAAGTCCAGGACCAGTTTCACAGGTGAATTCTACTGGACATTTAAAGAGGAGTTAATACCTATTCTTCTCAAACTTTTCCAAAATAAAACAAAACAGAGGAGGAAGGAAAACTTCCAGATTCATTCCATGAAGCCAGTATCACCCAGATTCCAAAACCAGATAAAGACACTCCAAAAAAAAGAGAACTACAAAAAAAAAAAAAAAGAGAACTACAGGCCAATATCTCTGATGAACACTGATGCAAAAATCTTCAACAAAATATTAGCAAACAGAATCCAACAATATATTAAAGAAATCATTCACCATGATCAGGTGGGATTTATTCCCTAGAACGCAAGGATGCTTCAATATTCACACATCAATCAGCGTGATACATCACATCAATAAAAGATAAAAACGATATAATCATTTCAATAGACGCAGAAAAAGCATTTGACAAAGTACATCTATTCATGATAAAAACTCTCAAAAAAGTAGGTTTAGAGGAAACATACCTCAATATAATAAAGGTCATATAAGAAAAACTTACAGCTAACATATCCAATAGTGAAAAACTGAAAGCTTTTCCCCAAAGATCAGGAAAAAGATAAATATGTCTTCTCTCACCACTTTTATTCAACATAATACCAGAAGTCCTAGCTACAGCAATCAGATAAGAAAAATAAATAAAAGGCATTTGCCATAGCACATACCCTCCCCAATGTCCATAACCCTACCCGCCCCCACCTCCCAGCCACCCTCAGTTTGTTTCATGAGTTTAGGAGTCTCTTATGGTTTGTCTCCTTCCCCATCCCATCTTGCTTCATTTCTCTT
>CM052813.1:22661999-22926900 GCA_028533885.1 Nasua narica
ATAAAAATAAAAAGCTTTTACACAGCAAAGGAAACCATCAGTAGAGCAAGGAGGCAACCTATGGAATGGGAGAAGACATTTGCCAATGACATATCAGATAAAGGATTAATATCTAAAATATATGAAGAATTTATACAACTCAACAGCCAAAAAACAAATAATCTAATTCAAAATGGGCAGAAGACATTTCTCCAAAGAAGACATACAGATGGCCAACAGACACATGAAAAGATGTTCAACATCACTCATCATCAGGGAAAGGCAAATCAAAACCACAATGAGATTTCACCTCACATCTGTCAGAATGGCTAAAATCAAACACTCAAGAAACTACAAGTGCTGATGAGGATGAGGAGAAAAAGGAACGCTTATGTACTGCTGGTGGGAATGCAAACTGATGCAACCACTATGGAAAGCAGCATGGCAGTTCCTCAAAAGATTAAAAATAGAGTTACCATATGAGGTAGTAATTCTACCACTGGATATTTACTTTAAGAAAAGGAAAAAACTAATTCAAAAAGATAAATGCACCTCTGTGTTTATTGTAGCATTATTTACAATAGCCTAACTATGGAAGCAGCCCAAGTGTTCATCAATAGGTGAATCGATAAAGAAGATGTATATTGTATATATACACAATGGAATATTACTCGACCATAAAAAAGAATGAACTCTTACCATCTGTAACAACACGGATGGATCTAGAGAGTATAATGCTAAGTGAAATAAGTCAGTCAGAAAAAGACAAATATCGCATAATTTCACTCATATGTAGAATTTAAGAAACAAAGCAAATGACCAAAATAAAAAAGATACAGACAAAAAGGCAGCCTCTTAAATACAGAGAACAAACTGGTAGTTACCAGAGGGAGGGGAGTGAGGGGATGGGTGAAATAAGTAAAGGAGATTAGGAGTACACTTACCGTGATGAGCACTGAGTCACGTATAGAATTGCTGAGTCACTATATCATACAGCTAAAATTAATATAACACTGTACATTAATTATATTAGAATTTTAAAAATTAAAAAAATAATAAAATAAAAGCATGAGAGATACTCTTCAACAAAGCAGTTCTGTGATGAAGTAAGTTTAGGAAATATTACATCTTTCTTGGAAATTCACAATGTCTTTAACATATCAAAGGCTCTGAGAAGGACCAAGGTAAATACTTGGTCTAAATTAGAACTGCCTAACATAGAACTTCCCAAATGTATTTGGCCATGAAACCTTTTTTTATTTGCCACCTACTAGTATCTCATGGAACTAGTTGTTCCTGGGACTACACTAGAGAAGCTTTATCTTCAGTTTCCAATAATGAAATTGACCATGTAGAAGTTGGAAAACCTGCCCAAGATTTTATCATGGTAAAAGGCAGAGCTGGTCTTCTGACCCCCATCCACGGTCTTCCCCTGATAATTTCTCCATCACTTGCTTTATGATTAATAATAAAGAAGCCCAGTGAAGAAGAAACCTGCCAATTCTCATTTAAAATACATTCTCCATGTTTTATAATCTTGTTTTATAATTTTTCTTTTCAAAATGAGTCTAGTCTTGTCAATTGTCTTGCCAATTATTAATGAAAAAATGAGGGACTTGTAGCAGGAAAATAAATGCCTTATGAAAACTGTAAAAGAAACAAGGGGTACTTTACTCTGAACATGATCAGTTTTCTTCCCTTTAAAAAACATTGCATTATGAGCTTTCACACAAATAACAAAACGTACAAGATAAATTACAATTATACATTATGTTCCAAAAACCAATTCTTGAAACTATACAATGGAAAGAACTATAAGAACAGTCACCATGCAGACCAGTGTGCTTTTTCATGTCTCGCTTACTAAAAAGCTCAAATAATATTAAGTGTATTTCTTGTGTTATAAAAAATGTTTAAATTAAATGCTAAGAACACTCTTATGAGTTTGTGTGATATGCCAAGTACTTTGTATACACTATCTCATTTAATTCTCAGTAGGACCCTGCAAAGTATATGAAGTATATGCTCCTATTCCCATATGAAAGATAGCAAAATAGAGGCTCAGAGAGTTAGCACAGGATTAGGAGCTCAGAAATCCAGAACCGACCTACTTCGGTTTAAATCCTGTCTTTTCCTTCTGTGGAACCTAGCAAGCCCCTGGGCTTCTCTGGGCCTCAGTGTCTGTATCTGTTAAATGGGGACAATAATCCTCACAGAGAAGCTGTCATGATTAAATAAGCCTCAAAAAAATCTATGTTATTTCTAGGAACGCCTGGGTGGCTCAGGCTCTGTCACCTGAGCGTCCCGACTCTCGATTTCAGCTCAGGTCATGATCTCAAGGTCGTGAGATCGAGCCCGGTGTCCGGCTCTGTGCTCAATGCAGAGTCGGCTTCAGATTCTCTCTCCCTCCTCTCACTCTTCTCTCTCTCTCTCAAATAAATAAATAAAATCTTTTTAAAAATGTATGTTATCCCTGTTTTTAAGTAAATTTCACAAGCTCACAGAGTGAATGCTTGTTTTGCCCTCACAGCCATAACCAGCTCCCTCCACCTTCTGCATTTATTATCCTGTAAATGCTTTAAGTCTCAATTCAAAAGCAGCAATGCGAGTGCTACTTCAGTCCACTGCATTCCGATCCCGGAACGAGCGCCCACACTTGGCATTCCTCGCGCATGGCTTTCCTACGCCGCAGGAAAACGTGGGGCCCAGAGGCCCGGTTCTGAAATTCAGGCCCGAGCTGCAGGGCACGGCCTCCGAGAGGACGGAGCAGCCAGGCCCTGAAACCACCCGCTTCCAGATGGCCTCACGTCCCTCCATGGTCTGTGAAGACGTGAAACAACAGCATGTGCCTGAAAACGCGGCCAATCCAAAAACAAAACAAAACAAAATCTCACCAGAAAGCAAGGGGACGCTTGCGTTTATCGTGAGAAACTTTAATTTTTCTCAGGCTTGTGAAGGGGGTAAGGAAGAAACATCAAAAAAGCCTTCAGAAAGCTGACTGCTACCATGAAGAAAATTCACTTCAGCTGAGCAAATATTTATTGAGCGTCGGCTTGCTCAGGCCCCGGCAGATGCGAAGGAGTGTGGGACTGGAATTTTACACAGTTTATAATTGGGCTTCCTATTACACATGGCAGGCTGAACACCTGTGTTCCCTCCCCAAATCCCTCTAAAACGCCTAAAAGGATTTCTGAAAAAGAAATAAAGTTTTAAGCTCACCACCTCAGCTTACCCTCATCCTTGCTCTCAGCTAATGACCTCACCTCATGTTCCATGCAAGACTTGGAGCAGTCAGAGAAAACTCCCCCAGCTCCCGTCGCATCTGCCCCCCTGTGATCTTCCTTCCTCTTACTGAAAACTAGCAGAGTATGAGCACTTAAGGCTGCATTGCAGTTGTAAAGCTCCCCGCACTGCAAGCTAGTTCAGGAAAACTACTCTGACGTTCTCCCTGTCCCACCCCACCATGTTCCCTCTCCCCTGGGCCATTCCAGCTGTTGACAAACTAGCTGGATTTCTCCTTCCTCCTCCAGCTCCCTCCATGTTTCTCCATACAAAAGGTCTGCAAAGCCATATTACACACTATTTTATTCAATTCCTTTCCCTATTCAGGCCCACCCCCATCAAGTCCCCCCACCCACAGTCTTAGTGTGCCTACCAATGATGTCCATATTACTTATTCCAACAGTCAACTCTCTCCTTTCCTTACCTGGCACAATTGACTTGATACACTTCCCTCTCCTTACACACTCTTCTGACCTTCCCACCTCACTGGTCCCATCCCTCACATTAACCCTCTGTTCCCTCTGCCTGATCCAGGGGCAACTCGGAGGCCACATGTTGGAGATGGAACTTCCATCTTCCATCAAGAGATGGAAGGAGCCTGAGTTCCTTGAAGGTGTGAAGAACCACCTTTTACCTCCCTGACGACCTACACTGGGAAAGAAAGAAATCTTAATTGTGTCAAGCCAGCATGATGGGGAGGTTGTTTACTACAGGAGTGAGCATATCTTAGCCTAATATTCTCAATGAAAGAGATGAAAAGACAATCAAAACTCTGATCAATCAAGAAACAGACATTGAAGAAAATACTTAGATATATGGATGTACACAGGAAAAAAAAAAAAAAAACAGAGAGGTGAACGTGATCCATCCGAGGAGTGGAACTAAGGTGGGGTAGATGACTGCTGGTTTTCATTATAAGCCTAAAAGTAAGACCTACCTTTTAACTATATGTTTGCCTCATTTAAATAAAAATATAAATTATTGACTTAAAAGAGATTTCTAAGCTTCTGGGAGAAGTAGATAGTAAGTAGACAGAACACAATTATAGAATACACACTATAAATACCCAAAGTGAAGCATGATGTGTTATGAGTAAACCACAGAAAAAGTTCTTAAAAGCAATCAAACACACTCCAGTGCAATAAAAGTTGTGTTCAATTCAGTTAGGTTGTTTTGTTGTAGATTTGGGGTACGACGGCTTCGCCGAGGGTAAAAATCTTGGCAGTGTCTTCTTTCTTTTCTCTCTTCATTCTTTTTTGGGAGGAAGGGGGACATGGAAGAGGAAGATATTTCAAATAAGTGGAAGAAGGCCCAAAATCAGGGCTTTGCTAGCACACCCTTTCCTTTGTGTGAATTTTTTTAAAGCGCCCCTTCCTTGTGATCCTTTCATCTGTTGGAAAATTGCCTCTAACAAACTTCTACTGTTAGAATGAGACACTTTACTGACATCTGGTGGATAAACATCATAATAAATACTCAAGTTCAAATATTCTTACCCACAAAGTGAACTGCCCTCCTTAGATGTGTAATTTGTTCCGTGCACAACCTGTACAACTCACGCTTTGGGTGTTATCGTTCCTAAAATACCTGTTGGCCACCCCAGGCCTTGTAGACCCTGGCCCCTCAACTGACCCAACTGCTAGCTCGTCTCTTTCCTCTTCTTCCTCCCATCCTTTTCTTTCTCTCCGGCCTCCTGTCGAAGAGTTCCTCTCCCCTTCAACCTACCACCCCCTTCTTTTGCAGAGCCAAGGCCTTGGTTTCACCAAAGGAGACCCTTAGAGCTTCACCGTCTATCCAGACCTCTAACCAAAACTAAGATATAAATCCAGAGCCTGTCGTTAATAAAATATTTTCTACCTCAATATAGATATAGGCCACAATTCAGTATGTCTTCCACTTTAAGGCCCTGCGCACAACTGAAAGGGGTCTGGAGTGGGCTGCCCAGAGCAGAATCTTGCCCCAAGGCTCTCCCAGCTCCACCCCTAGGACCAGGAACACAGCTAGCTTGGAAGTGAGCATTTGCCAAGTCCATTCGGGTCATCTTCCAGGGCTCACCTCAACCAGGGGCCGGAAAAAGCAATGAGTATGCTTTCTTCGCTTCTCTTAGAAATCTAGGCTGTCTTGCTGATGTTTGCATGGAGCCCATGCCTGATTCAGCTCAGCTGGTTAAAAGGGAAGCCTTACTTATTTCCCTCTGCTTTTTCTGGTTCACTCAAGGGACTGGCTGATACACATCTGCAGAAAAAAAGCTTCATTCTTTCTGGGCCTAACTCACCTCTTTCTGTTTGTGAGAAACAGAATGAACCAGCCTATGATTTGAGAATGTGGAGTGGCCCAATCCCTTTTACCCACATGCATGGCTTGATGCCACCAATTCTCTGTATTACTCCCTAAAACCCATAATCCCAGGTTGGATTAAAAGATTTATCTCCAATGAATCTCTTTCTTGCCTTCCAGCTCCCCTAACACTAGTAAAGGGAAATGAGGTGCCTTCGAGCAGGCAACCCAATCTCAATGGCTAGCTTCCAAATTATTTTGATTGTTAAACATGCCGAACTATAGGAAACATTGTCTCTAAACAGGGTGCAGTATAAATTCAAATGTCTTTAGCCAATTTCATCATAATCTACTGAGTTTGAGTCCTGGGGAAATTTTAAGAAATTGGGTTAGCTCAGGCTAGACAGGAAAAAACAGAAATTAGCCAGGGAAGGTATAAACACCTTCAGATATAAAAAGAGTTACTGTAAGGATCCTACCATTCATTTTTATTTACATCCAATAAAATTAGATTAAGTTGCAATTATACAGCAATCAGTTAGAGAAAGATCTTAAACACGAGGATGAATAAATTCGGGAAGGCCCTCCTCACACGGGAGAGCTTTTTGCTTTGTTGTAAACCTACTGGAGGCAGGGGGATGAAGAGGCAGCCTCCTGAGCTCCCCCGAGCCCAAGGTCCACACTGCTCGTTCAACAAGCACTAATTGGGCGTCTCTATTTGCTGGACACTGATGAAATGAGGAGTACAGAGTAAATTAACTAAAATCCTTGCCCTTAGGAGCTCGTGATCTGCAGGTGGACTCCAGTTTGCACAATCCTGAAACAGCTCAGTTTGTCCAATGAGTAAGGGGAAGTCGCTCCCTTAAACTAAAGTCCTGCAGATCTGAGCATCTCTCAGACTCACCTGCCAGTGTAAGTGTGGCTGTAATTTCGCCCAAATCACCGAACACCTGGATTCTGTGCCCTCCCGGAGAAGACCCCCGGCTCTCTCAGCCAGCCAGCATGGGAGCAAACTGGTTTTTTTTTACGTGTCCTAGAAGTACCTTCAATTACACTATAACACAGGGAGGGATTCTAATCCCAAACTGGAAAATTCGATGCCGCTCTGTCTCTTCTGCAGCTGTAATCAAGACTTTTCCTTGCCCTTCCAGGATTACAAGGCTTGTAAGAAATCAGAGCAAGTGTAAAATCAAGATGGCACACACTGCAATGTGAAAATGTTATATTACCTGCTATATGATCTACCCTTCTTAGTCCTCATAGAATTAGGTCATTATTATCATGCTTAATTAATGATCATTTTTCATAGGTCCTGTATCAGGATTCTAGCAGAAAAGACATGACACATTCAAAATGAAAATACTTCAAGAAATATTAAATAAAAGAACAATTTTAAGTTGCATAGGGAAACCACAAGGAAGGGTACGGTCCCCTAGACTAGCGGAATTGGTACTAAACACTTGGGACTCAAAGTGGGAGGGAAGGAGTGGTTACTTACAAGAAGGTGTAAGTCCTGCAGAGGATACCATCTGATGAGGAGCTGTGACTTCCTGTGAAAGGGCACAGCCCTCCAAGGCCAGTCCATAGGGAGCTTAGACATCCAGGAGAACAAAGACCCCAGCCTCACCTCCCGCCCACCCTCCCCAAGTGGAGCTAAAGGGCAAGGAAGCCCATTGGTTCCAAAGAATTATCACCAAGAGGAAGAGAGCAAGGCAGAGTAGACATGATGGGCAAAGAAAACATCTAGCCCTGAACCCAAGGTCTGAAACCTACATCCAGTTCCCAAGAGGTCCTCAAACAACTTTAAAATTAACTCAATCCACCCCAGGTGATTAGAAAACAGATGTAGCAAATTCTCAGCCCAAACTGGACCATCCTTCTGACCCGTCCTGCACTTTTTCTAGTAGTGTAACATCAAAATGCCAGTGCATATCCTTAGTAAGTCACCTGAATGTATTCATTAACTCCAGGTGGGAAACCCTTTCACAACTCATGTCTATCAAATCTCATGTTGTACACTCTAAATATCCTACAATTTGTTTAAGTAGCCCTCCATAAAACCAAAATAAATAATAAAATAATTTCTTAGAAAGATAGAAAAATAATAATAAGGCTTCTGAAAAGATAAAGATACTAGTAACAATTTAATAAATGTATTTAAGATGCAGGGTCAGAAGCATGATTAGTAAATGGAGGAGCACCAGTAAAAACCTAAAAAGCTTCTGCTACTTTCTTCTCATTTTTCTATATAATCTATATTGTTCTATCTGTATCTATAGATACTTATCCTAAAATAATAGACTAAGACTTTACACTCAAAATAAACAACTACATACAAATATTTACTTTCTGTCAATCAAATCCCACCGAAATAATAAAAGAACTAGAATAAATAGAACTAGAAATAATAGAACTAGAATAAATAATAAAATAACTAGAATAAATCCAAAGCAATTCTCATAAGCCAGGAAAGTGTCACCAGAATGACCTGACAATGACAAACAGAGAGATAAAACAGAAGGGAAACAGTAGATGCCAAACCCAATGGACCTGAAGAGCTCATAAACTCAAAGTCAACAGAGAGGGGCATCCAATAATAGGCTCACTCTTCAGAACCTCTGAATAAACCCAAGCCAGCAATGAGGGCCTGAAGAAAGAGCTGTTAGGAAGCTAAAATCTGGTCATTGGCTCGCACTTTCTGAAAATGCACTTCTGATGAGGCAGTGCCCCAGGGTGTTTGGTGGGGTCACGAAGGCTGACATTATAAAGAATAGGCAGTGCCCCTGGAACCCAGAAGACAAGTTACCAGCACACCTGCCTAGCCATGCACCTGGCTAAAAGAAGGCCATGTACCATGAGGGCTGAGGCTCTGGGACCCGCACTGGGGCCCTTGGGAGGAGCTCAGGCCCTCCAGGTCCACAAACCAGCTGATGCCAGAACCTTCCCCAGCCCAAGGAGTCCAGCAGGTGAGCAAAGGGTGAATTTTACCCACTGTAACATTCCACTTTCTAGCTTTCTCTCTCTCTCTCTCTCTCTCTCTCTCTCTCTCTCTCTCTCACACACACACACACACACTGTTTAAAGACCGAATGAACCACAGGAGGAGGCATACCCTCTTTACCGTGGCACAGAAAAACTAGGGAAGAAATAAAAAAACCTCTTAATCCCACCACTTACGGGCCTGCCAATCCTCAGCCGTTCCAGTCACAGCAAAAACACCCTTAACAACCAGCGCCAGAGACTAGGCCTCCAGAGGTACATGGGGCACCAGCAACTGTGATTCTTAGAAAATCTGGAGACAAGGACATGATGTAGGATTCTGAGAAAATCAGGGCAGAAGTGGCCTCGAGAAAAGACTAAACTTCCTGCCAAACTAATGGGTTAGGACTCAGGCTCTTTAGAACCAGAGAGATAAGAGCGACCTAGTCTATTCTTCTGAGCTGTTCTCATCCATTCTCTTGTGTTACTTTTCTTTGCATCTCTGCCCGCTCATTAGAAGGACAAAAGGAAGGATTGCCATATATTTATACTTTTCACATCTTCACCTATATTGCTATAAATATTTATATACTGGTATATCTCTGATTTGCGAACTCAGTCTCTCTGTCTATTCCTTCACAACACATATCCCATTAGCAATTATTTCATTTACCTGCCAATTTATTTACCCTCCCTCCATACCTTGGAATGGAATATAATCTGGAATATAATCTCTAGGAAGGCAAAGAGTATACCAGTTTTGTTTATCATGATATTACCGCTACCCAGCACACTCCAATAGCTATGTAAATAATAAGTAAATGTTCTACCATGTGGCATCTACCACACTAGCTGATTTATCTACATCATCTCGTTTAAGGGACTTCCAGCAGCTGGACCAGATATTCTGAAATAGGGGCCCATCACACAACACCCAAATACTGGATGAATTCATCAAACATAACTTTAAATGCACTGTGGTGCTCACAATAAAGGATATCTCCACCCCACCAGACCCTCTCTGCACACCCCCACAAAAAACACTCGTAAGCTTAGAATTGAGGAAAATTGGTAGGTGAGGCTAAACTGGAATGGGAGCAAGTGCTGAAGTCAGGGACCCAGAGCCTCAGGGAATCACAGCCACCTGCAAGGGAACAAAGCCTGGAGTCCACGGAAAATGAGAAAAAAGCCGGGACACCTGAAGTGGCTCAGTGAAAAAGCGGGCAAGGGAAAATTAGCCAGAATCAAAGGGAACCCACTAGGGAACCTACCTGCTTCTACCAGCTCCCAGCAGAAGAATTAACAGTCATCAGTTCCTTGAAATACTGTAAGCACAGACCTGTTCTCACAAGAATCTGAGAAGGAAATCCACAGTGACTGCCGTGGCTGGGCCGGACCACAAGTCCCAGAATTCCCTTCCACACGTATTTCCGGTTCGGGCGGAAGACAAGAGATTTGTGGGAGATTTGGAGGGCGGGAGACAAGTCCTGCTGTGTTGTGGATTGCACGTGTGCCCACTTCTCTGCTGGGTTACCTCGCTGTCTGCAGGCCGCACTCGGGCCTGCAGCAGCCCCTCCTTCCTCCAGAGCCTCCTTCAGCTTCTCTGACTCCGGGGCCACGAGTCAGAGCTTCCTGACGAAGGGCCATCAACATCAAAGGTAACACGAAGGGACGTGCGTTCTCGCGTGTCCTCGTGGGAGGTTCTGGGATGAGTTCGAGCTTGCCCTTCTTTTCCCTGCTCTATGCTCCTGTTCTCTTCCTGACTGCCTGCAGGAGTTCAGGCTTCAGTGTCAGGTGCAGAGAGCGATCATGACCAGCCTGCATCAAGTCGTGGTCCTCTGGCCCTAGGGGAACCCTGCCTGGTCCTGATCCTCAGAATTTAGAACAGAGGAACAGAACCTCAAGGATGGGTTCCCTGAATTGGTTCTGGGTTTTCTTTTTTAAATTATTATTTTATTTTTTAATTGAAATACAATTGGCATGTAACATGTATTCATTTTAGGTGTATAACTTAATGATTTGGTATGATCACCACAATAAGTCTATTTAACATCCATCACCACACAATTACAATTTTTCTTTCCTTGCGATGAGAACTTTTTAAGTTCTCCCTTAGCAACTTTCAAATACACTATATAGCATTGTTAACTGTAGTCACCATGCTGTACATTCTATCCCCGGACTTACTCATCTTATAACTGGAAGTGTGTACCTTTCACCCACCCTCCTTCCCAAGCCCCTTACAACCACCAATCTGTTCCCTGTATCTAAGTGACACCATACAGTATTTGCCTTTCTCAGTCTGATTTCACTTAGCATAATGTCCATCCATGTTGTTGCAAATGGTAGGATTGCCTCCCTTTTATATATACTGCATCTTTATCCATACATAGTTTAATGGACACTTGGGTTGTTTACATATCTTGGCTATTTAAACAATGCTGCAGTAAACTTGGGGTGCAGATATCTCTTTGAGATGGTGATTTAGTTTCTTTCAGATAAATACCCAAAAATGGAATTGCTGGATCATTTAGTAGTCCTGTTTTTAATTTGGGGGGGAACCTCCATGCTGTTTTCTGTAGTGACTGCACCAATTGATATCCCCACCAGCTGCGCACAAGGATTGACTTTTCTCCATATCTTTGCCAACACTTGTTATTTCTCATCTTTTCGATAATAGCAGTTTTAAAAGGCATGAGGTGCTGTCTCATTGTGGTTCTGATTCGCATTTCCCTGATGGTTAGTGATGTTGAGCATCTTTCCGTGTACCCGTTGGCTATTTGTATGCCTTTGAAAAAATGTGTATTCAACACAGCTTCCCATTTTTAAATCTGATCATTTCTTTTCTATTAAGCTGTAGGTCTTCTTTATATATTTCAGATGTTAACCTCTTATCAGAAATAATTTGCAGGTATTTTTTTCCCATTCCTTGGGTTGCCTTTTCAATGTGTTGATAGTTTCCTTTGCTGTGCAGAGTTTTTGTTATAGGTTTGTTTGTTTTTTTAATGTAGTCCCACTTGTTTGGTTTTGCCCTTATTGCCTTGCTTTTAATGTCCAATCCTAAAAGTCATTGCCAAAACTGAAGGTTCTAGGGTTTCTGATCTTTAGTTCTCTGGTCTAATTAGATTTAAAGGAATTAGTAAGTCTGCTTCTAGTTGTAAAGAGAGGACTGGTTTGGGGGCGCCTGGGTGGCTCAGTTGCTTAAGTGTCTGCCTTTGGCTCAGGTCATGATCTCCAGGTTCTGGGATTGAGCCCCACATCAGGCTCCCAGCTCAGTGGGGAGTCTGCTTCTCCCTCTCCCACTGCTCATGCTCTCTCTCTCTCTCTCTTTCAAATGAATACATGAAATCTTTAAAAAGAGAAAGAGAGAGGACTGGTTTTTACACTAAACCAAAACAAAGCACTGTTTGCATCACATTCTCTTCATTAGCCCTGCTCTGTGTCAGCCATTCTGTTTCTTGAAAGGTTTGTTCTAGGACTTAGATTAGAAATTAGAAATGACATTATTCTTCAAATAGTTGTCCCTGAAGATTAGAGGTTATCATTTTAAGACATATGATTTTCATGTGTTTATTTGATTTCTTAAAGCTTAATTTACCTTTTATCTTTACAAATGTATACGTAATACATACATTTTTTTCCTCTCTTCATTGATCTATGCTCTTGATTGATCCCATTATTCCATGTCATTTGGTATCTCTCCACCCAGAGCCTTTCTATGAAAAAATCCCTCTATCCACACAATCCCTTCGGCCTAATTTTAGAGCATTTGACCGCTTCACCACCTAGTTTTTGCAGATTGGATTAGAAATAAACACTTAATCCATGGGCACCCAATCCATGAACTTGCCGCCAAATATGACATGGCGTACCCTAAGAGGAACTAGATTTAGCAAACCCCTCTCTGTAATTCAAATTGGGAAAATCAGAGATAATGATAGTCACATGAAAATTGGAGTAATTGAGGGAGTGTAAGCTGTGTGTAGGTAGACAGTCCTGTCCACAAATGCTGTGGAATAAAGCAGGACACGCAGAAGGCTACAAGTATCCTGAGAAGGGATGGGTGGCTCATGAGGTAGCGTAACTGAATCCTGGGTGCTGTTCAGTCTTTGCCACCTTCCCAGTTCCAGTTCCAGATAAGGTCCTTGGGTGCCATTTTCCTGAGTCATTTTCCTCAAATAACAGCCATCAAAGGCTTATCAGCACATAGCAGATGAATATTTTCACTAATTAATAAACTTAAAAGAGAAGCAACAGAAAAACTGTCCCAAAAATGACAGTGTTAAGATCACTGATCTGTAAGTAGCTCTTACAAACCAAGAAGCAGAATAGACCCCAGCAGAAATATGGGAAAAAGAGAATAGACACTTCAGAAATAAAAAAAGAAATTGCTAATGAACATAAGAAAAAAGTAATTGAAATCAGTTATAAAGGAGAAACCCAGTGATTTAAGTAACATGATTTTTTACGGGGATGGAGGGGCAGAGGGAGACGGAGAGAGAGAATCTCAAGCAGGCTCCACACCCAGCACAGAGCTCACCTGGGGCTCGATCTCACAACCCTGAGATCATGACCTGAGCCAAAATCAATAGTTTAATGCTTAACTGGCTGAGCCACCCAGGCGCCCCAAGTAATATGTGATTTTTAAAATCTCAAATAGCAACATTTAAAAATGAATACTAGAGATGAGGAAATTCCAGGGTCGGGGCAATCGGTGCAAGGTATATACATCTGGGGAGTGTATCCCTAGTGTCAGCCTAGGGAGCGGTGAGGAAGGAAGGTGGTCACTAAGGACAGGTGGTCACTAAGGATCACACTGCAGAGAGACCAGGCTGAGGTTTGCTAGTCTAGTCTATCCTGGTCTCTCCTGGTCTCCCGGGGCAGAGCCCTTGGCACACCATTCCCCCAGTGTTTGGAGTGGTCCCTGAGAGTCCCCATTCATCTGCCCCTTCTCACCTCCCCTCTGTCCTGGGACATGAAATCTTTCGAAAGTTTAAAGCCAAGTTGCTGACCATACTTAAGAGTTTTTTGTTTGTTGTTGTTTGTTCACTTATTTTGTATTTTTGATTTCACATATAAATGAAATCATATGGTATTTATCTCTATCTGACTTATTTCGCTTAGCATAATACCCTTAGGTCCATCCAGGTTGTCTCAAATGGCAAGATCTCATCCTTTTTTATGGTGAGTAATATTCTGTTTCATTTATATTTCATATAGACGTACACATACACACATGCACACATACCCATCTTTATCCATTTGGTCACCAGAGGGAAGGTGGGTGTGGGAATGGGTGAAATAGATGAAGAGGATTAAGAAGTCTATATTTCCAGTTATAAAATAAGTAAGTCACACAGATGGAAAGTGCAGCATAGGGAATATAGTCAATAATATTGTAATAACGTTGTTTTGTGACAGATGATAACTGCGCTTATGGTGAGCACTGAGTAACATACAAGATTCTTGACTCAGTATGTTAAAAGTTGAATCAATATGTTGTACATCTGAAACAAATATAACATTGTATATCAACTACAGTTATAAGTAAATGAATAAATAAAGCTGCTGTAAACCTCCTATGAACAAATGAATACAGGATATCATTAAATTATGGACCTCACCATTCAGTTATCAACTCACCTTGTCCTTTCTGGTCTGATTCTCTTCTACCTTTCTTTTCAAGTTGCTTTTGTTACAGAGTTAAGCAAATGGTTGGTAGAGGCTTGGTCAGAAAATCCACCAAATGCCCCAAGTTCTGCCGATGCTCAGAAAGAAAAGCTTTGTAAATGTTTTTGTAAAACAAAGGTTTCTCCCATTTCGGGAGTAGAGACATCAAATAACAATCCAGTGTTGGTAATTCAGAATTTATAGTTTCACCAGACAGAAAAAAAAGAAGAAAGAAAGAGAGAGAGAGAGAGAGAGAGAGAGAGAGAGAGAAAGAAAGAAAGAAAGAAAGAAAGAAAGAAAGAAAGAAAGAAAGAAAGAAAGAAAGAAAGAAAAAATTATCACCAAAGACATTACCTCTGGGAAAGATTTGTAAATATTTAAGATTCTAATCTCAGCATAAGTTGACATCCTCTCCCCTAATCCCACCCTGTGGGGCCTTGTCAGCTAATTCATCGCCCTCCCAACCAGGAAAAGAACATTCTTTTTCACAGAAGAGCTCTCAAGACTCTCCAACGCAGGGAGAAAAACGTCTCAACAATAGTAGCTTCAGGAGAAACTTACAGAAGGGAAATGCTCAGAGGGAGGTGGCTGCTCTTCAGCAAACCCGTAACTTTGGAAGAATATGGGGACAAGGGAAGTTTGAAGTGGTCCCTGAGGCTGCCGACAAGGAAGCGGAAACTGAGTGCGCAAAAAGAGGCTGGAAGCCCCCCCCCCGTGAAGTTCCTTAGCTGGGGGTGAGCATCACACAAAGTGTAAAACCCGAACATACTGTACGTCTGAAGCAAGTGTTTTGAGACTCCTGAGTCATCCTTGTAGCCCCATCCATAGGGCTTTGTGAGGAGCAGGAATTCAGATGCTGAGACGGCTCAAGGTGGACCAGCCAGAGCCTCGCTCACACCAGTTAGAGCATACCTTCACAACAGGGCACGCTGAGATCTGAACCAGGAGGGCACAATGGTTTAAAGCAGCTTTATGATGCTAACAACTTCCACATAAAGGTAATTTACGCTCAGATGTAGGGACGCCACGCTGTGCCTCACTGTGGGATTCCTGCAGCTAGCAATGCCCATGGCCGTAGCCAGCCGTGTGACATCGGGGCACAGGTGCACGAGGACACAGTCTTACGTGGAACCTGCCCTTTATGGCAGGCTCAGAGGAGAAATTTTTGAATTAATAAAAGAGAACTACATTTTGAAGATCCCCTTTGGGACTCCATAAGTAACAGTGCTGAAAGCATTTCCAAACAACTTACAAAAGTGGATCTTGCTCCCAGGAGCACATCTGAGGAATTGATAGATAACCAGTGGTTAGCAGGCAATATGCTTTCTTTGGCAAGATCCACCAAAGTGCTAGAGATTATCCCCGGAAAATCAACCCGGGGACTGATGAGGAAAACAGATCAGTTCAGTAGTAGATCAAAACAGTAGATCATTCCACTTAAGAACTGTTGAAAGTTACCAACCCAGGAGAAGTGCCACTGGTTCCTAAGACTATCATCGAAATAGAGGAAACCAGCCTTCTACTTGTGAAAAGGGTTTCCTGTGACCAGTAAGAAGACAAAAGGGACAGTTTGGACATGTTCTCTCCAGGCTCCATATCTAGCAAACCCTTCCAGTTGGATTTGAGGAAGAAATAGAGAAACCCTCTGTAACTTCAAGCCAAGGAAGAGCAACCCAAGGCACTTGTAAATGTGATGCCTGTGTAGAACTGAAAAGAAGGTTTACCGTTTCCTCCCATACTGGCAGGCTGCTCTTTCTAGGGCTAACAGGCCAGGAGAGAGAAAGGACAGACTATGCCAAGCCTGTTAGTGCTACTGACCCCTATGTCTGCTTGCATCAGTGTAAAACTGAAGCCAGTTATCTCCCAGGCCGCAGGCCCTGCACAAGGGGGTTCAAGGACGGCTACCACTTGGCTTGATGGCAGACTGCAGTTGGGATCCAGTTAGGCCGGATGCAAAGGGGATCTAGATAGACACCTTCAAAGCAGCAAGGCTAGTCGGAGAGGCTTCAGGGTCTACTTGCTCTGTTTTACTTATATTTATTTTCTTTTAATCACAGTTATTTATAGGTGAATAAGGGAGGCCAGATATGATCGTGGAGGGCACAGATTAGGTGCCCTTCCCACTGGAAGGCTTGGTTAGCACCTTGCTCATAAACTTGCCGAAGTCGTTACAGGCACGTGCTCTGGCCCCTTACACGTGTTTTCATGGTTTGGGGTTGCTAGAGATGACTCGAGACAACAAAGTTTAATTTTAGAAGAACAAATTTTGTAACTCCTTGCTATTAATCTACTGCTAAATTCCACATTTTATTGATTAAAGCAATCAGAAATCTATGCTAACTGTGCCTTACCCCCCCACCCCAAAACAATTCTGCAAGGATATGGTAAGATTTACCACTGGTCATAATGTAATTCAGAACACATTTTCTGAAAAGTAGTGGAACATGCAGCAAAAACCTTATAAGCATGCATATTCTTTGCATAAAGAACCTCAGTCTTCTCACCGTAAAGGGAGGACGATGATGTCCCCTCCTCAGATTGCTGTGACAGCTGAAATTCTGTGTTCTGATCAACTGAAAGGAAATAGATGCCCCTTCATTTCTCCCATCCCTCTGGTAAAAGCCCATCTTGTTCATCATCCCGTCCCCTTGCTAGGTCCCACATGTGCACAGCAACTCAGTGGAGACGATCCCCTGTGTTACTGTGGAGACCTGGTGCCACGTGACATACACTTTGAGATGGCTTTTAAACAGGGAAGATGACCAGCGTGAGTCCGAGGCCAAGAAGTCAGGTGCAGCCAGCCCGTGAGACACTAAATTCACGATGTGTCCTCTCTTTGTTGGCTTTATGTTCTGAACAAAGAAGCCAAGGAGATAGAAGATGCACCGAGACCATTTGTTGTCTACCCAGGACTGCACGTGTCTGACCGTATTTAATCTACCCAGCAACTACCTGAAGTAAAGCATTAACTCCGTTGCACAGTTGAGGAATCTATAGCTCAGAGTAAATACGTGTCTCCCACGTGGCAGTCAGAGGCAGACCCATAATCTGAACCTAGGTCCTCTGACTCTTGAGACCCATCCAGGATCTTTCTTCCACCGTCCCCCCCCCCCACGCAGTGGTGCTCCCGATTCCATCTCTGACTCAGCTGACCCTACAAGCTATGGCGTGGTGTTGCAGAGAGGGCAGTGGCCTGTCTACATTCATCTTCCGTCAGATACTAACTGAGCGTCTTCTGTGTGTGGGCACCGTGGCAGATTCCGGGAACGCGGAGGTCAGTGAGCCAGAGCCCCTGTTCAGCATGTAGACTTATGTTTCAGTTGCGGCGTCAGCCTGTGGGGAACTGGAAGTGTGACAAGGGACGCACCTGGGCTGGGGCAGCCACAAGATCCAAGCAGACTGCATTTGAAATGAGATCTGGAAGAACTGCGCCTGGAAAGATCGGAGGACGGAGAGGTCCAGGCAGAAGAGCACAAACTGCACATACACTGGGGCGGGTGGGGGGTGAGCACGGGGAGGACCGAGAGAATGCTAGTGTGGCTGGGACAGAAGGAAGAAGGAGAGTGGCACGAGCGCTACCCAGCGTGGGGTCTCGGTTGCTCTAAGATGGGAAAAAAATGGAAATATAAAATAAATGCATTAGCAAAGGCTTCTTTGATCTTACTTGGTGATTAAATAAATCCATATTATTCACTCAATACAAGCTTCTACTACTCATTCCTCAAAAACACTGAGTTCAAATGTATTGTGTCTATGTACATCTATGTACAAAGGCACTCTCCTATATTTGCTGCTTTTACCTAATTATACACAAGGAGGCTGTAGGTTACACGGATATTAAATATCTAGAAGTCTTTTCTGAAGTCCTACCCTGTGTCAGGGTCTATACTAAGTACTACTGATTCAAAAATGAATAACACACAAAATAGCTTTTCTTGTGGAGTTCACTGTCTAGTACTAGATACAGACTTTTAAACAGTCTCATTCTGCTTATCAAGGACATTAGGAATTTTTTCAGATTTAGAGAATGTTCAGAGGACAAAGCAATGCCAGGTGGCAGAAAAACAGGTAGACTGAATAAAGGCCCCCAAATATATCCACGTCCTAACCCCTGATGCCTGTGGATGTGTTACCTTACATGGCAAAAGGCACTTTGCAGATGGGATTAAGGATCTCGCCATGGGGAGATTATCCTGGATTATCCCAAGTGAGCCCAATGTCATCACAAGGGTCCTTAAAAGAGGGTGGCAAGAGGATCAGAATGAGTAAAAGATGTGAGGACAGAAGCAGAAGGTAGAGGGATGTGTTAGGACAGGGAGGTGGGGGCCACAAGCTGGGAACGTGGTAACCTCTAGAAGCTGGAAGAGCCAGGGAGCGGACGCCTCCCCTGAGGCCTCCCCAAGAACACAACCCTGCTAGCATCTTGAGTTTAGACTTCGAACCTCTAGAACTGAGAGACAATAAATTTGTGTTTGTTTTAAGCCACTAAATTTGTGGTGACCGGTCACAGCAGCAATAGGGAACTAGTGTGGGATAGGAAGCGTTGCCTGGAGAGCAGATTTGGGTCGGAAAGCTAAGCAGGATGTTTCTGGAAGCCAGGGGTGACACGTTGAGGCAGCCAGGCAGAGGACCATCTCAGCAATGGGTGCCCCTGTAAAAACACACATGCTAACGAGGCTTTATTTTCACGTAAACTTAGTTCTGGTAAAGGCAGAGGAGGGGAAGATGAGATGACACCACAGCGTGGAGGCCTTGAGAGGGGCCTGCCAGTTATCTATGGCCACAGCCAGGCTACGCGACATACCACCCCAAGGCCCTGCTTCCCAGCACTACCCGCTTCTCGCTTCTCACCAATTGGGTCATCTGGGCAGTTCTACCCACCTGAGCAGACAAGGCTGTTTTAGCTGGACTTGCTCACGGGTGTGCAGTCAGACAGGCTGGCTGTGGGCTGGTTGGTCCAGAGCGGCCTCAGCCGGGAGGTCTTGGCTCTCCTCCACGTGTCTCTCACACCCTTCCAGGGGGCTGGCCTGGGTGTGTTCTCTTAGGAGCAGCCAGGGTCAAAAGAAAGCAGAAACTCACAACAGCTTTTTCAATCTTCTGTTTGCTTCTAGAATGCCACTGTCCCCGTGGTGGAAGCAAGTCACGTGGCGTATCAGTTTGCTAGGGCTGCCAGAACGAAGTACCACAGATTGGATGGCTTAAGCAGTGAAAATACATGTCCTCACTATTCGGGAGACTAGAAGTCTAAGGGTCAAGGTGTTGGCACAATTGTTTCTTCTGAGGCCTCTCTCCTTGACTTGTGGATGACTGTCTTCTCCCTGTGTGTCTTCACATGGTCTTCCCTCTGTGCATGTCGAGGTCCTAATTTCTTCTTCAAAGGACACCAACCCTACTGGATTAGGGCCCACCCTAATGACCTCATTTTAACTCACAATTCAGCCCATGACACATGGCCAAATCCAGAGTCATTATGAGAGGGGAGTCTCAAGGCCATGGACCCTGGGAAACATGAAAATGTGGGGCGATTAATGTAATCGATGTCCCACAGGAACGGAGAATTTTGCTTTAGATCCATCAAGTGATTGGAAGTCAGCAAATTTTTAACTGGGAAGTATAATGATTTTAAAAATGTATTTAAGGAGATTATAGTTCCAAATATATTTTTTTGGTATACAGAACCCTATTTGCAGAATATGAATAAGAGTGCATTCTAAATATCATGGCTCTGATCCGACATACTGATTTCAGGTATCTACTGCAAAATAGCCCCAAACTTATGGCTTAGACAACCACTTTCTTAGATTGCACAGTTTTTTGGGTTTGGAACTTGGGCTGGACCAGACTAGGCCCCTCGGCACCCAGATAGAGCGTTCCAAGAGCAAGTACAGTCTTGTAAGGACTGTGCCCAGAAACAGGCACGGAATTCCTGCCACTGCACTCTAGTGGGCCAAAAAAAGTCACAGACCAGATCAGGATCTTCATTTCTAAAACCCTGTTGCTTCCTCAGGAAAAGAGAGGCTGAGTAGCTGGGTTTACATCATCCTTCTTGCACATGTTTGAGAACAGCTTTGCAAGAACGTGAGCCACACTTCACACCTGTGTGGGCCAGTACTGGCTCTGGAAGGTGGGTTGTTGGCCTGATCTTAGTCCTACCGTAGATTCACTCTGGAGGACTGAGCCTAGGCATTGCATCCAGACCCAGCATCTTGGAGCGGGGGCTCTGTGCTCTTGGCCGCTGCCAGCAGCAGTGGGCCCCAGACCGTCTCTTGTATGGAAAGAATGAAGGGACCGACCTTCTGGCCCTTCCTTATTGGTACTGTTATTCTACCAGTCCCCTCCAGCAAAGGGGTGAGGGGCACAGGCGTGCATTGTGCCAGTCCCTCTACCCCAGGAGAGCCTGGGGCGGGGGGGGGGGGGGGACCTCGCTCCAGAAAGGATTCTTCTCTCTCCTCTCTCCCCTCAGAAATGCTCACTTCCTCAGAACATCCTTACCTGACTTGCCCTGCTCAAAAGAGAAAGGCAGTCAGTCTTCCCAGTATACACACCAGAACTTAGGTCTTGGGTTGGCTTCCCCCAAAACAGACTGTGAGACAAGGATTCAAATGCAAGAAGTTCACCTGGGAGGTGATCGCAGGAAGCCCCAGGAGTGCAGTGGGGAAGGGAAGGAAGCCCAAAGAGGGCATGTTGATGAGCGGATCGCCACTGTGGGCAATCGAGGGTCGCTCTTGCTGGGGGCCTCTGGGGCTGGGGCTGCCGTAGAGCGCACCTCAGCGTGGCCCCGTGCACCAGGTGGGAGCCCCCATCCGTTATGTTGAGGACTGCTCTCAGGACCACTCCCCTGCATATCAGGCCTGCCCCCTGCATGGGGCTCGCAGCCAAAGCAGGCTCAGGCAGAGTGCTCGCGGCGGGAAGCTGCAGAACAGTGTCAAGGGAATAGGGGCAGGACACCAATAGGATCCACCAGAAACTCATAATCCAGGGGCCTGCGTTAGACCTCACATCATGGCTGTTTTTACTAATTACATCGCTGAAATATTTTTTTACCAAATAAGAAAGAAAAGGAAAATTTGAATGGCATATATGTCTCAGCAAAATGAAATGCACGGAAATGAGTTGGAACATTACAGAAACATATGCAATCAAAAATTAAAGTCGCTCTCATCTCTTTGTTCCTGTGCCCCATTCCACAGAGGCATCCGCTCTCTTGACTCTTTCTGTTTTCGATGGTTGGTTACAGTCATCCCTCTAAATCATATACTTAGACAGAAGGTCCTCATTATCCAAGTACAACTGGCACCGGAAAAAAAGCCACTTAAAGTGGATTCATTTAAAACAGAGATCAAAATTTCACAGTAAATGGTGATTAGGAGATTATCTTGAAAACTGAAACTAAAATTATAAAAATAAATGTGTTTTTATTTAATAAAACTTACGTTATAATGGCAGCTGGGCACTAGTTCTTAGAAAGAGTAAAGAAGAAATCAAGCATTTAAAGGGTTTGGGGAGTCATTTTTCAGACAAAATTGTACAATAGCAGGAGACGACATTCTTTGTTTCGTATTTGACCTTCACGGCTCAATCATAGGACGATCATTTTTGCCAAGAGCATTTGAAGATTTCATAAATGTTTCCAGGGACTTCTCTTTATTAGGAGATATTAAAATTCATTTCCGAGCAATGGTACCATTGCCATTCTGGCCAGCTTTTCCCTTCTCAGTTGTTAACCCGCCTCTTCCTGCCAGGCCCTCATTTGTCCTTGGCTTTGAAGGTGATGCACGCAGCTGCGCTTCTTACTTTAGAGTTTACAGGAACCCCTATATCTTCTTCAGGATTCTGACTGACTGAATTAAAGAGATTAATGAAGACAATCACAAATGTCAAGAAGGGAGGGTGTTGGGGCGCCTGCGTGGCTCAGTCGGTTAAACGTCTGCCTTTGGCTCAGGTCATGATCTCAGCTCTACCTCTATCTCTGTCAAATAAATAAATAAAATCTTAAAAAAATAAAAGGGGGGGAGAAAAGGGAGGGTGTCGGTGGAAACTAATGTATCAACTTTCATATAATTAAGTATATGCATACTTTGATAATTTTGATTCTCTGTACAACCTCATAACTACAGAGACTGGCATAATGAACACTCAGATGATAGGCACTGTCCCTCCAGTTCTAGACAGATCTATTGACATTCCCACCATGAAAGATGGGACATTGTTGCCCTTAAATTGCCTGCTGCATCCCCGCCCCCCATACACACCTCTTGATTTTTGCTGTATAATCTTCTAGGTCTTCTAGGTTTGTCTTTATGAGTTCTTTTTTTTTTTTTAAGATTTTATTTATTTATTTGACTGAGAGAGAGAGTGCAGGGGGAACAGCAGAGGAAGGAGAGAAGTAGGCTCCCCGCTGAGCAGGGAGCCTGATTTGGGGCTTGATCCCAGAACCCTGAGATCGTGTCCTGAGCCAAAGGCAGACACTTAACCAATTGAGACACCCAGGTGCCCTGGTTTGCCTTTGTGTTTTTAGATACACTTCAACTTGTATCTTCCGATCCAGAGATCTTGAACTGCAACCGTTGGCTCTGCCCCAAGAACCACTGCCTTAAGCCCCCAGCAGAGCCTGCCCAATGGACCAAGAGCACGGAGACAAGTGTCGGAAGTCAGGCCTCTGGACTGCTGAGAAAAGGTCGCACTGCACAAGGGTGGGCCCTGTTGTGCCTGGGGCAGGACAGCACTGAGCCCCAAGGCAGCTGAAATTGAACTTGGTTCAATCTGGATCTCTCAACCTGGTCCATTCTTAGTTTCAAGGGGAAACTGAGGTAGCCAACTCCACCAAAAGGACACAGCAAAGAAAAACATCTTTGAGGTAACAATCTATTAAAAGAAAAAAAAAAAAAAACAGCAGCAGCTAATGTTGATGAGAATTTTCAAACCAACGATCCTAACCTCTAAAGGGAATTAAGCCTGGGGCGCCTGGGTGGCTCAGTTGGTTGAGCGGCTGCCTTCAGCTCAGATCATGATCCCGGAGTCCCGGGATCGAGTCCCATATCGGACTCCCGGCTCTGCGGGAAGTCTGCTTCTCCCTCTGACCTTCTCCCCTCTCATTCTCACTCTCTCTCTAATAAAAAAAAAAAAAAAAAAAAAAAAAAAATCTTAAAGGGAATTAAGCCTAGAATCTCAAAGAACAGTAACCTCCAGGGGCAGCAGTCCCCAAACCTGGTAATACATCCCAGACACCTGAGGAGTACAATTTCAGGCCCCACCTCCATTTCTGGAAGTGGGGTAGAGGAGTCGGGCTTTTCATCAGGACCCCCAGGTTCCCAATCCTTCTGGTGACCCTGCAGCCCAAGACCTCCAAAGGGCATTTAGGGACAGCTTCTGCAGAGGTGCTCAGTTACCCTGGCTAAGCCATGGCACAGAGGCCGTAAGGGGGAGGAAGAAAGAGGCCACCGACATTTAGTGAGGGCCCCTCCCACGCCTGCCACGGGGCCAGGCTCCCTACATGCGCTATCCCCTCTAATCCTGACAGCACCACCATGAAGTGTCAGTGTGCCCATTTTACAGATAACATATCTGAAGCTCAAAGAGGTCAAGCAAGTCATCTGGGTCATTTAGCTTATAAATGGTAAAACCAAGATTTGAACCCAGGCCACTTGATTTATCAAGACCATTTCTGAGGACAGAAGTATAGAAGATGGTCTGGTGGCCTGAATTGTGTCCCCTCAAAATCTATATACTGAAGCCCTAACCCACAGTGCCTCAGAACCAATTTGGGGATAGGACGTTTTTATTTTTATTTTTTTTTAAAGATTTTATTTATTTATTTGTCAGAGAGAGAGCGAGCAAGCACAAGCAGGCAGAGTGGCAGGCAGAGGAGAGGGAGAAGCAGGCTCCCTGCTGAGCAAGGAGCCCGATGTGGGACTTGATCCCAGGACCCTGGGATCATGACCTGATCTGAAGGCAGCTGCTTAACCAACTGAGCCACCCAGGCGTCCCAGGATAAGACGTTTTTAAAGGGAATTCACATTAAGTGAGGTCACAAGGGTGCAGCCTAATCCAAATAGGTCTGATGTCCTTATAAGATGGATGCGCCGGTACAGAGGAGAGAACAAATGAGGACCCTGTCAGAAGGTGGCCATCAACACACCTAGGAGAGTGGGCTCAGCAGAAACCAAACCGACCAACTCCTTGATCTTGGACTTCTAGCTTCCAGAACTATAAGAAATAAATGTTGGTTGTTTCACAGCCACCCAGATTGTGATCTTTACTTATGGCAGCCCTGGGAAAGGAATATGGAGGAGAAACGGAAAAGGAACATAGGAAGAAGAGCAGGGAAAGGGAAAAAGCAGAGAAAGGGAAGCAGAGGAAGTGAAGTGAAAGGACTCGCTGGTCTCACTTGGGTTGGGGGAGAAGCTTGCTTCACGAATCAGCAGAGGAGCAATGAACAAAACTTTAAGGAACACTCTCTTAACCACTGACAAGGAAGCTTCTGGAATGTGCTGTGCACAGACACCAGCTCTACACACACATCCCAGTCCCTCTGAAGGACCTGCCGATCCTAACAAGGACAGCCTTTGCTTTACTGTCTCCTTGACAGTACCCTGCACCCTTGACATGACACGATGCCCTCGAAGGGAGTTGTCAAAAGGAAACCATACCAAATGCCTACTAAGCAAGCAGATTCTATTTTTCAGATGGGTTTCCAAATTCGTGGAGGAATGGTTCACATCTGCATATTTTTCCTAACTTTGGAGCTCGACGTTTTCCCTACCCTCACTCCTTCTAGTTCTGACTTCAAAGCCCCCCGGGAGATTTAAAGAAGCAAACCGAAGACAACTTCTTTGTCCCCATCAAAAGCAGATTCCACAAAGCGGCAGCCCTCTCTACAGAGCGTGTGATTGCTCCCTGTCCACGGTGAACAGCATGGCGGCTGGAAAGGGGTCCGCGCGGGGGACCCGAGGCACCTGCCATGGTGTGTTCACGCCAGATGCTCGGCACTTGCTTTAATGTCATCCTATCATTAGAGGGCGAAGAGCTTAAAAGAGCTTCAGTCGAAGGATGTGACGAGAGGAGGCCCTCACACTAGCAGCTGAGAAAGCAATGTCTTCAAAGATGGGATACATTCGAGACCACAGAGAAGTGTTGTTAGTTCTGAGAGAGGAGGAATTTTTTTAACTTTGCTGGAGAGATTCTGAAATAATAGACGGGATGTATTTGAGGGTGTGGGTGGGGTGCTTATAAACAACAGACATTTATTTCTAATGGTTCGAAGACTGGAAGTCCAAGATTGGGGGCCAGTACGGTCAGGTTTTGGGGAGACCCCTCTTTCCAGCTGTAGATGGCCACCTTCTCACTGTGTCCTCATATGGCGGGAGGGGTGAGGAGGTTCTCTGGCGTCTCTTTTATAATAAAGGACACAAATCCCAATTGTTAGGGCTCTAATCTCATGACCTATCACCTCCCAAAGGCCCACCTCCTAAGACCATTACACCCTGGTGTTAGGATTTCAGCATATGTATTTTGGGGGGTGAAACAAACATTCAGACCATCGCATCACATGCCAAGGAAGGTTGCTCTGAGGTGGTTAAACTGAGATCTTTGGTGAAGCAGGACTTTGGCGGTCGCAGGTCTTAGAAACCCAACTCCAGGGCGCCTGGGTGGCTCAGTTGGTTAAGCGACTGCCTTTGGCTCAGGTCATGATCCTGGAGTCTCAGGATCGAGTCCCATATCGGACTCCCAGCTCTGCGGGAAGTCTGCTTCTCCCTCTGACCTTCTCCCCTCTCATTCTCAGTCTCTGTCTCTAATAAATAAATAAATAAAATCTTTAAAAAAAAAAAAAAAAAAAAAGAAACCCAACTCCGAGTAAGAAGCACTCAACATACACCAGAAGGATTCAGTGGCTTGCCTGATGAGGACGTCTAGGAGGGGCTGACCTCGGGTCTGACTGAATTTGGGACAGGCTCATCTATTGCCTTATTAATTTGTGTTTGGCTTTCACCATGTTTCTCCCTCTGAGAGCTAAGGAGGCAGCCATGTCTTTCTTGCTGCCTGACTTCAGAGAAGCGTTGTCACAGAGAAAACAGCAGGAATTGCCCGTACACCACCTCCCTTTTGTTTCCCTGAACCATCGCGTCCTTGAGAGGATGTCTGAGTTTGGAAGCCTCCAAAAGAGACCCCAAGGCAAGGATATCAGTGCACATGGTTGTCTAGGAGGCGATGTCTGAAGGCATCATGGGAGCCCCGGAAGTGACGAAGGGGAGGGAACTGGCAGGTTAGCAATGCAGACAACGGGGCTCACGCCTACAGCGGAACTTTGGGAAATGGTGTAGACCACCCCCGAGATATCCCAGTCAAGAGACGAAGCATCTGGAGCATCGATCCACCACATCCCTTCTGTCATCGGTTGAGGACTGCTCCCGGTGGGACATTAATGATTAAGCACTTCAGCCTGCCATGAGAGCAGGCCCAGGGGCTGCGGTGGCCAGAGGAAGGCACAGTCTGCGTGCACTTGCAGTTGGAAGTGGGCTTCCGGAGCATGTGAGGATGATGAGGGCCATGGGGACTTGGGTGGAATACCACAGTCTCCGCCACAGGGGTCATGGTAAGGGAAGAGAGAGAGGTGAGTGCCTTTGAAGACCACAGGGGGAGGAAGGGAGCTCCTGGAAACAAATGGGTCATGGAGAACTGGCAGGTTGCCCATAGAGGGTGGCTCAGGAACTCAGGCGGTGAGTCCTGTTTGTCTTCCACACTTGGGGCCCAGGAACTGTTGCTGGTGCTGGAGTCCGGCCTCCTTAAGTGACCTTCACAATGGCCCATCGGATCAGATGCCCAGCTAGTCATAATGGACATTCAATCAATCAGAAGAGATGCCCGACAAGTTAGAACTGACAGTCAACTAAGTCAGAACTGACAATGGCCAGTAACGATGGCTTGTATCAAGCGAAGAGCTCTAGCTGTGGTCAAACCCAGACCTAAATACAAGCTTGGAGTCGATGAGCTCTGATTGCCAGCCTCCACTTTCTGCACCCTTTTCTCTGCCTCCCATTCTACCTCTTTCAGCAATCCAATATCTTCATATGGCCCAGTGCTCTTTGCTTCAGAATTCCCACTCAGGAAATACTCGTGTGTCAGTCATTTACACCATAGTATAAATTTAAGATTCTAAAGCATCTGAATGATGAACTTCATCTTGACTGTGGAAGAAGGGGCAGAATCTCTATGAAAGACACATTCACAACAGGGGGAGAGGGAGGGACAACTTTGCCCTACAGCAGCCCCATAGTGGGATCCCACGAGGGTAGGCCATAAAGCAGGCCAATATAACTTTAATGTTTTGAGGGAGCTTGTGGCCTGTCTTTCCAGATCTGTCACAGCCTTGACCCTTATATCCCTCACATGTCAAAGCCTGATGACCCCCTAGGACACTGATTCAACCTTTCCTTGGTGCCCCACCCAACCACATAGCACAGCGTCTCACCAGAAACCAGCTCTGTGCTTCATTACTCCACTGGTCAGGTGAGGAACTCTGGGCTTACTCAAAACAGGAACCGCGCCTTTGTAAGACTGTGCCAGCCGGGTTCCAGAGCACGCCTGCATGGGCTCTGTTACCACAATGGGGTGAAAGAGGAGGAAGAACTCTCTATCCTTGCACAACAGAGCCCCTTGCATCGCCCCCTCCTCTCAGTCCCCGCGGCCACGCTCCCCGCGGCCACGCTCCCCGAGCTTTGTGCCTCTTCTAAAGCCAGAAAAAGTCTCCACCCCATTTTCCATATGGGGCACTGGCCACACTCTTCAAAGAAAGAAGAGACGATCCCCCCCGTGGTGCATGGGAGATGTTGCTAGGATCATCTTTGGAAAATACGATCTGCCCAATACGTCGAAGTCAAATGAAACCTCTAGCTGTTAGCGAAGTACGCCCCCATTCTCCCACCGCTGGCCCCCTGGTGTCTAAATATGGCCTAGCCTTTAAGGTCCTCCACGAAGCTAGCGCCCCAGCCAAAGTCAGCCCTTCCTCCTCTGCTCCCCCCACCCCACAGCTGTTTTCGGGTGCCTACCCACTTCTCCCTTGTGTGCTAGGTATCTGGGCCTGCCTGATTGCCCCAGTCACCAGGGCTCATGCTCCACACTTCTTGGTGACCCCTCTGCATCTGGGAATTGGCCTAAGCCACAGCAGATTTAAACCCCAGAAGTTTTCCAAGAGCACCCCGTGAGGGGCCGGTGTAACGGGAACAACGTGTCCTGGGGGTGTGTCTGTTGGCAAAACATGTCCCTGGCAAGTTTATCAGCCTCTGAATGCAGCCTCGGCCTTGGCCCAGCCCCAGCTGGCAAGGTCTGGAGAACAAGCTGGCCTGGCTGGACATCGTCACTTACACTTCCAGGCCCGTACTCCTGCCCCTGGCTCCTTAAACACGATGCTCTCAAACCAGGCTCCCCAGCCTTCTGAGCTAGACAGACATCGCCTCCGGGCCTGCACGGAGCGGGCTGGCACACAGAGCTCTTGCTGTACAAATTCTGGGACCCCCTAGACTCTTGGATCAGCCTAAGATGTCTTTTCTGTCCGGGCAATGGTTCTCATGTGAAGACTGTGGCCGCTCCCCCCTTCTTTTTCTATTTTTTTTCCAGCTTTATCAAGGTGTAATTGATAAATAAAATTGTAAAATATTTAAAGTGTACACAGCGAGGATTTGCTAAATGCATACATTGTGGAAGGAGTCCTCCCATCGAGTCCAGATTCTTGACCAAGGTTGACAAACTACACCTGGGGGCAAATCTGGCCCATCGCCTGTTTTCCTAAAGTTAGATTGGAAGACAGCCATGCCCGCTCGTTGCATGTTGCCTATGGCTGCTTTCCCACTCCGGTGGCCCAGATGAAGAGTACGACAGAGATTATATGACCTGCAAAGCCGGAAGTACTTACTATCTGGCCATTTACAGAGAAAGCCTGCTGACCCCAGCTCTAAACACTCATAGGTGATTTCACCATCCCTCACCAGGGAGGAAGAGCCCCAGTTGGCACGTCCAACCTGTGACTCAGCCCAGGAGTTCAAGCAAAGGAGGAAAGTTTCCAAAAAGCCCTCAAGACAGAGTCTCACATTATACCAGATCAAAGGCATAACAAGAAACAGACTCCTGGAACCAGCCGGCCACCCGGCCTCTACTTCGCCCATCTCCTCCTGTAGAGATGGGCAAGTTCTTTTTTACCTGCCTCCTCTAAGAGCTGGGATTGAAGTTGTATTAAAAGAAAACCCGGAGAAATAATAAAATTGGGGTGATCTCAAAGAATCAGTGCCCAGCTTCAATCAGCTCGGTGAGAACTACCCCCCAATTTGGAGCCCACAGCCCCCATCCGCCAGGCTGGAGCAGACTGGCGGCAGCAAAACCGGGGTCCCCACCTGAGATTCAGGTCCGCCACACCAGGTCCTGGTTGTCTGGGGTCCTTTTTCATCTCGCATCACAGCTGACACCGTGGCCCCAGCACCCCTCAGATGGGACAGGTAGACCCATTCTCGTTCACCGCAATGAACGACCCACCAGGCGACTCTTTACAAAGAGACCCTTCGAGTCACCCATGTGTAACAGAAAGATGAACACCGTACCCAGAGGCAGAGAAGGCACAGAGGCTTTCCTTCTCAGGGGACCAACTTGTAGCCTTTTCCTTAAGGAAGGAAGCTCGCAGAATTCTATTCCATAAGGATGTCAAATACTGAGTTCCAAGAATGAATCTGTCCCTTGCCAGCTTTGAACCTCAAGCAAATTATTTAAATCTCCCAAGCCTCATTTTCATCTTCTGGGAAGGGGATAATACCACCAACCTCATATGGTTAAGTGACATATGTGAAGCCCTCACTAGAGTGACCAGTGCAAAGGATGAATGAGGGCTTTGAATAAATGGGAATAATGACACCTATATGTCAGGGGAAGTTTTGTTCACCATACCTCTTGGGATTATGCCTCTTTCCTCCCTTCGTCCTAGTTCATTCAATTTATCCTTATTTATTCCCACAGAAATTTCTTTCCCTTTTTATTCCATTCTCAAGGCAATAAAGGATAAAATATACACTTGTAAATTAAATTTATATTTAGGTAATTATATATACTGAAATAAAAAATTTGGCAAAACACTCCTACACTGCCTCTTCCTTTCTTTCTTCCCTCAGACCAAAGTTAGCCCCCACGTATGCAGTCAAATTTATTAATGCCCAATAAACATATGTACGTACTTCCGGTTTGCATAAGGAAGTAACTAAATAAAATTTTTAAAATGCTTGAATGGAGTGGCCAAAGACTAGAGTTCAAGTTTTTGCTTTGCCCACCAAAATGCCATGTGACCTTCAGAGAGTCATTTGGCCTCCATGAGTCTCGCTTTCCATATCTCAACATAAATTCTATTATGCCTGACCCTCTTACAGGACATAACATTTGAGGAAAAGCTTTTGGGTTCTTATATATTCTTGGAGAATTGAGACTTTTAGCACTACATAAAGTCCCTCTTGATCTCCGACAACTTTCCTTGAAGTCCGTTCTGTCAGAAATGAATATAACTACTTCTGTTTTCTTTTCAGTGTGTCAGTGTGGTGTACCTGACTTTATTCCTTTACTTCTAATCCACATGTGTTTAAAGTGAGTTTACTGTAGGCAACATATAGGCGAGTCTCATGTTTTGATCCACTCTGGCGATCTCTGCCCTTAAACTGGTGCATTTAGACCACGGAGGTTCAGCATGGTTACTGAGAGTGACAGCTACCATATTTGTTAATGTTTTCTAGTGGCTGCCCTTGTTTGGTGTTCCCATTGTTGTCTTCCACTTCCTCCACTCTTTTTCTCCTTTTTGGCCTTGTGTGGTTTTATTAGTTTTTTTTTTTAAAGATTTATTCATTTATTTTAAAGAGAGAGAGAGAGTACGAGCATGAGCCTAAAGAGCAGAGGAAAGAGAGGGAATCTGAAACGGACACCGTGCTGAGCATGGAGCCTGATGCGGGGCTCGATCTGACGACCTCAAGATCATGACCCCAAGAGATCAAAACCCTGAGATGAAATCAAGAGTTTGACGCTTAACCAGCTGTGCCGCCCAGGTGCCCCTGCTTTGCCTGGTTTTAATTTATCACTTTACATGGTTTCATTTCCTTTCCTTTCTTAGCATGTCAGTTGTACTTCACTGATACACTTTTTTTAGTGGTGGACTCAGATACCCAGGAATCTTATGCATCAACTCACAAGCGCCTGCCAGCTCAACCTCATCTTACAGCTACACTCTGCCTGTAGGACTCAGCACATTTCTCTGCAGACCCTGCGTTTGTACTCTGCTGATGGGAATATAAAACCCTGGCCAACACGTAAATCCTTCTTCTTGAGCCGCTACAGCATTCTGGGTAACCGAGAATTCAGGCAGATACTTTCATTCCAAATTTTCAGTCTTCCTCCCACACAGACTTGCACAGGAGTGGCCAGAGCTGCATTATAGCAGATCAAAGCTGGACACAATTCCAGCGGGCAACAAGCTCTGAATGGGTAAAAGAATGTGGTATGTCCATAAAATGGAATATTTTTCAGCGATGAAAGCAAACAGACTGCAGATACGTGCTGAGACATGGATGAACCTCAAAAACGTTTTGTTATGTGAAAGAAGCCAGACACAACAGACTGCATAGTGTATGATCCTGCTTATAAAAAATGTCCAGAAAAAGGCAAATCTAGACAAAGTAGATTACTGGCTGCCCAGAGGGCGGAGAGGGAGAAATGGGGATTAAAAGTAAATGTGCATATGTGATCTTATTAGGGTGACAGAAATGTTCTAAATGTGATTTTATGGTAATGATCACACAACTTGGTAAATTTACTAAAAAAAAATCATTGAATTGAGCACTTGAAATGGATAAATTAGATGATATGTATAATATGCCCCAAGGAACTTTTTTTTTTATTTTAAAATTCGTCAGCCTGTCTTTTAAAATACTTTTTGCGTGACGCCGCCTCCCAGCCTCAGTCAGTCAGTAGAGTGGACCATACTACATTTTCAGCTAATTCTTGCTAAAGATTTTACACTAAAGGTGCAGAAGCTTCAAATAGAGAGCTAACATACTGAATCTACAAGACCTACCCAGAAACTTTTTTATTAACAAGTCTCTGGCTTCCACACACTTGCAAATGGACACACTGCAAAGTGTCCATATGTCTGTAAATTGGGTTCTAAATTAATCAGAATTTTTATCATTTTTCCTTTTCTCTTCCGCCAGAATCTTCTCCTGGGGAAAGAGAGTCAGACTATCGAAAGCATTGGACACAATTCCAGATGCGCCCCTAGTCACTGCTACACCCCCTCCCCCATCGCTTAGCGCTTAGTAGGACCTCCGTATCTGTGAAGCTGTAGAGAAAGGCAGGTTGTTTGCATTCCATCTGGGAAACGTTCATGACCCACTTCCCAAGCACCTCCAAGTGGAGCAGCTGGCTAAACACAGCACCAGTGAGTCAAATTTGTGTGTGCAGGAGAAACAAATAATTAAAACAGATCAAAGACTCGATGTGATAATTAGAAACATGCTCATCGCTGTTCACACACTGGGAAGATCTCCATTCTCCAAGATGGAGAAACAGCCACAGGCATTATTTTAAAACTGTCTTCATTCCCAGCCCCCACCACTTAGGTTCGCTTTTTTTTCCCTCTTGAGGGGGTTTGAGGTTTCTGCTTGCCATATTTGCAACCTAAGCCTCGGTCTTCTTTCTCAGCCTGTTGGCCTCTTACACATCCTTTTAAGACAACCTCAAATGCCACATGGTCTGAGAAGCTGATCTTGGTCCCTTGGGGCTCCGGCTCGTGGCCATTGGAGCACTTCCTTTGTGCTTTGTTGGGCACCTGAAGTGAGGCTGCGGGTTCCACCACCGGGGCATTGCTCCATGAGGGCCAAGCCTGGGGTACTGATCTCTGGGCCTTTGCACAGCCACTGACCCCTGTGGCCCAGCAGGCGTGCAGTGCGGTTCACTCAGCACCTGCCACTGGCCACACAGTGTGTTTCCCACTCTTTCAAGGGCCACCAACATGGCCACAATGCCCATAGGTCAGCCCCTTCTCCCCCTCAGACTCACTGAGGAGAAACATTTGGAGCTAATATTCCCTCCACCCCCAAATCATTCCCCGCAGCCAGTTCTCACTTGCTCCCTTAGTGTCGAGGGACTCCCCCTTCCTCTCTTTAAAGTGAAGGCTTCTCTCCTATCTTTTCCCACTTCCAGTTTTTATCAAGTACCCGCTATCTCCCTGAAAGCGTCAACCTCTCCCCTTGTACTTTTTACCTCACCTTCCAGCAAACTCCAGAAGACCCCACCTTGATCCCACCCAGGTGCGTGTTCATGGGCTTGCCGACAGGGGCGTGCGACACACAGTAAAAAGGGAAAGGCCGGAGGGGAAGAGGAGAAGAGGAAGTGAATAGATTGGGGATGACCCGGGAGGGATTACCATGGTCTCCCCAGGTCTCTGTGCTCCGCTTTCTCTCCAGGCAATCTCATTCAGCTAAGGCTCGGGTAGGCGCTACACCCAATCACCGGCAACCCCTAATTCAGTTTCCCCAGCAGGTTCTACAGGCAGGTAAACATCTGCCCTTCCCTCGTCCTGCCTTTCCATCCCATCCGCCCCTCCAGGCTCGTCTTCCCTAACACCGTCCCACACCTGCCACAGTTCTGTGCCTCTACGTAGTCTTTTCCCCTTCTCATCTTTCAAGATGGGCTCCCCACCAGCTGTTCCAGGCCCCTACCCTTGGAGTTCATGGCACAACCATGAATCTAGTGTTTCCTGCACTGTGTTGTCAGTCTGTGTTTGCTTGTCCGTGTCTACATCCAAACTGAAAGGATCCTTCCGGCAGGGACCGTTTTGCTCATTTTCACAGCGCAGTGCCTAGCACATTTTAATAGGTTTTAATATTATTCCAGTATGCCAACGCCAACAGACCAGGAGAGGACTGACTGCCAGTGAAACGACGGTATGTAACTCCCAGTTCCCAAGAGGAGAGGGCACACCACGCCACCGTGTCACGGTGCGCCATACGGGGAAGCCCCAGAGCGGGCTGGGATGCAGAGGGGGTCAGGGGAGACTAGGGGCAAAAGCCTATATTGTGGTTTCCATGGGAAGAATGAGGGAATAGGGGGAGCAGATTTAGGGTTGGCTTGTTGGAATCGTTTCAGAGGACAATGGAATTAGGAGCTGTTCCTGGAAGCCTAGCATCAGGCCCTGGGGTGCTAGGGCCCCAAGTGTGAGAGTCCAATAAGGGAGGTAGCTGGGTGTGTAGACTCTGGCTGGACTTATTTGTATTTGAAAAGCACACCCCTGGGAGGAGGACTCCCAGGGAGACAGACAGAGGCAAGGTGACTCCGGCGCATCATCTAGTTGTCCAGAACAACGTGTGTCTGACATGTGCACGCACGGCAGATGTTAAATCCCCGAGTTTACCGAAGCTAGAAACATGGTTAATATAGTAGGTGCTTACAAGAAGTTGAAATAATAACCAAATGGGTAAGTGGTTGGGTGCGTGGATAGACAGGTGGATGGATAGATGGGTGCGAGGATGGGTGGGGTATGAATGAATGGACAGATGGGTAGATAGATGTGTGCATTTACAGGTTGGGAGGTAAATGGATGGATGGGTGGATAGATGAATGGATGGATGGGGGGTAAGTGGATGGACGGGTATGCCGACAGATGCATCGACGGGTGCATGGATGGGTAAATGGATAGACAGCCCACATGCCAGTAGTTTCAGGTGGTCCAGAGAAACCACTGAGGCATTTTGGTTTTCCATCCTTTAGAGTTTTGCATATTAAAAAAATATGAGAGAATTAGGATTTCTCCCTAAAGCAGTGCTCAAAAAACCTGAGAAATAAGTTTTTGTTCATAGCCTGATTATGATAGACATTTTACAGATACCATTAACTCACAATTTTTCCTTCTAACTATGGTTCAATATAAAAGTCATTAATTGGGCAGCCTTGGGAGGAGGCTCTATGTATACCGTCCCAGAAAATGCAATAAAGACTTACGTCCCACTTTTAAAGAGCTCATTGGTGCTGATGGAGTCCAGACCTATCTAGATGGGGATGTTCAGGGCCACAGATAAAGAGGCTTTGAGGAGACTGAGGCTCAGCCTGGTGTCAGTGGCTTCAGAAATGGCTACACCAAGCTAAGTGTCAAGTCCCTGACGATGCCTGGTGCCGACCACCTCCCTGTCTCCCTCTCTCCTTGTCTGCCTCTCTCCCTCTCCTTCTCTATTTGTCCCCTTTCCCCCTCCCACCGCAAATACCAAATTTTTGCCACCAGTTAAAAATTACCGATGATTTTAAGCCTTGTGCAGAGATGTTTCAAAAGAAAGCCACACTCCGGAAACAGAACAGAAATCCCACTTTCAGATGCATCCCAGAAACATCCCTGTGGTGCACCCCCCACTTTAATCTGTTTTATGTGATTAGACGATTTTAACTTTTTGTTTTTACATTGGCATCACCAGTTTTATAAAAAAAAAAAAACAACACCCTGCTAGCTTACATAATCCAACTTAATATAAATCCAAACAAATATAAAAGGAAAAGAGGTTGCGTTTATAAGATCAAAGACAGCAAACCACTGTCATTGCTAAAATCTCCTCTTCTTTCTTTTTTTCCTTCCTTCTTTTTTTTTTTGTTTTGTTTTTCCTTCTTTTTTTTTAATCTCATTTTCAATGGCTTTGGTTTACCACTGCATGAGCTTTCCACTGCTCCCAAAAAGAAGGCCACAGGGGCTCATGTAGCATAGCCTTTAGCTGGGAGCCAATAAAAAGTGGGGAAGTAAAAAACATTATTGCAGCCGGTGCAAGAGAGACAGTACTCCATTAAGCGGGCCAGAAAGTTTATTGCTCATTTCTAAGGCCCCAGTTCATTAAGCGTCACAATTGAAAGACACAGTGGTTCCAAGTTCCCAATGAAGTGGACGCTCCTGGCAACAAGAGTCTCGGGAAACTTGGGGCTCAACCTTTGGTTTTCTCCCCGTGGGGTGTCAGAAACGAGGCGACAGAGCATAGGGAGCAGACAGGGGGCGGTCTGCACGCCCAGCCCCGCATCACGGACACGCACGACCAGCCTGCACAAATGATGAGGCGTCCTTGTGCTCCCGCTGGGGTCGCTGTTTCCGGCACCCTGACGCCAACATCCTATCTCCTGTAGCTGTGTCCGCTCCCCGCTGCGGGGCTCACGGGGGCAGGGGCACCTGGTGGCAGTGACTGGCACGCCCTGGGTGGTCACTTTTCTCCTGCCCTGTCACCGTCCCTGCACCAGGGGCCCCTCGGTATCTCGTCTCCCATACGTGTGCCCATTGGCAGAACTACTTCCCATTTTAGCCAAATCCTCCCCTCCCGCCCCTACCCCTCGAGGTTCTCTGAAGAATTTTGAATTCAAGGCCCTGTACCTGTTAAAAACGTAGTCCTGAGTTTGTGGTGCATAAGCCAGGATCGAGAGCCCTGAATGTTATCGCTACATATTAAATAGTGAAATAATACTTTGCATATACTGGGCTAGTTTGAACACAGACTAGACGTCAGCTGATATTATGAAATTATTGATACTTTTCTTAGGTGTGATAATAGTGCCTGCGGTTGTTAGGAAAATTTAAATACAGACTTCTATAGAGCTCGATATGTTCTATCCAGAGCAAAATGTAAATACTTGAATCTAGATGAAGTATGTGGGTGTTCCTTGCATTATTATTTCAACTTTCTCACAGCTTGAACATTTTCTTTTCCTTATTTAAAGAAGATTGAGAGAGAGAAAGAGAGAGCATACGCAGGGGGAACAGCCGGCAGAGGGAGAAGCAGGCTCCCCGCTGAGCAGGGTGCCCGACTTGGGGCTCGATCCCAGGACCCTGAGATCATGACCTGAGCCAAAGGCAGACACTTAACCGACTGAGCCACCCAGGTGCGCCCCAGTTTGCACATTTTCATAACAACAACAACAAAAAAAAAACCCTGCAAATAGCAAACAGCCAAATAAATACTATTATGATAATAATCAAAAGCTTATAACCATAATTTATGAGAAAAAAATAAAATCTTTATTACATGAAGATTTCCCATGTCAGGATATGCTAATCATTCAGACATCTAAGAGAAGATAGATGTTCGCCAAAAGTGACCGCTGTGGTCCAGAGGGCCTGGGGGGGAGGGCGCTGTCGTGAGCGGAGGCATCAGCGAGGGCAGTTCCGGACTGGTCTTCACCGCGACTCCCCTGCAGTTCCACCGCAAAGGGGTGAGCCTAGGCAGATTGGAAAACAAAGGGGAGGAGACGCAGGTCTAAGGATGTTCCATGCAGCGCAGTCCATACAGGAAAACACAGCTGGCAACTAACCAATCGTCCCTCAGGGGCTGGAATGATACTCGGTGGAATGATACTCAGCCATCGCCCTTTTGGACATAGACCATATAGGCTGCCCCTGAAAGATGTCTGTCCTTGAAAAAAGCAGCTTAGATAATAGACAGAAACAGACACAGAGACATCAGAGGTCTTTTTTTTTTTTTTTTTTTTTTTGGATCTTTACTTTTTGTTTCCTGAAAAACTTAAAGTGGTCATTTATTTTTGTAATGAGGGTGGGCGGAAATGGTCAGACTCCATTTGGGAACCAAAAGGTCGCAGGCCTGGCTACCCAGGGTAAATCAGTGGGGGGCAGAGCGCGCGCCACTCGGCCCCGCCTGTCTCCAGCGAGAGGCACGGGCATTCTGCCCGGAGCTCCCTGGTCGCCCAGCATACGTCCCCCAGGACTCCTTCCAGGCACTAATGGGTTAACCAAGGGTGCAGCTCTGAGGCTTCTCGGAAAGAAGAGCGTGCAGTGTTATTCTTTCCCTCTCCCTCTCTCCAGGCATGCCAGGCTACATTTCATAGTTTGATTGAAATTGTGCCATCCAGTCTGTGTCTCCACAAACAAATGGAATATTCTGAGCTTCCAGCATTTGGAGGCACACAGCTTGCATCTTTTTATGAAGAAAAATAAACACCGTGTATGGTAACAACCAAGTCATGATGGATCCAACACGCCTGCCATGCAAAAGCCCTCATGCAGCCTGGGCAGCCGAGTGCAGCCGGGCAAGGACCAGCTGGCCACGATGGCGGACGGGCTGCAGTGGGGGAACATGTGGGGGCTGCATGGGGATGCGCCACGGGGGGGCAGGCCCTTATCTGGTCACGTGCCCACCTTTCCCGAAGAACAAAAAGCACACCTTGTTTATCCCAATGGCGACGGTGGTGGCATCCGGTTCCCTCCAAGCTTCTGGTCATGACTCCTGTCACCCGAGTGACTCCTGTCACCTGGAGGAAGGACTCCAGGACATCCCCCGGCTGCTCTGGGACTGGAAGGCATAAAAGCCACTCCCATGCAATTTTCCAGCCCATTTCTTGGGATGGCTGAGCTATGGTTCTGCAAGCACCGTCTCTGGACCAGCAGATCCACACTGGCAGGAGCGCGTGTAAACTCCAAGTATGTAGGCACTGCCCCAGACCTACTGGAGGGAGTGGGCCAAGGGCAAAGAACACACACCCTGTGAATCTGCACCCACTGACAGACTTTCCAGAAGGTTCAGCCAACAAGCTCGACAGTGTCTTTTTGGCCAGAACTGTGTTGTATGGACATTACTCACTGCAAGGGAGATGGAAAATGTAGCTTTTCAGTTGGGGCCATTGCATTTGGGACACATACACACATGTCCCTAGGAAATGAGGGTTCTGTCGGCGTGAATGAAGGGAAAGAAGGCTGCTGAGTAGTGGCCTGGGAATGCCTACTGCCGTCATTTTGTGTCTCCTGTTCATCTTTCCTCTTTCCACCCCTCTAGCAAAAAGACCAAGAAGAACTGGTCCACCATCTACACATGGGCAGACTGGAGGGTCCTGGAGTCGTGGGCTTTCCTGAAGGTCAAGTCCAGGTTGTCCCTAATCACCTTCGCCGTTAAGAGCAGAAGAAAGGAACCCCCTCTCTGGGCATCATCTCTCATCTTTGGATAACATCTTTTCTCTCATCTTTGGATAACACTGTCTCCCTTGGCCCTTCACCACTGGCAGTAGAGAGACATCTCTATCCTTAGAAGAGTGCCTCTTCCCTCACAAGTGCCCTTTCTGTGTTTGGGAACTTCCCATGTCTCCAGCATTCTCTCTCTGTGCCGAAAGACACCCTTGAATGCCACTACGACTGGTCCTTGGTGTACTCGACCAAGGCTCTTGAGTTGCTTTTATGGGACAGGTTGTCTTTGTACTTAGAGCGTTTAGGAAAGCTTAGAAAGTCCCTGGAAAGGATGTCAGTACAAATCCCTCATGGCCCAGTCAACCACTACTTCAGAACTTGACTTGAAACAGTAACATTATCTCCCACAGTCCAGTGGGTTTATGGACCTCAGCTACAGGTTCTCCCGGGGACTCTCACGCAGGTGCATTCCGAGGTCGGCTGGGGCTGCATCACATGAAGGCCTTGCCACGTATGTAGCAACTGCCTGGGGCAGGTGCTTGGTGCTGGCCGTCAGCTGAAAGCTCAGCTGGGGCCGGAGACTGGAGTGTGCTCCCACGGCTTCTCCGTGTGGCTTGGGCTTTGTCCTAGCATGGCAGCTGGGTTCCAAGAGGGAGTTTCTCAAAGGCAGGCGTCCCTAGGGGCCCACACAGAAACCCCAAGGCTCCGGAGGACGCCGCCAGAGGCCCCAGGCACATTGCACGCATGGGTCCAGCAAGTTCCTAAGGCGAGCTCAGATTCAGGAGGAGTGGAATCAGACAGTGGAATCAGTCACCTCTCAACGGGAAGAGAAGCAAAGCAAAATGTGACCATCTTCAATCCAGCACGCACTGTTTAATCACTAAGGAAACTGGGGGCCAGGGAGGGTTAGTCTGTAGCTCCTCACAGTAATGACAGACTCTGAACTGAAACTTCCGCCCGCCCCGCTCCGGCCCACCTATCTCCACCACTGCTGAGAAAGGGGACATGGGCGATTTTGTTGAGAAACAGAAACATTATCCTAACGGGGGGGGGGGGGGGGGAGGATGAAAGAAAACTTTAAGTAAAAATTCCAGGCTTTGTTCTAGGGAATACTTATTGAATATAGACAGACTTCTTGAAACATCACAAGATCTCTCCCTATTTCAAGTATGATAGACAGCTGTGGCTGTCCATTAAGGTTGAACACTCACTTGTAATAAAGAAGTAGCAATAAACCTTGTGGTCACTCAATTCAGAACTAGATCCTGGAGAAATTCTCAAAGTATTTGTGACACGTATTCACGGAGCCTTCCTATTTACTGAGTTTTTTTTAAAAATAGACCAAAAGGAAGATCTCTGCCCATGGGGGGTTAGATTCAAGGGTCAGAAATGGAATGAGTAAGTTGTCTTAGAAAGCAAACTATCCTAAATACCTCCCTCACATCTTTCTCAGATACTCTAGCACCAACCAAAAATATTAGGAGTTTTTGCCAAAGTGACCTCCTAGTGATGTCCCCGAATTGAGTCTCCAATGTTTCCACAAGTTTTATCTGGCCACATGGCCATTCACAAAAGAACTACAATTCCCAGGGGCACCTGGGTGGCTCAGTCATTAAGTGTCCGCCTTCAGCTCAGGTCATGATCCCAGGGTCCTGTGATTGATCCCTGCATCGGGCTCCCTGCTCTGCGGGGAGCCTGCTTCTCCCTCTCCAACTCCCCCTGCTTGTGTTCCCTCTCTCACTGTCTCTCTCTCTCTATCAAATAAATAAATAAAATCTTAGGGGAAAAAAAAGAAAGAACTACAATTCCCACCTGCCCATACAGCTCGCTTGGCCTTGTGACCACATCTGGACCAATGGGATGATCACTGTCTGGATCATGACCTGAAAAGGGAAAGGGCAGGCCCTGCACCTCTCTTGTCCCCTTTCGGCTGACTGAAACACGGGTGTCCCAGTAGGAACTAAAGCAGCCATCTGAAACCCCCAAGTGTGACCGCCCTTCATGCTGCTTGCTGGCGTTTAGTCCTCGCCTCTGTTCCAACACACCTGTTGGAGGATTTCTGCCCACTGAGTTGTGTGTGAGCATTTCACTCACTGATATGAAGCTGCTGCTGTGACCACCGGAAATGTTCCAATAGTGGCCTGTTGATCAACCCAGCCTCATCTGGGTGCCAGATGAGGACAACACCCCTTTACTGACCCTCAGTGGACAGGAAGCATAACGGGGAAATAAAACTGTCATTTTAAGCCACTAAGATGTGGGGATTGTTTGTCACTGCAGCATAACCTAACCTCTCCTGACTAATAGACCAGCCAACAAGAGAGGGATCTTGGGTCCTTGAACTCCCAGCATCACCATCTCTCCTGTATTGTTCACACCGGTGAGAGAAAAAAATTATCTTTTTTTATGGCACTATCATTTTGGCTGTTCTTTGGCAACCAAAGAACTAATGAAAAGAATAAATGGCAAGCCATTTATTTACTAATATAATTCTCTATAAGGAATCAAATTTTGGAAGGCACTCAGCCCCCTGGTGATTAAAAAAAAGGAGGGGTAAGGTTGGTGCAATGGGCACCAGGAAGTTGAACTTTGAGTTCCGATCATACCTGCATATCTGAGTTTGGACAAATGGGGTTTAATCCCATAAGGGAAACTCTGAAGGCCAGGGTTAAACAAGCCAGTTATCCCACCCATGGTAGCTAGGGACCTGAGGTATGTATCCACCAACCCCTGAGAGTTACCGGTTGAGAGAGGCTCCAGGATATTAATATTTCAGCAGTTCCAGCCTGACATATTGGCGCAAAGTCAAGGCAGAAGAAAGAAGGTCATCTGGTGAAGCAGGGAAGGTGCTGATACTGTTACAGGTGGGACCTGTGGGCACTGAGGTGGGAAGAAGGTCCTGAGGGGGTGGCCAGCCCACATGTCACGTGCCTCTAGGTCCCCATATGTATCCCGAGCCTCAGCAGGAGTTTCTATGTGCCGGTGCTGACAGCGAGGGCATCTTCAACCCAGCAAGCAGAGTTTTCTGAGTGAAGGCCCGCACGGCCCAGCCCTCGCTGCCCTCTCCGGCTTTCTCATTCCTTCCTTCCACGTGGCGCGCTGACCATCATAGGCACCCACAGCTTCTCCCAAGCTCTGTGCCTGTCTCTGGCCGTCTGTGTATCCTGTTCCTCTGCTCAGAATGTTCTGCTCCAGCTTCAGAGTCTGAAGTTCATTCTGTAGTTCCGGGCTTAAAAACATCATTTGCTCTAGAAAGACGGATGCCCACCTTCAGAGCGCCCTCTGCCCCGTCTCGAAGGGTCTCCCCAGCCTGCTGGGCTGTTGTTCTGTGGGGCTCATCCTCTCATCCTTTAGGCCACTGACCCAACACTAGTGCCTGGTCGCAGATGCAGCAGGAAGGTCAGCAAACACCAACGGTAGGCAAGAGCCTCATCCTTCCAGGAGGGAACCCTTCTCCTCAGGATAACTGACCAACTGACCCCTGTACCATGACCACCAGATGGGTCATTTGTGAGACTCTTTCTTCCATAAAAAGCAGTCAGTGGGATAAAAGGACTATATGAGCAGTAAGCAGAAGACGGGAGTAAGCTGGGTCAATTTTCAGATTTTGCACAATAGTTGAGAGATTACTAGCTACCCCACCCGAAGCTGACCAACGTTCTCTCCCTGAGAGGAATGGGCCGGCGTGACCTTCCATGCCAGGTTCTGAAAGCAAGGTCTCGTCTCTCCCTCTCAGGGCCTGCTTTGCTCCTTTCTGCCTGGGAGTTGGCTGTGTGTCCCCCAGAGCAATAATCAACTATCTCCAGTCTCCCCAGTACAGACAAATAAAGAGGAAACCCAGGCGATGGGGCAAAAGTGAAATCAATGGTAAAGAATACAATTCTCACTGAGAGGCCAACCAACGGTGAGAGCCTCCCCGAAAGCCTGTTGCCTCCCACCTAAATACCGAAGCAGCCCCGGGCGGTTCTGGGAGTGCTGGCCAAGAGAGGTGACCTTCCTCTAGCAGACAGTGTCCAGCCCCACGGGAGAAACCCAGCCCCCGAAGTCCCCCAGCGACCGCATGGACGATGCTGGGACCACACCCATCTGCAAATAAAACCCCCGTTTCCTGAAGAGAGGTGAACCCCATTCCCAAAGGCACATTACAGCCATACTCTTTCTCCTTCTTCCCCACACCTCCCCCCACCCCATGACTTTATTTTTCTCCTACTTAAAGATGATAGGCCAGGGTAGTTCAGGGAGATCTTTGTAACATGTATTCCCTTGTAAACAGTAGGGGGCCGAAACATGCTGATGGAACAAAGTCAAAGGAAAGGAGAGACAAGAGTTAATGCCGGTTTAACCTAGGATGTACCATGTTTCCAAATACAGCTGCTCTCACTCATTAACTTATCAACACCCACAACAATCTTCTGAGGCCGGTATTTCCATACGTGACAATAGAGACAACTGAGAATCAGAGAGGTTCAGCAACTTGTCCAAGATCACACAGTAGAGGCAGGAAAACCTAATATGATCACCTTTTTGTTGTTATTATGGTATTTCTCCTCACTTTAACATGGCTGCTGGCCTTCTGCTCCCCTGGAATGCGAATCCATCTGCTGTCAGGAAAAGACCCCTCCCCTCCTGCCTTGCCACGGGCTCCCCCATTCCCATCCAGGCTCCTGTCTATTTGACAAACCGCAGGAGGGAAAGCTGCTCCAGGCACAGCTCAAGCTGCAAAGCTTTTTGGAAGGCGGGCTTTAAGACACCTTCTTTGAATGATCCCAAATCTGTGAGACACAAATAAAACCCAGAATTCTTCAGCTGTGGTCTACTGGAATATCTGGACCCTTTTCCCAGCATCGTGACATCATTTTCCTTCCAGACTTCGATGTTAAAAATAGCCTAGCAAAGCCTTTGAACCACTGTCTCCTTAAAACACAATATGGATCGTATGTGTGTTTAGCACTTTGAAGAAATGCTTTGTGACAGGACACAGGCTGGCCGACTGCTCCGGGGGCCCGACGGCTGCTCGGAGGACGCACAGACTCGTTGCACTTGCACTAAACGGACAAGTGTACACACACGCAGGCTGCTCTTATGTGGGACCACCATTCCAAACCCGCGCCTAACACGCCTTTAACACAACCCTGTGAGGTGACCAGCACTCTGCACGGCAGCCCCGTGTTCTTCTCCCATTCAGGTAGATCGAAAGCCTGATCAGGCAAAATTTTAAGCTGCCATCTTAATATTTCTAACTGCTTCTCTGTCTGGGTGGGCACGACACATTTGGTTCGAGAAAAAGTCACTCAGGTGACTTCCTGGCCTCTGTAAAGTGAGGTGGCTGGCCTCCTCTGCCTTGGTTCCTTAACAAAGGCCTCACCTTCTGGAAGACACTTCATATGCTGGGCAGGCTGCTGAAAGGACATGAGAACGTTTGCCGGAAGCCAACATACCTCCTGGGAGCACAGGGATGGGGAACCGACCTGAGTTGTTGCGGTTCATGATGGGGGAGCCCCTCGGTTGGACTGGAACATTCCACCACGGTCGGCTGGCAGGACAAGAGCAAGCCCCTTAAGGGAAAATGGGCATTTGACTGGAAAGCCCAGCTCAACCCAGACCAGCTAGCTGGCAGCCCTCCCAAACCAGGCGCCCTGACACGAAGGCAGCTGATCCCTCAGTCCTGTGGGTAAAGCGGCTTCCCTCAGAGAAGCACAGAGGCTTGCCGAAGGGGGAAGGGCTCGTCACAGTGCCAAGCAAAGGCACATCAAACCCCGAAGGGCAGTTTTCAACAGCAACGTGAGGTAGTGTGCACCCAGCGAAAGAAGTGGATCCCCCTAGCTGTTTTTTAGGGATGTGGGAGGTGGCGAGGAGGGCCTGACATTTGCCAACACCACTGCTCCAACCCCAGGGGGCCAGGATACCCCAGGATACTTACCCCAGGTCGCCTGGCTAAATTGGAATTTCTGATAAACAACAAGGAAGGTCTTAGTGCAAGTATGTTCCAAATATCACACCACTGTTTCTCTGAAATTCAAGTTTAATCGTGCATGCGATCTTTTTGTGGGCTCAATCTGGCAATCCTGGGCTCATGCAAAGTCTGTTCTGGGCCTCTGCCTGTGCAAGTAGCAGAGCCTTCTTCCCATGAACCCCAGGAGGCGACTGGGCCCAGCAAGGATGAGGCTGGGGAAGAGGAAAGATCTTTTGTTTAGTCCAGAAGGGTAGGATATAAAAGGATTGATGCCATAGGGAAATAGGTATGAGGACTAAGGCCCATAGAATCTTTGGACTTGAACCCCTACCGTTCCTTGGGCCCTGCCAAGCCCTGGGGCGACTTGATGATCTCATATGTGATTTTTTTTATTTCTTTCTTCCCCCAAAATCTGAAATCAGCAGTACCCAGCATACAAGGGCCCACGACCAACATCTAGAGGTACCCACTAACTGCCCCAGGCGAGGGCTCCACGGGCCAGGCCCTTCCCACTTGCAAAAGTTCACGTCCGTCTCACACCACAGCAGAGATGACCACATGGGAGGAGAGGTGATTGGCCCTCCTGTGAGAGCAGAAGCAAGGGTGGCCTGACGGTCAAGGGCCCTATGGGTAGCTGTCACCACTGCACCCCCCTTGGGAGGCCTTAGGGCAGACCCGGTGCAGCAGCTAGTGTAACTATGGTCAAGCACCCTCACGGCCACGGCCAGCAGGCAGCAGGGGGCCAAAGAAGAGCCTGCCCCAGGCCAGGCAAGGGCAATGGGAGATCCTAGACTAGGGAATCCAGCTCCATGAGCCACTGACCTCCAGGCCCCAACCAGCCCGGGATCATCCGCAGCTGCAGACCATCCCCTGCCTACCCTCTTCTCCTGAGCCACCTCCGTCCACTCACATCTCCCGGGTCCCAGAAGAGGTGGAGAAGCCCCGGGTTTGGAGTGACTTTAGGGGGCATCTATCTGCTCTGATTTCCCACCAGCCCGTGTCTTTGCAGACACGAAGAACTCATTCCTCCATGGTCGGCTTCTTCTACCTCTAGTCATTCCTTACACTGAGTCCAAAGCCACTGGCTCTCACCTTTACCCAGAACCTGGGGCCACCTGGAGCCCGTGTCACCCTTCTACTGTATGACACCTGTACCAATTCACTGGATAGGTCTCAACTCTGTGGGGGCAGAAGCATGAAACAGTTTAATTTTTTTCTCCAATGATTTTTTTTTAAACTGAGCTGTCACTGACATAGAACTTTAAAGTTGTCGTTTTTTGTTTTTTGTTTTTTAAATAATCTCTACACTCAACATGGGGCTTGAATGCACGACCCTGAGATCAAGAGTAGCATGCTTCTCCAACTGAGCCAGCCAGGCGCCTGTGATATTGAACTTCAGATTAGTTTCAGGTGCACTACACGGTTCACTATTTGTATATATTATGAAATGATCATCACAAGAAGGCCTTGTTAACCTCCCTCATCACACCTAGTTACAAATTTTTTTTTCTGTGATGAGAACTTTAAAATCTACTCTCTTAGCAACTTTCAAATACTCAATACAGTATTAACTATAGTCATCATGCTGTATATTACATTCCCAGGATTTATTTATTTTATAGTGGGAAATCTGTACCGTTTGACCCCCCCTTCACCCCCCCTTTGGTCCATCCCCCCTTTTTTTTTATTCTACACATAAGTGAGATCATACAGTATTGGTCTTTAATTGTCACTTCGCATAACTTCACTTAGCTTAGCATTAGTGCTAACTCCCTTCGCTTAGCACAACGTCCAGTGGTTATTTTCGATGATACTGTGTCAACTCTCCTATATCCTTCCCTTGATGACATTTTGAGTTCATACCATAGACTTAATCTCAAATTCTATTTTGGGCTCATCTTCTCTCCTCCTCAAGGACTGACTTGACCAGACCCTGAATGTGTGCAGGCAGGGGTCAGGGTTGAGCTCTGAATCAGCTCCTGATCTTCAGGGCAAGGCTCCTCTGGCTTGCTGGGTATGGTACAGGGAGAGGGAAAAGGGCCAGTGTTTCTTTAGCTCACTGGGTCCCAATGCAGTCCCTTTCCTATTGGTTGCCTCCACTTCTTGGACTAAGACTTAGGGACAAGATTAGGCCCAGCTATAAACCTTCTGCTGGTTGCTGAAGTTTTCTGGCTTACACTGAGTCACTACTGGTGCCTTTGGGGGGAGAGGCGTTTCAGGGGGGTTGTATCTGAGTCCTTCAGAGGAGCCTGAGGAGGCCTCCTTATGGCTCAGTTCCCTATTGTCTCTCTAGTCCCCTCAGCCTGTGCCACCAGCATACAGCCCTTGGCTCTGGGCAGGGGAGGCCCAACTGCTGGGCAATGCCAGTGAGTGGGACAATGGAGAAACATCTCCAACCCAGCTGCTTCCCCAGCTCCCCATCCCTGGGCCCACTGACATGCACATATCCCCACCTCACCTTTTCTATTCGGCCCATTGGCTCAGGGGATTTTGTTCTTTGTAATCCCATATGCACTGAAGGCACAGGTATGACCACACTCGGTCCCAGCAGCTGGAATATACCACCTTTCTGATATTAAAAGGGTAAAATGGCCAAGATCACTCTGACAGAGTGGAACTTTGTACAAGATTTGAAGATCAATGTGGCCGAGAATCCTATGGGGTTGTGCAATTTTCAGAACATCTACATATTATCAACCACTCCACACAAATATGGACACCCAAACTGGCCGAGCTGTTTGGCCCCAACCGGGTGAGGCAGTTCCCAGACCTCCTGGAAATCCTCAAGGACAGCGCCAGGCTACTTCGTGGTCTCATCTGGTTCGTTTTTATCTCTTTCCCCCAAAACTTCAACCGAACTATTACTCCACACTGATTAACACTGAATGTAAATCCCATAGAATGCCTGAAACTTCAACGCATTTGGAACGATTTGACTTTTTTAAATGAGGAAAGTGTATTTTCTCCTAATGCAGAAGGGGATTAAAATAAACTTTCCAATACGCTCGCAAACAAACAAAAAGCAGCAGCACCTTGAAGCTGAGGCCAAACATGCAAGTTGGAGCTCAAGCAACAGGAAAGGTGGTTCGTGTTGTTTATCAAAGGAATAACGTTGGCAACCCATCTGAGGATCGTCCCGTGGTGGCTGGGCGGCTGGCTTTCGGTTCTTTTCCCTCCCCTCCTTCTCTAGATATCCCCTTTGGATTATTCTGAATTAAAGTTACTTAAGAGGGGGGCACCTGGGTGGCTCAGTTGATTAAGCGACTGTCTTGGGCTCAGGTTATGATCCCGGGGTCCTGGGATGGAGCCTCATGCAGGGAGCCCGCTTCTCCACTCCCTCTGCTGCTCCCTGCTTGTACTCTCTCTCTCTCAAATAAATAAATAAAATCTTTAAAAAAAAATAAAGTTACTTAAGAAACAGCAACGCAAGGGCATTCCGACCCTCCTTGGTCCACCTGAAAGCAGGAGATAAATCTCTCAGATAAAAGTACCTCCCGGTACAGAGAGGAAAGCATCCTTATCACCAGCGATGGGGAACTGAAGACTAAGAAGATCCTATAACCCAACTTTGTTGCTTCTTCATTAATTTGCTACACCAAACCCGAATCTCCCGTGTTTTGTCAAATCTTCATAAAGAAGTGAAAAAAAGTGAATACAAGCAGGCTGCTCTGGTCACTTCTTTGAGACTCCTAGTTCCCCGGGCTCGCACACTCTCCTGTTCATCTGTCTCAGGCCAGTGTAATTACGAGACCAGCCAAAGAACCTCGAAGGGCAGAGCGGAAAAGATGTCGGTACAGAACATCTCCAGAATCCTGCCTACCACCCTCTCCTTCTGCTCCCATTTACTCACTTGTTTTTCAGTTTAATTTTCCTCTTCGCGCAGATGGAGGTCCGGGCAATCTGAATCCACACGGTCACTTCCCCTCCGCTCTTCCGACTGGACGGGCATCCGCGTGGCCGCGTGGCCCTCAGCCGGGAAGCACCCAGCTCGCAACCAGACGCGAGAGCCCCGGGGGAAGCAACGGGTAACCCGACGCTCGGCTTCCTCAGGGGTCGGACGGGGATGATGACGCACCACGTACGCAGTCATTACGACGATGTAATGACGTCATAGGTTGGGAAAGGTTTCCCGCCTCTAAAGCGCTTTGCGCATGCGCGCACCCAGAAAGCCACACACGCACACAGTGTCGGTGGGGCTCGACAGCAGCTCCTTTGTGAAGCTTCCCGGCCTGGGGCGTATTGCTGTCCTGCATAAAATCGGGAGCGCAGCGGAGCCCTCAGCCGAGCGCCGCGCGTGCCAGGCCGCATCCCCCAGTCAGCAGCGAGGTGCGGTCTGCCCTCAGAGAAAACGGGCAACGTCTCGAGAAGAATCTCGGACTGGAAAACCCAAGTGGAGCTTCTCTGCCGCCGCCCGAGCGAGGGGCGATCCCACTGCTTAGCTTCTCTCTCACCGTTCTCCCAGCAGCACCCACACACAACAGCGCTTCTCACCCCGCCCACGCCACACACGTACACACGTACCGCACACGCCGCACATCCACACGCCACACACAAACACACACGCCTCACCAACACCACACGCCACACACACCACACCCACACCACACATCAACATGCCACACAACACACATACCACACATACCCCACACCACACAACACACCACACCCACACAACACAAATACATACATACCACCCACACCACACCCACACAACACACCACACACCAACATGCCACACCCACACAACACACCACACACCAACATGCCACACCCACACAACACACACGTATCACCCACAATACACACACATCAACACACCACACCCATACAACACACACATACCACACACACAATGCACCACATCCACATCAATACACACAACACACGTATACCACACACACCACGCACACATCAACAAACCACACGCCACACAGAACATGCCACACACGCACACAACCCACAACACATATACTACACACAGCACACATCAGACATCCACATCACACACTACATATACCACACACACACGTACACCACATACATATGCCACACATACACCATACACTGCACACACATACCACATACACACATCACACATGCACTTGCATATCCCCCCCAACACACACACACCTCTCAAAAGGAGATAAGCTACAAGCCTTCAGATGAGGAACAAAATATGTGAAAATGACACCATTTGTTCAAATAACGTGGTTAACAAGGCAATTCCTTCTAAAGACAGCAATTTTTCTTAGGAAAAAAGGCCAAAGTTGCTCTACGAGGAGGGAAGCACCTGCCTCCCAGGGGCCTGGTGGGTCTCCAGTGAGACGTGGCCTGCGGTGTTTGTCTTTGGGTCTTTCAGGGGTAAGAGCCCCCCCCCGCCTACCAGAGCTGAGGTCCCTGCCTTCGCCCCAGCCCACCCCCGTCCAGAACCAGAGCTTCTGCTCCACTCAAAACTCAGTCAATGTCTATGCGCCAAAGCAGAGAATTCCGAAGGTACGAGAGAATCTGGGGGAGCCGGAGTTCCTCGCTCTGGGCACGGGGTGGCATCACTGTAGGACAGACAGGGGGAGCCAATCACTGGGCAGGTAAGAGCGTGAGGGAGGCCTGGGTGGGGGTGGGGGGTCCAGGAAGGGCAGGCACCCCGCACTAAGGGTCACCCTTGGAAGGACCACCCAGGAGAGCCGCCCCTGGCTCAGCCCCAGGAAGTGGGGGAGCTAGACCAGTGGCTCAGCGCTGTTTTCCCCACCTTCCTTCTCCTCTGCCCCTGCGAGGCATTCGCACACTTTCCTGAAGCCTCATCAGTATGCAGGCCACGCTCTTGCGGGGGCCCGATGAGCCAGCAGGGGGCACAGCAGGTGCTGATCAGCTGCAGCGGACAGGGACTGAGTCCCCCAATGGTCCCCCCGGTAGGACAGAGAGGAGGCGACCCGCCTCCTAGATTTCCCTCCTAGATTTTCCTGGGCGATGGAGCCCGGCCCGAAACAAGCAGATGTGAGGGATGGACACACGCCTGTGAACCTGACTTAACTCTTCCTCCTCCTCATGTCCTGCCTCCCTCTCTCCCCCATGTCTCCCCCGCCTCCCCCTTTTCTGTCTTCCCCTCATCCAAAAGGAATGTGAGGCCTCATCCGTCCTGCCTAGTCAACTCACAGATGTTAATCCAACATTTCCCTCCCAGTCTCATGAAGAGGGCTTCTAGATTTTGCGTCTGAGAGATAGAGAGCCAAGTTCAACGTGAGACTAACAGTAACAATAACAAGCTGCAGTACTGCTTACAACACTTGACGTTTGTTTCTTCAATTAGTCCTCGGCTCACCTCCAGTTCTGTGTCAGAGTCCAAAGCAGATCCCATGGGAAGACTAGCCTGCAGTGGGAAGCGGAGGGTGCCAGTGTCTGTGTAATGATTCCACTCAGTTCAGAGGGAGAGGGGCGGTCACTCTCCACCCCATGAGAACTAGCAGTAGGAAGGTCTATAGGTACCATGAATTTATTAAACTCGTCCAAGTTAATGTGATTGCCTCAAGTACTTTCCATTATACACATAACAAAAACCAGAGAAACCTATCTTATACATGTTTTAACAGATAAGTTGGGCCAAATCATTGAATCAAAGAACCGAGGGACCTTAGGATCTCTCAATACTTTGACGTTATAGACGAAAAAGCTGAATTTCAAGGAGATGCACTATTTGCTGAAGGTTTGACCAGGGTGCGTTGAGTAGACCCGTTGTCTCCCCCCGACTTGGTTCTGGCCACTTCCCAAAGCTGGCTCCCCTTAAGGATTCGCTCAGCAAATTCATTCAGCAGGAATTTGTTTTGCAGCTCGGGTGAGAAGGGGAATTTGTCAATTTCTGTAAGACCTGCCAGCCTTAGGGAACTTCATTCTGTGCCAACATTGATCTAGCCTGGAATCCTTAACTGACACCTCAAGATCCCTAGTTTGAACGAGCTTATGAAATTCGAGAAGCAGGAGTTAACTTTGGTGTGATCATCATTGCCCACGTTCCCTCTGGGCTACAGCACGCACGGCAGGCCTGGCTCAGGGAGAGGCTGGGGCTCATCTCCGAGGGCTCTTGAGAGGCTTGTCCCCGAGAGGCAGCTCGTGGCCAGAGGGAGCTGCAAGTCGGAGACAAACTCATCCCCGAAGAAGGGAATTGAGAGGCACACCTAAGAAACCCCATTGGATTGGTTGTTGGATCCAAAAGTGAAATCAGGGGATTACACCGTTCTGATCATTTTTTATCTTTCTACAATTTAAAGCGACTCCCCTTACTTCCTTGCTCAAGATCCATCTATAGCCTCCCACTGACCTATGAATACAGATTCCATAGCAGAACTTCCAAGGCTCTCTGGGACCAGACCCCAGCTTCCCTCTCCTCAGCTGTCAACCAACCTCCACCCTGTCTCACCTCGTTCCCTCTGCTCGGATTGCCGACCCTGCACACTCGAGCTCTACCTGCCCCTGCTGCCGATTCCCATCTCCACGTTTCACTGGGACTCATGTCGTGACCCCCTTCCCAGAGGCCCATCTGGGGATGAGTCCGTCCCTTGTGACCCCTCGGCATGGTGTCCCTTGTCCTGGCATCATGTTCTGCCTTAAGTCATTGCTGTTTATTGAAACCAGGCCTTTCTCCTCCATGAGACTCGAGCTCTCAGAGGGTAAGGACCGTGTCTTACTTGCTTTCGTGTACCTTTCACCGCCTCTGCTGCCGTGCACACCAGTACTTGCAAGAAGTCTGACGAATGAATGAATGAATGAATGCTCTCAATTAAGAGCTGCCAAGCACACAGGCCAATGTCACATGTGTCTCAAGTCCAAGGGCAGCTAGGACTTCTACTCCAAGAATATAGCAAATTAAACCACTGAGGCAATAGGAGAGAAAAACCCGTTTTTTTGCTAGACCTACAAATAGCAAGTACCACTTGTAAACAAAAGACAGAAACATCAAACAGAAAGCTTTGAAAATGAAAAGTCAGTCTTGATGTACTTTGTTACAATTCTGCAAAATAATCAAAATCTTAACCGGTATTTGGGCAATGACGTGACATTTTTGTGCCTTTCAAAATACAAAATGTTCCAACATAACCGCGGACCAATGATCAGAAAACTGGTGTCACTGAGAACTCCATTACCAAATCCCATTTGCCCAGATTCCTCATTTCACATGAGCTATCAGCTTGCCGCTCTCCTATGCCGCCACTTAAAAGCCTCATTATTAGGCATGGAGCGTGCACATTTGGATGGGTAGAGCGTTTGCAATTATATTTTAAGGTGCTTCCCAAAGCTATAAAGTCAAAGCTATAAATGGAAGATGGGCGATGTAATTGTCAACAGAATATGAAACAAGTCTGAAATTCGAGTCGGTTCTACTCAGCTTAAAAGCATGTGCCAGCGGAGTGTACACATCAGAAAGGATTCGGGGGGTTCAAGATGCAGTCAGAAAGCTGGGTGGCTTCAGGCAAGTGGCCTGTCCTGGGTGAATTTCTTCATCTAAACAAGAGTGGGACTGGAGGACCTATGAGGGCCAGGATGGAAAAATTCTGAAATACCAAATAGAGTAAATGATATGGAGTCAAATGGGCCACCACCCACAGAGTTATGCTGTTTATTGAGCTGTTATTTTGTGCCGGGCTTTGTGCCTGACACTCTACCAATTTGGGTTTCTAGAATCTCACAAGCTGTGCTAGGTGGATTAATTAAAGAGACATTAAATGCTTCACCCACTGCAAACTAATTCCAAATTAGAAAAGCCAACCTATGAAAGGACACCCTGTGCCACAGTTTATTGACTTCAGATTCCACTTAGACAACGATATGAGTGACTCTATCAGGCTCTGAACCCCTCCCGGTGAGAACTTGATGCAGGGAAACACTCATTTTCCTGTGGGTATTGCACTCAGTTTCATCAATAAAGACAACAAGATAGGGACATGGGCCTGATAGAGATGGCAAAGGCCAAGTTAGGTACTAAGATCTCTGGAGTCTGGCCTTTCAGCGGTTCATTGACTAAAGTGTCCCCAATTCCCAAGAACTTTAGAGGCATTTTTGATCCAAAGTGAGGAGGCAATATTAAGCAAGATATAAAGACTACAGGGGGAAAAACAACAAAAACTAGAGAATATCTCTTGCTTTCCTTCCCTCTCTCCACTATAAACACGTACCATTATCTTAGGGAAATCAAGCAGACTAAACCCCTGAGGGGCACCATTTTCCTTCAGCCAACAGGTTGTTGCTGTTACTTTGGGCCTCCAGAACTTCTCAAGCTGTGACAATAATATTTGGCGAATTAATTAAATGGACATTAAATCTTTCACCAACTGTAAACTAATTGCAAATTAGAAAGGTCGGCCTATGAAAAGGACATCCTCTATCCCTTCGAACAAAGTCATATAATTTGATAGAATCTGGGCTAATGAGATTCCAGGGCTTTCAAGGGGGGACCCCAAAGAAACCTACTGGGGAGGGCGGGAGAACATGTGACTGGTGCTGGTCAGGGAGAGGTTAAAAATGAAAACAATCATTCCAAAGACCTCCGGTGCATTTCCACCTCTGGGTGTTAATTCTGCCCTTGTCAGTTCCGAAGCAGGTAGCTCTGACATACGGTGGGCACTATTTAATTAACTTATCAAGGAAGCGCTCTTGTTGTGTGGAGCTTTTACCTGCATGGACCTATCAAATACCACATTTCTGGCCAAGAGGAGCATTTATGGAGAAAGAAGATTATCTAAATTTGCATTTGCTGATGCGGCACCCTGGGTAGCGGTTGTTCTATCTTGGACCTAGAAAGTTATTTCAACGCTCCCTCCACCCCAGGTTCCCCACAGACAGCACCTGCACAGTGATGCCGTGGCTGGTCTCCATAGAGAGCACCCCCCGGCCCCGCCCCCAAGCTACCTACCTGTTCAGCGCATCCCAGGCAGGTGCCTCCCAGGGAAAGGATGTCCTGGAAGGTATAGCACCTCCCCCAAGACGGAATGAATACTCACAACCCAACCTCCAGATCTATACACAAGTAGCGTGGGAGATACTTATTTTAGAAACATGTATCTGTTATTTTCTTTCTTGGTCCCAATTAACCGTGTTCTCTTTATTCTACTCAAGGCCACAGGACGGTTCTGCTTCTGTGTTCTCTCTCCTAACAACAACAAAGGTTTATGATGGCTATAACTGGGGGACTGGACAGTATAGTGGCTGAGTGACTATCTGAATTCCATCGTTCTTGGCCACAGGGAGGCCTGCAGCGGGAGAACCACAACACAGACTGAGAAGTGAAATGTGATGGAACAAAGCCATCCTGCTACAATTCCCAAGTCACCGAGGTTCCTAAGCTTGGACTTGCGTGCTCCGCTGCACCTCTTCCTGGGGGTCATAACCAAAAGGGCAGGCCCACGTCCATAAGCCTTTCTCGAACGTATCAGTTATGAAATGTGCCGTATGACAACTGTAAAACCCCTAGTTAGGTGGTTCTTAGTTGCCACTTTCCTGCTTGACTTGAGTAAGAATCAACTGATTTTTCAACATTTATTAGCTGTTGATCTTTAACAAGTTAGTTTCCACATCTGTAAAATGGGGGTAATAATACCCATCGTGCAGTTATTGCGACGATTAAAGAGGCACACAGATCAGTATCGGTGGCTTAGCAGGCACTCAGTAAATGCTAGCCTATACTATGACCAAAGCAAAAAGTCACTATTTTGTTTGCTCTAAGTATGGGACGGACTGGCATGCTTTGGTCTTACTGAAAGATTTTTAGGGCTGAAGGGTTTACCTGTAAAGATACGGTGAAACCTACCCGATCACATTAACTAGGAGTAAAGTCATGGAGGATCCTAGGGCCCTCTTCCTTGTTTAGGAGGCTCGTGCCTTTGAGTTTGATATACGCACTCTAAAGACGTCCGTAGTGGGTGGATGGATGTCTTCTGCAGGCAGGCAAGACCTCACCTTGTCAGAAAGGTCACAGAGGCGTCGGGCGCCCAGTTACTAACGACTGTGCTCACACGCTTACAACTGCACACAACTTTGAGGACGATTGAATCAGCTTGCTTAGTTTATTGAATCAACAACAAATTAAAAAAAAAAGTCTCCATAAAAATTTTGCCAACAAGGTGATCAGACACAAGTACAAATCCAAGTCAGGGTGTTGAGGTCATCTCATTCTTGTTTTGTGTTATAAAAAAGATTCCGGGGGTGCCTGAGTGGCTCAGTGGGTTAAAGCCTCTGCCCTTGGCTCAGGTCATGATCTCAGGGTCCTGGGATCGAGCCCCGATCGGGCTCTCTGCTCAGCAGGGAACCTGCTTCCTCCTCTGTCTCTGCCTGCCTCTCTGCCTACTTGTGATTTCTCTCTCTGTGCAAATAAATAAAAAATTTAAAAAAAAATTAAAAAAAATAAAAAAGATTCCGTTCCTCTAAATAAAATTGAATCTAGACAACAGATCATTGTGGGCTTATTTCTAAAACTCATTTCTTGGCCCTGCCAGTTAAGTGATAATGAAGCTACAGATTAAACTCTCTTCCCAATAAAAATGGAAATTCTTTAAAGAAAGTGAAGGAAAATTTATTTTAGCTTAAGTCTATCAGACAAAATGTACTTTTCCCTTACCATCATGGCTAGAAAAGCAGCCTTTGCAAGCCTTTTGAAAAACCAGAAAAGACAGAGAAAAGCTTCTACTAAACCATTACCTATTCTGCTAAACATAAAATAAAAAAAGACTCAAGGGTCTCTTTCCTTAAAAAACAAAACAAAAACACAAATTGGTTAGACACAAAAACGGGATGTACCACTTTCAACCCAACCATCCATAAAAATAGTGATTTGGAAAATATGAGAGAAAATGTCTCCATCGAGATCATTTTCATAAAGCCCCCAGGAGGGTGCTCCACACACACTAGATGGATATTGTCGGGTTTAGCTCACCCCGCCCTCCGCAGGGACCCCACGGTGTGTCGTGATAAAACAGTTGCAGGTTTTCAAAATCATCAAACTGTTTACCAAACTCACTCGCAGGGCTGGCACAGGCCACGGGTTGGCGGCACGTGGAGAGAAAGCACCGCGCCGGGCCGCCAGCAATGGGCACAACGCCCGGGCGTGAGTCCTCGCTCTGCTCCATACCAGTTAGCCTGGGGGAGGCCTATGCCCTAAGCCCCGCACATTCAGTGGAAGAACTAACGATATCTGCCTATCGATAGCATTTTTGCGAGGCTCTGATGAAATAACCTGTAGGAAAGTACTTCCTAAACCTTAAAGGGTTATTTACACACTCTTTATATATGAATCCTGTGTGGTTATAAGGCAGGGATTTGTAGTTGCAATCGGTGGGGGCATAGAAATAGCTTTGACTGATAACTAAATACTACTGAAACCTCACCCCATTATATTTGTTCACTGGTCTAACTGATCTTATTATGATGCACCACTATGGAGGTGCTCTCCTTATTCAATATGAATATTTCCCACTTGTGTTCTCCACTGCTATCACAGAGAACTTTCAAGATATTGAACATTCAGGGGCGCCTGGGTGGTTCGGTGGGTTAAATAAAGCCTCTGCCTTCAGTTCAGGTCATGATCTCAGGGTCCTGGGATCGAGCCCCACATAGGGCTCTCTGCTCAGCAGGGAGCCTGCTTCCTCCTCTCTCTCTGCCTGCCTCTCTGCCTACTTGTGATCTCTGTCAAATAAATAAATAACCTTTATTAATCTTTAATCTTTAAAAAAAAAGATATTGAACATTCAGCTCTTGGGCTAATGCTACCTCTGAACAAACTAATGGTAAATCTCAAAACTGGAGGAAGTAATTCCTAAGTTTAGAGCAGGTTGACAGAAATATGGCCCATTTCTGGCCCAGTAAATCTTCCTGGTAGGCATAAAATAAAAACTAGTTTGACATGGTTGAGAGGACAGCTGTTTTTGCCTTTCCAGAGTGTCCCTTTGGGTAAAAGAATCTGTCCCTTCCTTTTAACTGCTCTCAGAATGTGTGCTTTGGGTAGGGCCAACCGGCCGAGGATGGGCACTAAAGGTTGCTGGTTTTTCAGACAGGTTACAGACATAACCTGCATAAGACATACCATCACCAGAGAAATTCAATTTAAAAAGCTTGAACAATGCAAGTGCCTAATTCAAGGTTTCACAAAAAGCTTGATACAGGGCTCCAGTGATAAAAGGACCCAGTTTCTCTGTCTTGGCTCTGTTCCTTCAGCACTGGTCGTCTTGGGGGTGTTCTCCTCTCGGGGTTGCACGGAGGACTGCAGTAGCTAGCTACCTCCTTCCTTCTCATGCAAGAAGGGCCTTTGTTCTAGCAGGACTATCCCAAGTCCTGACATTTGCTCCGTTTGGGTTCACGTGGATCACATGCCTGCCTGACCAGCCTTGTGACGGGCTGGACGGGCAGGGGGCACGTGCCGCAGGGCTGAGCGCATGTGCCCCACTCCAGCAGCCTCAGGGAAAGGTGCTGACCTCCGGACACACAGGTCTTGAACGCGGGTTAGGGCAAAGGGGAGAACGGATAGTCAAGAAGCAAACATGCCCAGGTCCACTCTGTCCTATAAGCGATCTGGATTTTCGCATACGTGAGAATGGTGGTTTAGTTTTTGATACATTTTCATGTCGTGCAGCCGTTCGGGGGCGAGAAATAAAGGCCGACAAAGGTGGGTGTGTCCTAGACACTCCTCTCTGTACGTTAAATTATAATCCTTTAAAAGGGATCTTTTCAGATTTTGAAATTGATCTTTTTATATGAAATTATACAATTCATTCACTGTGTTTCAAGTGCCCACATCTGAAAAGAAAAACAGATGAAATGTCAAACATTTCTAAGAATTAACATGAGGAAAACAGGAGAAAAAGCAATCACATAGATGACATGGAAGAAAGCATAAATGATACGAATCAAGACACTGCAAAGAGAGTATGTAACTTGACTTTAGTAACTATTAAGCATTGAATATGAAGATGAGTTTCCAGTCTTAAAATCCTCTATTTAATTACACTGTCAGCTAGAGGAACAGCTACAGAGAAGCCCAACTACTTTCAAAGGTGCAGACTTTACTCGTATTTATTAAACGCAAGCGTTTTCTATTTATTTTTCAATAATAAGCATCCTTGTCTTCTGTAATTTCTTCCCATCTGCCATTCATCACAGCTCTTTATGTGGCTTAAGAGCATGTTAAAGACGTTCGGAAACCAGCATCATAATTCCTCCGACCAGATTTTTGTTACTGCTTGCCTCATACTCGCTTGGCATCCTATCAGGCCATCTTGGAAGGGGACAGTCCCGTGCTTGCTACTATAACAGTGAACCTTCTGAGTATGTGCAGCTAAATCTCCCCAGCGGTCTGGGTTTACAAAGGGCACCGCAAGGCCAGCCCCGCTCTGCACGGTCTGGGAGTACGCACGCGCGCAACCGCACACGCAGAGATCACTTCGGTTCTTGCGGTGTCAGCCAGACCCGACTCCAAAATGTCACCCTGGCTGGCCTCACAATGCCTCAAACGCCACCGCAGGAGGCCCATTCATTAGGACTTCAGTCCTGCCTATGCATCAACCTCAAATTGGAGAGTTTACTCAATGACCCCAATAACCAGCCATACTCTGAAGCCTAAGAGCCGATAGAAGGTGCCAGGAGGTCAGAAGGGCTTGAAGTATAAGGAAGGCTATGAGGTGGAAGGAATGGGGACAGGCCCAAGTTCCTGCTTAGGGTCTAGAAAGAGAAGGCCCTAACGGGCAGTCCCGTATAGGTAAGTACACAGGCTTTATATAGATCATTAACGGTGAAAAACAACTGAAATTTGACATTCCAGGAACAGAAACCTCAAAACATGAATTCTCATAAAGAAGATGAGACTTTCTTCTGAGTTTCCCTTTTCCTGTGCAGGAATTTAAATGTGCTTTAGCCAAAGAAATGTTAGCTTAATGTTAGCAAGAACATTCTATTGGCTAAAGTAGAATGGTCTTTCAACTGAAAACACTGCTTCACCATGTTTTTTGAAATGGAGAGACCTAGGGCTTACATACAGCTGATTCACTGAATTCACGAATTTTCAATTAATACCTTATAACGATTAAAGTACATACAGGAAGGGTGCCTGAGTGGCTCAGTCAGTTAAGCATCAGTCACAATCCGGGGATCTAGTCCTGCATCAGGCTCCCCGCTCAGCGGGGAGTCTGCTTCTCCCTGTGACCCCCCCCCCCGCCTCGTGTTCCCTTAAATAAATAAAATCTTTTTTTTTAATGTACGTATAGGAGAACAAAAGGATTTATAAAGATACATTTATGGTTTCATTCGTGTCATTTATTTCTGGATCATGCACAAAGACAATTCCATTAGTACATTTATCATATTATCCACTTTATATATTATCCACTTTAGTGCTTATAATAATATGGTCATCTTCACTTGGATATCTGAAATGTAGAAGTAGCATATTCATTGCTGTTAGTGCGCTACCTGACGTGGAACTCCAGGTTACTGATTTGTAAGTAGAACTTAAACGAATGTCCATGATTCTGAATACCACACACCACTGGCAGAGGTGGCAGGAACCGAGTGAGAAGGAAACTTAAAGCAGGACAAAATCTTTTCTCCAAACAATAGTATGACTGCAATAAAGGAAAAGCCGATGTGAACCACAGGGTTTTTTGCATTCTGCCTTGCCTGAATAAATTTCACAAACTCAAGAAAGAACCTCAAGCTTTTCACATTCCTTACTCTTTGGGGAAAGGCCAAGGACAGCACCTCCTTTTGCAGCAAGAACACGAGGCTAGTTGCCTGCAGACCTGGGCTGAAACCCTGAACGTGGTGACCTCGCTTGACCTCCGTGTGTCGGCTGTCTTGACTAGACACCTGAGTCTGATCTAAACCATCCCCGGGGCTGATTTGCAGCTCGCAGGTCCCGTGACTCCTAGGAAACTGGAGGCCGAGGGAGCGCATCAGACCAGTGGTTCCCCTAGCGTGGTTCCTGCAGCATGACCACCTGAGAATTTTTAAGAAATGCACGTTTGGGGCCCTGCCCAGAGCCACATTGGGTCGGCAGTCTCTGATGTGGGCAGTCCTCAGGTGGTTCTGATGCACACTACACAGTACGAGACCCTGGACCGGACCAAAACCACATTTAAGAAATTCGCGGTTCTGGGGCGCCTGGGTGGCTCAGTGGGTTAAAGCCTCTGCCTTCGGCCCAGGTCATGATCTCAGGGTCCTGGGATCGAGCCCCACATCTGGGCTCTCTGCTCAGCAGGGAGCCTGCTTTCCCCTCTCTCTCTCTGCCTGCCTCTCTGCCTACTTGTGAGCTCTCTCTCTGTCAAATAAATAAATAAAATCTAAAAAAAAAAAAAAAGAAATTCACGGTTCCAAACAAAGGGCAAATTAAATCAATCTAAACTCTATCATTAGGTTTGGTTTGTCGGCTACACAGAGATAAAATTTAGGGCAATTTTAGCTACTAACAGCCAATGATGGTTTTACCCACTAATTTAGAAAGTTAGGATTTTAAATCCTTATTTTTTCCAAAGCTACTTATTAAGGAAAAAGTCATTCTCTAACTATGAAAGACTTTCTCTTCAACCTTGTCAATAATGATTTAATAAAAGGCATATTCAGGTTTGTAACATATACTAAAAGATGTATGTCACCAACATGAAATATTGTAATAGTGCACAATAAGGGATTTTTACACTGCCAACATAATAAATTGCGGTTTTGAGTTATCGGCACACTATAGTAATTGTAATTGTTTCTCATACATGGACACCTTGTGTTTCAATTTCTAGTTTTATAAGAATCAAGACAAATTTACATACGTAGTGGCTCCATAACCCACTCTCTGGAAAAAATCATAATTAAATATGTAATTATTTTATAGATGAAATATATAAATAAAAAATAAATAACTTTATGAATTATTAGATAAATTATTAAATAAATATTTTGCCTTGCTAAAGTATCCTAATCTTTCCCAAATCAGCTCACCACGCACCAAGAGGACTGTCAATCCTCACAATCTAGTCTTTTATTTTCTGAGATTAATTAAGACTTAGACTACTAAGAGAAAAAGAACCCTATCAACTGTCCCATACTATGTTTTTAAACATAGCTCGTAGGACGTCAAAAATAAGCTACACTATGGAGACAATGCCTCAAATGATATGGTAAAAATCAGTGATTTGGAAAATGCAAAAATCTGACATACGTTTTATCATTTCTTTTCCATCATTATAGGTTTAAAAAAAAGAGATTAAACATTTCTAATCAGGAATAAGCAAAGATAACGTACCAAAACCGAAGCACCAAATGTACTAAAACCTGGTAAGAATCTGTTAATGAGGTATCTCTTTTGGATTTATTACAATAGAACCTTAGTTGTTAGGGCACATATCCAAAGTCGCTGAACTAGTTTTATTCTATCTGAAGACAAAGTCATTTCCGCGGCAGGGCAGCTTCAACTGGAAAGATGTCACTACAAGAAATGGCTTACGGTCACTGCAGTCATCTAGATTCAGACGCCAGGGTTTGCACAACTAACAGCATCACACAACTCAGAAAATGCTAAATACGCTTAATATACAGATACACATTTAACACTGTATCGCATCCTCACTGCATTTTTCAAGCTGAACCAAGTATTCTGATAAGCACTCTAGATGCACCCAGGAGACAGTTTTAGAGAAAAGGGCTGTTCAAATATATCATTTACAACACTCAGAGGTATACCTATACCATAAAAAACTTAACGCTAGTAAATTCAGCACTTTTTTTTTTTTTTTTACAAATTTTTATCAACGTGTTCAGATGTTGGATTTTTAGAATATCCTCACAAAGATTCTATAAACCAAATAATCTGAGCTGGTTAAAAAGGATGACGAAATGACTTCAACATTTAATATAGCTTTTATTTGTTTAATTTGGTAAGTGAAGAATGTAACGCTTTCCAGGCAAACTCTGGGTTATCTTAGTCACAAGTCCACAGTTAACATGATTCTGAAGCACAGTCTTATCTTCAATATCTACTCACCCTACACAGTCACAGCTAGAGAAGTCCATATACATATGTATTTGTTTTCAACAACTCGGGATTTGCAACAACTCTAGATTCAGATTTTATATTCTCACACACTTCAAAATGTATCCATTTGATGCAGGATATAACCATAAGAAGATAAAAATTCATGCAATGATACTCAGGTCTGGTTTTGTTTTGTTCTTAAAAAAAGTAAATCCAATACTTGATCATTCAATGCCATATCAAGTGCATTGAATATCTAAAATAAAACAAGTGCCAATTTTATCATGAATTAATAACATATTTATTGTCTTGAAACCAAACAGGCCCAAGTTCCTTTTTGTCTTTCTTGAGTCAGCTATTAACTCATTTCTCTCAAACTTCCTGTGTAAGAAAAAACAAGCTATTTCCTTTCTTTTTTGCACTTTCAAGAGATGGCAGAAGGTTTAAGGTAGGTATGTTCTTGATAATTCAGAGTCAGAAAGTACTTCCTCCTGAGCAGAAGGTTCATAATCCCCTGCGTTTTCCGCCAATTCAGTATCTAAGTCGTCATTACTTTCTGCACTGTAATCCACTTCTTCAAGGAATCGAGGCTCATCTTCATCCAAAACGTAAGTGGTAGGGCTGTGGCCAGAGCACATAGAGCACACGAGACTTCATTAGATCCTAAGGTTCTAATAAAAGGTTATTTGACCACACTGGGTTAAACTCTGATTTCAAAATAACACAAGTAGCTTGCGTTAGCTTTAAAAATGTTATCCAAATGAAAAAGTTAAGAGATTTCTAATAGTTGAGTCCATAAAGGGTGACATGTTAAGTATTAATTATACGACAAGGCTGTCAATATAGACCCTACAATTAGATAGCTATAAAAAACAAGAGACTCCCCGATTAGGTGGCTTTTTTGTAGGACTTTTATCAATTTGCAGGGCTAAAAGTTCTATCTTAATCCCTTAAAAGGAACAGACCATTTCAGTAAGCTTTATTTTATTTATCTTATTAATTCACCCATTACAAGAAAGTGCGGTATTTAAACACTAGAACCACTTATCCTAAGTCTATACAATGATTATTTGCCATAAAACAGCCCATACGCTTTTCCTCCCTGTTTCCATTGGTCAAGAATAAAAATGAAAAACAAGTGAACACTCCCCACCCAGATTAATTACTTGCCCTTGGGACACAGAATAAGATATTTGCTTAAAAGCACTAAGTGCTTCTGAATATTTCATTAGGTAGGTTGTCTGGGATAAAGACAACCTTTCCATCTTGATTTCTCCCCATTTGGGAGATTTTACACACACGCGCATGCACTCGTGCACACACACACACACACACACACACGCGCGGTGTTATCAAAGAAATACTACAGGAACATTTCAATGTCCCCATTTTGTGACCGAAACTATCTTAATTTCACACAGATGTATGTGTATATCCCACCTGCTTCCAAAAAGGATTTCCCATCATGTATGCAATTAAAAGCTATAAAATCAGACAATAAAAAAGGAACAACAATCTGTTAAAATGAGCAGAGAGGCAAATATCATTAGGCATCTAAAATGAAAGAAGTCCTGCACTGAATGTGAAATTCAGTTCAGATTATCTCCAAGGCTAGGCAGGAAAGACAAGTTAATGGATTATATGGTTCTCATTTTCAAAAAAGAGAAAGCAAAACTCATCCACTGAGATTATCTTTTTTCCCTAGAATTGTTTTCATCTCGCTCATTAAAAATATATTGCAAAACCACCTTCATCTTGTATAGCAAACGTCTTTAAAAGTTCAGAGCTTGCCCTGAGATGGAGGAGTCCTGAGAAGCCAGCAGAAGGACTACGCGAGACTTTATGACCTATCTAACACTCACAAGTATCACAGCTTTCAATTAAGCAACTAAACTATTTATCATCAATCTACTAGGTCTTTAGGGAAAAAATGAGATTAAAAGGAAAAAATTATTTTTGCCTTCTAAAATGACCATTTTACAGTAATTCATCCCTCCTTCTTGAGTTCGGTGTTTCAAATTCTCAGGGTGACCCCGGTGAATCACCGCATACATGGCGGACTATTAGAACAGACTCTGAGGACAGATGGTGGCTTCGGCTAAAGCAAAAGAGGGAGAAGGACAGAAATGAGGGGAGAAACTTGCTTACTTTCTTCCTGGAGACTGTCCCAACAAGAAGAAACGATAGGGGAAATGCAAGGGAGGGGGCAGATTTGCTGGAAAGCCACGCGCTCCGCCGGTACAGGGGCGGGGGAGACCAGCCAGGACTGCAGACCATCACTCCACAGCGAAGAGGCGCCGGGACCAGAGCGATGCGGTCACCTGCAGCTTTGTGGGGTCTCCTGACAGGTAAGAAGAGCACAAAATCCATGTGGTGGATGGGTAGGTGGGGGGGCAAGCGTCGTTCAGGAGATCCACGGACAGCAGAATTCCAACCCCCCCTGCACTCCAACCTTCCCACCAAATGAAATGAAGATAGAAAAGAGCAGAAAGTAAATTGGTTACCAGAAGCCCAGCCGCTACATGGAGGTCAGAGCAAGGACCTAGTTCCATATGGGAAGCTGAATACTAGAACATTAATCAACATGAACTAAGGGAAAGGGTCTAAAGAAAAAAACCTAGTCTTATACGCTAGAAAACAGTCTTGTAAGTTAAGGGAACAGAAGAAGTATGATTTAGAAGCAATAAAAATGCCCAGGATCAAGCCAAAAAAGTTCCGAGACATCAAGGAGACTTGGAACAATGCTAGCATCAGGCAGCTGACAAGCACTTTTTTTTAAGTCTAAGAAGCAACAACCTGGAAGTCAAAGCTCCTGGAAATTTAAAAGAAATCCCATAATAAAAAATGTTCAGAAAGTAACTTGAGCCTGTCAATTCCTGATCTTGGCTCCTTCATAGGCTGACTGTGACATCCACATCTCCACCCACGTTGTGGCATCATCCATCACTGGTACCTCGGAATGGACGGGTTTCACACTCTAATTCCATTCCCGGAACCCACACTGACCCTGATACTGGATGCCTGTCTCGGCAGGTCCTATCAGTCACGTTCCGAGGCTCAGCTCGTGACGGGCATGGCTGAAACACAGCGAGTCCATCCAGCAACGGCAAAGGGGCCCCCAGTGCCAACCTGCGCACGTGTGGCGGCGGGGAAGAGCGGTGGGCAGGGCTGGGGTCACGGAGCCGCGGGAACCCTGAGCCAGCAGGAACGGAGGATTACACTCCCCATCGCTCCCCGGAAAGCAGCCTTCTGACCAGTGTTCCAGCTGCCACTGTCCAGTCCATTGTTTCTCGATCGCTGTGTTGCACTTAACTGGTAGAAATTCCAGTACTCCTGTCTTCCGGTGTGCCGCAGTCCCCTCTGTCCCTCCTCCCTGCGGATCAAGTGCTCTCCATCCTCTGCATGCCTCAAAACAGGTGCTTACAAAAACACTGTCCTGGCGCGCTCCCATACGCAAGCGCTCTTTGAGTAAGCTCACATATTTGAATTTGCATTCTCGTCATTTCCAAATTCCAAATTTCAGGCCCTGACGTCACCCCTGAACTTCCACTGCGCACACAGCACTTGCTATAAGGCTCACACGGCCATCTCACACATGCCCCAATGTACGTTTGCCACGGAACTCACCAGACTCCCCAGCAAGCCTGCTCCACTTGTCCTCGTCCCCGTATCATCCACTCAGTGAGTCATAAAACCACAATTCTCAGCAAGCAAGTCCTTCCAGGCAAGTTCCGAACTACTTCTTGCCTCGCGTTTTACATCACAAGCCTTCACGGACACTGCTTCCTCTGCCTCGGACATACTCCCCACCTTTTATCCACCAGCGACTCCTATTTCCTTCACACCGCAGCTCGGGCTCATCTTCGGATGTCGTTCCTTTATGAAAGCCCACCTCGGGCTAGGTACCCTTCCTCTGCATTCCCTGTGTACCCTGCACATTCCGTCTGATCACTTCTCCCATGCAGGCAAAACCATCTATTTGTGGGTCCGTCTTCTCAAAAGCACGTTAAGGTCGGGAGCTGTGACTTACCCACATTAGTACCTCCTATCAGCTCCCAAGAGTACTCGACATGTTGCAGGCCCGAAAAAAATATTTGCTGAACTCATTATGAGAAGCCGCAGGGGCCCACGAGATCCCTGATTTTTATATTACCCCATCCCACTGATTATACATTATGTAAAAAAATGTGAGGCACAAGACCGATCATAGCAATTCAGCTTTGCGTTTATTAGTAATTCCAACATATGTTTGAACAAGGTACAACTTAGGAAGGGCCTTCATATACATTATATCTCACAATAACCTGCAGGTAAGAGAAAGGCTTTAAGATAATCTGTCCTAGAGTTATAAAGTAATTAATTCCTTGACATCGGTAGAAAGGAATTCAAGTAGTAATTTGATCACAAAAAGAAACTCTAATCAGCACTCAATTATTTCCTGTCACTATTACTTCTTTTTTCCCACCACAACCGCCTTGTCCCCCCAATTTTCTTCATGTAAGTTGACTCCTGATGCCGTGTTCTGCTTCGTTCTCCCAACAGCTGACCTCCGCATCCCCGCCCTGACACCCTTCTCTCCTGGATTTTAACCAAGAAGAAACATTTCACTCTAAGAGAAAAGAGCATTTTAGTCCCAAACCAAATCTTTCTCATGGTGCTTCAGGAAAAATAAAACCTTCACCCAAATGGCTTTCTCACAGCATGAATTTGTTGAAATTCTCTGCTATATGGTGTCACTAGGACGTAGGAAAGGTTTGAAATTCCAACTGATTCCTAAAGATAAAAAATTCTGCTTCATTCAGATTCAGAAAGTATTCTGGCTATCACTATGTTAAACTAGTAACCTCCACGATGGTAGACCTAAGAAATTCACGCCCTCCCTTGACGTATGCCCAGCTACTCGCATGAGGGCTGACTGGACGCCCAAGACACGACGCAGATCTTCAGCTCTGTTACCTAGACAAGCATGAAAGAAGCAAAACACTGGACATGGAGTCAGAAATTCTGGGTCTGAGCCTCTCTTCTTCCACTAGCCAGCTGCAACAAGTCACGTACTTTCTCCAAGCACTGGTTTTTCTCCAGAATAAAAGCAGAGATAACAGTCTTGGCCCCGCTACCTCACAGTTGTTTGACTCCAATTAGGTAGTTAAGTATGAGAGCATTTGTACATTCTTATGCTGTACAAAACGCTATTATGAAATTAATAAAACCTACCTTGTTAAAGAAAAAAGCTAAATCAGTTCCTAAAGGGCCCAGGTAATGGGCTGCCCCCACACCAATAGGACTAAAAATACTGCCTTCCTTTTGTAATTCCGAACCCTTCCTTAACCTCATACTCTCCTACCATTTTGAAACTAACCTACCCATTTTCAGACAGTACAATAAAGATATCCTGGGGGAGAAATGCTGAAATTGATACACAAATGGAAAAATACTCCATTGCTCAAAATTAGCAGCAATTTGTGACTTGCTGATTATGTCTTTCTTGTATTGAAATATCAGGTCTCATGTGAAAGAAAAAGCTCTACCTGCCTAAATATCAGAGAATGTTTTATTTATATAATTTGATTCCCAGCTCAGAAGAGATCTTTTATCTACTAAATATCAAAGCAAACAAAATTATCCGTAGAAAATACAAGTAACAGTTTTGTCAGCCTCAATTGTCCACAGTGTATACACACAAGTATTTGCACATTCCTACACAGGTACATACCCAACACACAATTAGAGTACAGAATTTCTAACAGGATCATCTATGGTGGAGGGAAAGGAAAGTAAGTTGTCAATTCACTGATACTTTTTGGACCACAAATATAACTAAGCTGCCTTCAAAAAACAGTCACTAAACTCCAACTGACTTCATATAACTATTGATCTAAAACATTCCTTATACAAAACGAAAAGGTTAAATAGTTAAGTTTCCCAATAATGCAGGGCACCCTCAAAAGCTGAAACCATTCCCTTTTAGTAATTTTGCTTAGTCACTTGGAAGATACAAGATACAATGAAAGCACAGGGGAATTCTGGAGCCAGATCTGGGCACAATTCCTGGTTTTGTTGGGAATTACCAGACAGATGACCTTGGGTAAATTCACCTCTGAGCCTCAGTTTACACACATATGAACAAGGGTTCCAATACCATCTGTCTCCAATCATACTCAATAGAACACAAAAATCTCGGAGATAATAATTGAACGTAACAGAAATGCGCATGCGTGTTTGGGGTCCCAGGGCCGTCCCTGTTTTAGTGATGCGCTAGCAAGATGTACAGGATTCAGCACACAGTTGTAGTAACAGCTATGACATAAATTACAGTGAAAGGATACAAAGCAAAATCAAGAGAAAAGGTGCATGGGGCAAAGTCCAGAGGAACCCAAGGCAAGGCAAGAGCAGCTCCTAAGAGGCAGAGAAGTCATCAGAGTTTTCAGCAATTTCAAAGTTTTGGAGGCAAAAATTGGAGTTCAGAGCTGCCAAGTTTCCTGAAAGAAGGGAGTTGCAGAGATATGACCCCAACAGTTCTCCCCTGGAGGCATGCGACAAGCTCTTAAAATACACAGTGCAAGACGCGGAAAAGCAAAGCAGAAAGCAGCAAAACCAACCAACCAGAAAATAAACAACAGAATTTGGGGCAGTCTTGGGATGCTGAGGGAAGGAGAAGCCCTAGGCCTTCCACAGTGACCTCTGGAGGGCAGTCACTTAGAGAGGGGACACGTGAACCCTGGCTCAACAAGATTTACAAGTTTTGCAGACCCGCCCCCAGCTAGCTCAGTCCCTGGCCTGACTAGGGCCACCTGCCTACTCCACGGCCCGCCAGAGGATAGAATGAATCCTCTCTGAAGGCATATGTATTCTTCCTTATTCTGATATACCATATTCTTACTTGGAAGTCTCAAACGGGTGCTTACTGAGAGAAATAACTTCATTCTTCCAAGAGGCTACTGAGAATATAGCTTATAAATATTAATAAATATCTATAATCATCAAATTCCTTATACTGCTGTCTTAGAGATTAACAATTACTAGCTTATCTGGATCTCAATGATAAGGATCACTTCCTTCTCTTACGATAAGCCTCAAAGCTTTCATTAAAATCAAATCTGGCCTGGGGTCCTGAAGTATTCACATTAAGTTCCCAACTTATTTTTCTAGATGATTTTAATCCCCTCTATATTTGTAGGTACAACAGCATTTTATTGACTTAGCACAAAAACACCAGTGGTTCACTTTTAGTTATGAGCAACTACGATTTCCAGTGGACAGAAGAGATAATATGATCTTCAATTACATGGCATGATTTATCTGCCTATAAAATATTCTAATCTAATTAGAGCTGTAAGAATTTTCTACACGGTTACAATAAACGACGCTCACAATGAACACCAGACTCAAGCGGGTGCATCACAGCCATTAAAAAGGATTTTTAAGGGGTGGCTTGAGTAAACGGTAAACTGTACATTTAAAATAAAGCACATTAATACCAGTAAGTTTGACTGCATTGCTGTAAATCCTGCCATTAACATGTGGCCACAGATGATCTACACTGACAGACTCTGTCCCTGACCAAACTTGAATTTGGCTCCTCGGAGTCCTCTTACCGACTCGGCCCTGACCTTGGGCTCTGTCCTCAGGGACTTTCCTGCTTAGTCTAGCTGTAGTAAGAATCTTGCTGAGTTAGTTGATCAAAATCCCCCACTCTCTGTATCTCATCAGGCTGGCCTGCTTTCAGCAAAAACATCATCAAGTAGGTTTAGCCAGAATCTCCTTCGCACGTGAGTTCCTCTCAGTGATCTATCCACCAATCCCCCTCTCTACTCCCTGGCTCTAAATCCCCACCTTGCCTCACTGTATTCACCCCTTGCAGCAGTCCTCCTCAACAGTCGGCCTTCCTAATCTGTAACGGCGTCACAAATAATTTTCTCTTTAATAATATTAATTTTCTCAGAAGAAAAAGTTCCTACATGTTTACAATAAACACTAGCTTCACATGAAGAAAATACAGAGGCTAACATTTCAGTCTAGTGTTAACAGTCGAGTATCTTTGTACGACCTTACGAATAACTTCCAGTCTCTCTGATAATGCCAGCGACAAAGGCAGAGCCTTTAACCCAGAAACATTATGATGTTGACTCATTCACGAGCCTATACTCATACTCTATACCTTATCAGAAAAGTACTCTACCAAAGTGCATCGAATTAGATTTTTTAAAAAGTATTAACAAAAAAATAGAACAAATGCTAATAAGCATATTTTGAGGATTTTCTCCAGCATAAGTCCTATTTATTTTATTAGTTGCATTAAGAACAATTTCTCACCAAGTTTTCTAATGTCCATGCAGTATGCACAAATACAAATTAAGTACTGATACCGCTACACCACAGACGAACCTTGTAAACAAGCTAAATGAGTGAAACCAGACATAAAACGTCATACACCACACGATTCCATTTATCTGAAATATCCAGAACAGGTAAATCCACAGAGACAAAAAGCAAATGAGTGGTCGTCAGGGGCTGGAAATGACTGTTTAATGGGTATGAGGGTCTTCTTTGGGGGCGCTATAAAAAGTTTTGGAACTAGATGGAGGGGACTGGTAGTTGCACAATATTGTAAACATATTAAACACCATTTAATTTTCACTTTAAAAGGACTGATTTTATGCTGTATGAACTTCATCTCAATAAAAAAAGAAAGGAAACAGGTCAAAACCACTGATTATAAGACAGTCATTAGGCTTCATTTAAACACGGGCATATGTTTTTATTATGATAAGACATTGTATAGAGTTTGGAATTTTTCAGCTTCACTTTCCTATAATGTTTTAAATATATTCGAACTTCAAATATTTCTTCTGTATACCTACTAATCCTGAATGTAGTCACCACCAACCATATCCTGACGAGCGACAGGATGTTCAGTGTTTTATAAGTTCTCACATCCTTTAAATGAGACTCACTGAGAGGACTCTTTAATAGTTCAGGTGACCGGTAAAATAAAAACACTTTTGCTAAGAACAAAAATACTACATAGCTGTAAGCTTTTAAATGAGCTCTACCGATATTCCTAGCTTTGACCTAAAAGAAACACACGCCCCCACCCCCCCCCAGGAAAAATATAATGCAGACTTAGTGTTAACATCAGATGAAGTTTTTATTATACAACAGATACAATTAAGTGAAGTGAAAATGACTTATGTATGGTAATTTCCAATAAATGCTCTGGAAATATAAAACGTGATTAATTTTCAACCACAGGCTTCACTGAAAAGGAAGTTCTATAACTTCTGGTAAATACAGTGAATCTCAAGAGCTACAAAGACGACTGGAAAAGAATAACTGTTTAAAAAGGATAATCCACAGGAAAAAGAAAACTAAGAGGAAATAATAGCAGAGATATCAACAAATGTTAGAAGATGAAAGCAGATGGATGAAAAATGAACGGGGGCCTGAGTACCAACTTCTACTTTGCTCAAGTACTTACAACAGGGGAAGCCATGGGGAAAAAGCTGATTTGCATTACAAAGTCAAAGGAAAGCTAAAATAATCTGGGTGATAAACCTGATTATCAGGGTGCAATTGAAAACAGAATAATTGATTAAAAGATTTTATAAAGAGCAATCAGACCTTCAGATCACCTTCCTCAGGTTAGTCCCTAGTTTAGAAAGATGGAAAGATGCCTTTCTGAAGACTTATCAGAGAGGTTATTCAGTTAGGGCCAAAAGACAGAAATGGGGTCGGAAGAGTAACTCAAAGTCTGCTCAAAAGTAAGTCCAACTGGGCCTCCAGAATGCTAGCTGCTGGACCTTACGCCCCACGGCAACATTTCTCAAAAATTTTTTAAATAACCCCTCAGTGCCCTGCAGGAGTTTTTCCCCCTTAATTCACCTAACTAAGTACAATTAAGACTTAGAAAGATAAAAGATTAGACCCAGCTAAAGAAAGCACAGGTGAATTAAAAGTTGGTTAGAAAAAGCACCTAGCTCTGACAGTCAACAGGACTTGTGCTCACAGGATCCACAAGGCTATAATAAACAAAGAAACAAGTCTTAACTGGCATGCACAAGCATACACACGCACACACACGTGTGACCGTGTGTGTGCCCGCACGCTCAGCACAGAGGCAGCAGGCAAAACTGCCCATCTCCTCCCAGTCTTTCCCCTCAAAAGTTTCATCTGCATATTTTAAAAGCTGCAGCCTGAGGGCCACACTTCCTAATTTAGTAGGAATTGTGGGCTGCCATCCTCTTCAGAGACTGGGGAAGTCAGCAGATACATATCCTGCCTTCTTCCCACAGGGTGCTCCAATAACCAAAGCAAGTTACCTGTATCACCCTGAAAGGAGCTTGTACGTACATACATCTGACACCTCAGCTTTTGGGGTTGCCACTGAGGAGACAGACCTGTAGACAGCCTGGCTCTAGCAGCCAACAGGGCTTGCACTCATGAGTCCCATGTGCTCTAACAAACAAAGAAACAAAGTTCTCAGGCACAGAGGCACCTCTTACAGCTATATACTCAGGCTAGCACAAAGGGAAGAGGCAAAAATATCCATCTCCTAGTTTTTCCCTGGAAGGGGCATAACTACAGACTTTTCTAGCTGCTGCGAGAAGATCCAGCTTCTAATTATCCTGCATCTAAGTGCTGACTATGATCCTCCTTTTTGGGATACTACTATGACCTGGTACCCTCAACTACTGGCACTAAAAACAAAGAAAGAGGCCTGGGCAATCACAAAAGTCTGAGACACAACTAGGAGCTCAAGCCAGAATAATCAATGACGTTCATCTCCTATACAAGAACATTCTGCTAAAGATTGGGAGAGATGGCTATTTCATCTAATGTGCAGAAACCAAAACACAGAGTCATGGAAAATGAAGAAACAGGGGAATATATTCCAAACAAAAGAACAAGATAAGTATCTAGAAACAGATCTCAAAGAATGCAGACAAGTGATATACCTGATATAGATTTCAAAATAACGGTAATAAAGATTTTCAACAAAGCCAGGAGCAATACATGAACAAAGTGAGAATTTCAATAGAGACTCAGAACATATGAAAAAATATCAAGTAGAAATCATAGAACTGAAGAATACAATAAATGAACAGAAAAATTCAAAAGAGGCTTCAACAGCAAATGGAAGAAAGCATCAGTGAACTCCAAAAGGGCAGCGGGATTCATCCAGACAGAGGAACAAAAAGAAGAATGAAGAGTGAAAATTACTTAAGGAACTTATGGGACATCAACGAAAAAACCAATATATTCATTATAAAGGTCCCAGGAGGAGAGATAAAGGGACAGTAAGCTTATTCAAAGAAATAATGGCTGAAAATTTCCCTACCCTGGGGAAAGAAAAAGACTTCAGACATCCAGATTTACAAAGACCCAAAAAGATGCATCCAAAAAGACCCACACCGAGACACCTTATAATTAAAGTGTCAAAGTTAAAGACATGGAAAACCTTTAAAGTAGCAAGAGAAAGGCAACCAGTTACGTACATGAGAACCCACATAAGACTATTAGCAGGTTTTTTTCAGCAGAAATCTTGCTGGCTAGAAGGGAGTGAAAGAATACCTATAAAGTGCTAAAAGAAACACACTGCCAACCAGGAATACTTTTCCCAGCAAAGTCGTCATTCAGAATTGAAGCAAAAATAAAGAATTTTCCAGACCAAAAAAACTGAAGGAGTTCATCACCACAGGGCTAGGCTTAAATGAAATGTTGAGAGTTTTTCAAGCGCAAATGAAAGTATGCTAATAACAGAAAAACAAGTGACAGTATAAAACTCATTGGTAAAGGTGAATACATAGTTCCATTCAGAATACTGTAATGTTTCAATGGTAGTGGGCAAATCATTTATAAATCTAGTATGAAAGTTAAGAGACAAAAGTATTAAAAATAACTATAACTACAATAATTTGTTAATGGATATACAATGTAAAAAGATGCAAATTGTGACATCAAAAACAAAATGTGGGGAAGGAGGAGCTTTGGTATGTATTCAAAGTTAAGTAATTATCAGCTTAAAATAGGCTGTCATAAATATAAGATGTTTTAATGTTTTATGTAAGCCTCATGGTAACCGCAACACAAAATCTATAGTAGATGCACAAAAGATAAAGAAATCAAAGCATACCACTATAAAAAAATCATCAAGTCACAAAGGAAACAAGCAAAAAAGTAAGAAAGGAACAATTAACAAGATGGCAACAGTATGCCTATACCTATCAATAATTACTTTACATGTAGATGGACTAAATTCTTCAATCATAAAATACAGAGTGGCTGAATGGATTTAAGAAAAAAAAATGATAACACCCAACTCTATGTTCCCTATAAGAGATTCACTTCAGTTTTAAGGACACACATAGACTGAAAGCAAAGTGACGGAAAAAGATAGTCAATGCAAATAGAAACCAAAAGACAGCAAGGGGCAGCTGCACTTACATCAGGAAAAAAAAAAGAAAAAGAAGGTCATGATATAATGATAAAAGTGTCAATGAAGAGGATATAATAATTATAAATACCTATGCACTTGACCTAAAAGCACATATTAAATAAAGCAAATATAGACAAATCTAAAGAAGGAAATGCACAGCAATACAATACTAGCAGGGGACTTCAAGCACCCACTTCCAACATGGATAGATCATCCAGACAGAAAATCAATAAGAAAACACTAGACTTAAACTACGTGTTAGACCAGATGGATCTAACAGACATATAAAGAACATTCCAACCAACAGCAGTAAAATAATGTATTCTTCTCAAGCACACATAGAACATTATCCAAGGTAAATCACATGTGAGGACACAAATAAATCTTAATAAATAAAAGACAACTGAAATCATATCAAGCATTTTTTCCAACCACAATGGTTTAAAACTAGAAATCAATTACAGAAAGAAAAAAACTCACAAATATGTGAAGATTAAACAACAATGCTCCTGAACAACCTATGAGTCAAAGAAAAATCGAAACATCTTGAGACAAGTGAAAATAGAAATACAACATACCAAAATTTATGGGATCCAGCAAAAGCAGCTTTAATAGGGCAGTTTAGTGTGATAAACACCTACGTTAAGAAAAAAGATACGGGGCCTGGTGGCTCAGTGGGTTAAAGCCTCTGCCTTTGGCTCAGGTCATGATCTCAGGGTCCTGGGATGGAGCCCCTGCACTGGGCTCCCTGCTCAGTGGGGAGCCTGCTTCCCCTTCTCTCTGCCTGCCTTTCTCCCTACTTGTGATCTCTCTCTCTGTCAAATAAATAAATAAAATCTTTAAAAAAAAGAAAAAAGAAAGATCTCAAATAAATAATCTAACTTTATACCTCAAGAAAAAAGGACAAACTAAGCCCAAAGTTAAGAGAGGAAATAACAAAAGCAGAGCAGACATAAGTGCAATAGAGACTAAAAAGACAAAAAAGATTAATGAAACCAAGAGCTAATCTTCTGAAGAAAGAAAAAAAGACTATTAGCTAGACTTTCCAAGAAAAAGAGAATTCAAATCAAATTACACATGAAAGAGGACATATTACAACTGATACCAAGAAAATACAAAGGACTGTAAGAGATTACTTTGAACAACTATACACCAACAAATAGAATAACCTAGAAGAAATGGATAAATTCCTAGAAATGTACAACCTACCAAGACTAAGTCATGAAGAAATAAATAGAAAATCCTGACCAGACCAATTATTACTAAGGAGACTGAATCAGTAACCAAAAATCTCCCAACAAAGAATAGTTCATAACCAGATAGCTTCACTGATGAATTCTACAAAATACTTAAAGAAGAACTAGTATCAATCCTTTCAAGCTCTTCCCAAAATAGAGGAGGGAACACATCCAAGTTCATATTACAAGGCCAGCATTATCCTGATACCAAAGCCAGACAAAGGCACTCAGAAAAACAAATTACAGGCCAATATCCCTGATTTAGATGCAAAAATCCTCCATAAAGTATTAGGAAATATAAATTTAATTCAACAATACATTAAAAGGATCAAACATATATCCTAATCAAGTGGGATTCATCTACGGGATGCAAGGATGGTTCAACACTGGCAAACCAATCAATGTGATTTACCATATTAACAAAATGAAGAATAAAAATCATACAATCATCTCAATGGATGCAGAAAAAAATACCTGACAAAATTCAACATCCATTCATGATAAAAACTGAAAGAGGACGATATACATCTCCATGTAGTAAGTTGATATAAGCCCACAGCTAACATCATATCCAGTGATAAAATGCTAAAGCTTTTCCTCTAAGATCAGAAACAACACAAGAATGCCCATTTTCACCACTTTTATTTAACCTAGTACTGGTAATCCCAGGAGCAATTAGGCAAGAAAAAGAAACAAAGGACATCGAAATTGGAAAGAAGAAGTAAAATTTTCTCTCACTGTAGATGAAAGATTATATAGATACCCTAAAAACCTCATTAAAAAATGTTAGATATAATGAACACTTTCAGTAATGATGCAGGAAACAAAATACACAAAAAACAGTTGCATTTCTATACACCGAGAATGAACTATGGAAGAGAAGTTAAGAAAACAATCCTCCTTACTATAGCAGCAAAAAGACTAGAATAGGACTAAGTTACCCAAGGAGGTAGAAGAAAAACACTGTAAGAGAGCGATAAAAGAAACTGAAGAAGACACAAACAGAAAGACAGTCTGTGCTTATGGATTAGAAGAACTAATGTTTCTTTTTTTAAGATTTTATTTATTTATTTAATTGACAGAGAGAGAGACAGCGAGAGAGGGAACACAAGCAGCGGGAGTGGGAGAGGGAGAAGCAGACCTCCCACCAAGCAGGGAGCCCGACTCAGGACTCGATCCCAGGATCCCGGAATCATGACCTGAGCTGCAGGCAGATGCTTAATGACTGAGCCACCCGGAAAAACTAATAATGTTAAAATGCTCACACTACCAAAAGCCAACAACCGGATTCAATGCAATCCCTATCAAAATGTCAATAGCATTTTTCAAAGAAACAAACAACAGAAGACCTTGAATAGCCAAAGCAATCTTGAAAAAGAATAAAAGGTGGAGGCATCACACTTCCTGATTTCAAATAATGCTGCAAAAGTGATCAAAACAGCATGGCGCTGGCATAAAGAGAGACATAGATCAATGAACAGAATAGAGAGCCCAGAAGTAAACTCCTGCATATATGGCCAATTAATTTTGGACAAAGGAACCAAGAATATGCATTGGGAAAAGACAGCTCTTCATTAAATGGTACTGGGAAAACTGGATAGACAAATACAAAAGAATAAACTAGACCCCTACCTTACACCATATACAAATATCAACAAATTAATATACAAATTATTTGTATATATACAAATTATACATATATATATGTAATTTGTACATATACAAATTAATCAAAACAGATTAATGACTAGAAAGTAAGAAATGAAACCATAAAACTCCTAGAAGAAAACACAAAAGGTAAACTCTTTTGACACTGGGATTAGCAATAATTTTTTTGACACCAAAAACAAAGGCAATAAAAGCAAAAATAAACAAGTAGGTCCACATCAAACTACAAAGCTTTTGTACAGCAAAGAAAACCATCAACAAAATAAAAAGACAACCTACGGAATGGGAGAAAATATTTGCAAACCACACATCCAATAAGGGTTTAATACCAAACATACACAGAACTCACAACTCAAAAGCAAAAAAAACCCAAATAACCCAATTTTTTAAAACGGGGACCTAAATACACGTTTTTCCAAAGAAGACCTATGAATGGCCAACAGACATATGAAAAGGTGCTCAACTATACACTGCTGCTGGTCGCCACATAGACCGGTACAGCCGCTATGGAAAACAGTATGGAGGTTCCTCAAGAAATTAAAAATAGAACTGCCATATGATCCAGCAATGCCACTTCTGGGTATATATCCAAAGGCAATAAAAATCATTAGCTGTTAAAGAATCTCTGCACTCCCATGTTCAAAGCAGTATTATCCGTAACAAAGTATCAAAATAAGTGTCCATAGATGGATGAATGGATAAAGAAAATGTAATATACAGATATCCAATGAAATATCATTCAGCCTTTAAAAAGAAGGAAATTCTTCCATTTGCTACATGGATTAACCTGGAGGGCATTATGCTAAGTGAAATAAGCCAAAGACAGACAGATACTACATGGTGCGGCACTTAGATGTGGAATCAAAACAAAAACGGAACTTAGAGAAACAGAGTAGAAAAGCGGCTGCCCGGGGACTGGCGTATAGGGAAAAAAAGAGAGATTGGTAAAATGGTACAAATTTTCAGCCTTGAGATGAATAAGGTCTGAGGAAGTAACGTATAACATGGTGACTACAGCTGATAATACCAGACTGTATGACTGAAATTTGAAGAACAGAACTGAAATGATGAAATTCATTCACACACACACCAAAACGGCAAACATGTGCACTGATGGATGGGCATGTTGGGGGCAACCCTTTTACAATGTATACATATATCAAAGCATCATAAAATCTTATAATTTTATTTGTGAATTATACTTCAATAAACTTGGGATAATAAAGAATAACTGAAATAACTTGAAGGAAGGCTTCTAAATATCAGAACAACGGACAATCTGTATAATAAATATTTACTTCCAGTAGAGAACTCCGGTGATTCTGTCTCAATTATCACATTAAAAAGAATAGAGTTCCAACCAATGTTTTACCACACTTAAAACTCCTAAACTAATATATGTAACAGAGCGTAGCAATAAACTGACAAATGATAAGTCAGTATCTGACAAGAAAAGTCATGAAGATTCTATAAAATGAGCATACTTTTACCTATATACATCAAACTATAAAATGCTAAGATTCGGTCTTATGATTAAGAATTAAAATACCGAATTATATCTGAGGCTGTAACTGATCAAATTTTATATATATTTAATTTAAGGAGCAAAGGTTTATCTATTTAGAATATTTGGCAGATATAATTAAATTTTCAAAGGGATGCTAAATTAATTAGCTGTTTTTAGTATATGTAACCAGAAGGTTACTGGAAAGCCATCTGATGTGTGTAGATAATCAACAAAACAAAATTTCAAGTATGAATCCTGATTCCAAGTCCTCTTAATTTAGATACTATCTAAGTACTGTTTTCCATATTGCTTATATTTGGGTTTAAAGGTAAACCATTAAGATCACTAAAAATAGCACTCAAAACATAAGGATGTTTTGTTACAAGCTCAATCCAAATAAAAGAATGAAGAATATTACCACAATTTGGAACAAATAAATATGTAATCTAGATGTTTAAACTTATTATATTAATTCTAAAAATACTCTTGGCTATCAAAATCTCTGTGCCTTTCCTCCTTAATTTAATGAAGTCTAACATTAACTACCACATAATAACATAAGGAAACACGTATGTCTTACCTAGTTACTTTGCAGTTTGATTCAATCAAGTCATTTTCAAAGTCAAGCAGGCTGGAAGGCAGATTATATTCCAATGGGGACGTCAGTCTTTTCAAGCGCAATAGACCAACACAAAATTTTGCTCCCATCTCTTCCAATTCTCGAGTACCAATCTGTAAACCCTAGAAGTAAAGCAATTTCGTATATATAATTAGGACATTTGCTGTCCTCTGGCTGTTATCATTATAATTACATAAGTGAAATTTATAATTATATTAATGAAATGAAAAGGTACTTTGTATGGGCCTACAACTCAATACGCACAATGTCTTAACAATATAATATCATTTTAGGTCACAAAGGAAACTGTCTCAAAAAAACCATTTCTAAAAGTTTGTTCTCACTCATTACATGCAAAGTATTTTCACTAACACACGGGAAAAAAACAAACATTCTGTGATTATATTACTCTTGGAATTCATGTGTGAAATTATATTTTTGCAAGACATTGCTAGTATTTCTTGTAATCCACTACTTCGGATGCCAATGTTGAAATATTGTACTGTCAAAATCAAGGCCCTAATTTGTAGATCTGAACATTGCCATGTATATTTTTTACTGTATGATGAAAGAAACAGGTAAATAAAAAACAAACAAAAGAAAGGTAACTATGTCAAAAAAAAAAAGAAAGAAAGAGAATCAAACAGATCTAGGCCAATGAGGGAGTAGTAAAATAAGTTCCTACATTCCATGTCAATTAGGAATGCCCATTTCAAATTTGGCCTACTGTAACAAAAAGAAAATTTTACTGCAACTCATTATCCTTTTCTAACTGATAGTTTCCCAATAAAGAATATAAGGCTTATCCAAAGATAAACGTTACCACATAAAATGATAAACATGGACTCTAAATCAAAGCATTGCTTATTGTTAAATTTTCAGATAAAAATGAATCTCTAAGTGAAATCCTTACTCCAAGAAAAACTGCAGTGAAAATGAGAGCCCACATCATTTAGAGAAAAGGTACTTTAAAACAGCTTTACAACGACCAGACTGAAAGCACACAGTAACTGAAGAAAATAAATTGTAAAAACTGTTACTTACCCTGCACAAAACACATGCCTTTATAATAATGACTGTTTATTTTTTTTTAAGATTTATTTTTTATTTTGTATTTGAGAGGAAGGGAAAGGAGAAAGGGAGAGAACCCGCAAGCAAATTCCTCCCTGAGTCGGGAGCCGGACGTGGCACTTGATCCCATGAGATCAGTGACCCATGAGATCATGACCTGAGCCGAAACCAAGAGCCTATCATTCCCCCGAATGAACCACCCAGGTGCCCCAGTTGACTGACGGTTTGGTAGTTTACCCATCGCCCAATAGTCTAGGAAATGTAACCTAACCTTATTAGAAGATTCATTTGCCTTCTTAATTTAAAAGCTTTAGAAAAGCTATGACTGCTTCTGAATTAGTTCACAGAAAATAAAAATAAAGATCGTTTACAGCCTAAAATTCAGCAATATAAGAACATTCTTAAGGTGAAGAGAACTGTTTTGTAAAATATTAAACTCATACAACTTATTAGCTAACAAGTCTGAAAAGTATACATTACGTGTGTAGGGACAGATGGGAGTATATGAGAATTCTGTACTTTCCACTCAATTCTGCTATGAATCTAAAACTGCTCTAAAAAAAAACAAAGTTTATTAACAATAACGAAAAAGTTTATAAAGAGTAAATGTTATGATCACAGCATTGAATTTTAGACATTAAAAAAAAACTGACTTAGTAAAAGACATTTCTCTGCATGAGTTTTAAAGCAACATTAACTCTATTAACTAAATCATATAAAAAAAGAAATGAGTAGGGCACCTGGATGGCTCAGTGGTTTAAAGCCTCTGCCTTCGGCTCAGGTCATGATCTCGGGGTCCTGGAATTGAGCCCTGCATCGGGCTCTCTGCTCAGAGGGGAGCCTGCTTCCCCCTCTCTCAAATAAATAATCTTAAAAAAATAATAACCTTTTAGAAAATGGTCTAACATTTTATGCTTCAAAATATATTTAGCTATTTTTTAAATGTTTTTTTAATGACCAAAGAAATTTATGAAAATACAAATAGAATGTTTTAAAAAATCCAATGAAAGCCTATTAGTAGAATCCAAATACAGTAAGAAAGCACTACTGCTATATCCTGTAGATTTCAAGGGGCATACAAACCTCAGTTTCCCTACTTCTCTGCCTACCCCCTAGAGGCTAGTTTCAAAAAAACTGATGCTTTAGGTTGCCTTCTCCAGTGTGACTGCATAAAGGACCTCTTTAAGAAGTAATTTACAGTCTGTTTCCATAAATCACACAGCCCAAAGGTTTTTTTTCTCAGAGACACCTATGGTCTTATACAAAGACCCCATCCTACACATTTACAGAATATAAGACTCTTGGCAAAGTTGTCCAGAACAGCTACGATTAGGAGACAGGGATTGGGAGCTAAAGGAGTGCTCTAGGACATCTTATCTCTTATCACCGTCACATCCTTAGTAGACGAGAAGTCATTGTTTTACAGTATTTGAAAAGAATTCAGAAGACATTTGGGAAGAATACTATATTCTGGTCAACCTAAAATTTAGGGAAGTCACTCAACAGGAAGTATTAAAATTTCATTAAGTTCTACTCTACAAGGCCCCAAAAGTTTGAATGTCAGTTGCAAGAACTATAAAGTTTTCTTCCAGTTTGGTACAGACTGAAAGTCATTACTTAGGCTCTCCATTTAAGCTTTCAGTCAACTATAATACGTTGACATTTTTTAATACTAACCAACTGGAAAATTTTTAACCCCTTCCAAAGTGACAACCATTTTTATGTGAGGAATATGAAAATCACTCTTAGATTCAGTTTCTTCTTGCCCTATACCAAACCAAACCAAATCAAACAGAATGAGGAATAATTAGCATGATACCTGAAAATCTTTCTGTGGCAAGAAAAATAAGTACTTGTAATATTTGTTTGCTGTTGATTATCTAAGCTCCGAATGATTGCCCACTAGGTTCTCAATCTTTCAAATTAAAAAATTCAAAGTCACCTAATATTTTATTAGTCTTTAATTTCAAAAGTAAACTTTAAGCTCCAGTTGTTTCCAATAAAAGTCTATGGCACCAGGGGCGCCTGGGTGGTGTGGTCACTTAAGCATCTAACTCTTTGTTTCCGCTCAGGTCTTGATTGAGCCCAGCGGGCTCCACGCTCAGTGCAGAGAGGAATCTGCTTAAGATTCTCTCTCTCCTTCTGCCCCTCCCATTCGTGCTCTCTCTCTCTGTCTCTCAAATAAATAAATACATCTTTAAAAAAAAAAAAAGAAGTCTATGACACTAGAGAAGAGCAGTCTTAGTAAACATTTTAGTGAAGGGATATGCATTTAAAAGTCACACGCGCACACACATCTAACTATATAAAACTTTATAAATAAATGTATAAAAATATACTTACATCCAAAAAATTAAAATGATAGAAAATTTTTATTAATAATGTACTACTTGCACCGCTCATTATAAGTTACCAATCAACATTTAATGTACCACACAACATGCCTTCTTAAAAAATTATGAATGTAGACAGGCTCAACCAAGATTTCATAAAGACCAAAAGCAAGCAATTTAAGTACAGAGAAGTAAAAAAGAATTGCATATGATTCAATTCTATTCTTACAAAGTACATATAACTCAGTATAACAAATATGTCATTAATACATATTTGCAAACCAACAGCATACTATATGAAAAGGAAGTCCTTAAAATAATTTTTACTGCTCAAAGTCCTGAGATGTTTTACCTTATATTTTCCCTGATCACAGCCACATAAAGTACTTTCCATGGTATAGCTTCTTTGTACTCCTATCTCCCTCCAAACTACCACACGTGCCGTGGACTCTTTAGATTTTTCTACTACAAAGCTACAGCTGCTCATGCAAAATGCTGGGGCAATATGGCTCAGTATCTTAGGCAAAGTCTGCAAAGATAAGAATGATAAAATATTTCATGAAGGTTTTTTTCTAAATAATTTTTTTGTAATTTTTAAAAATTTCATGAAAACACAGTGATTAGAGCAGGGCCATGTGGATCTTCTTGCTTTATCCTCTGCTTTTCCAAGCATCAAAATCATTTTTTACTAATTTAGAATGTTCTGCTTTCCTAGACGAAGAGTAATCAGTTAGAAAACAGAATAAAGGATACATTCATAGTAACAACCAATAAATGAACAAAAAACTATGTTAAAAAATGTTTAAAAAATATGAAAAAAAACCCATGTTTAAAAAAAAAAGCAACTTAAGTCATGAAAGATGGCCTACTAGTTAAGAGATTTCACATTATAAAATGGCAATCACCTCTAAATTAATCAATAAAGCTAAGACAATCACAATCAAAATGCCCACAACCTTTTTTTCAACTTCGAATTATTCTCAGGTTCGCCTGGAATGTGTAAGTATGGGGGCAGAGCCACGGGAACTCTGAAAGAAGAGGCTTTGACTAGAGAAATAATCCAACAGATATTAACCTAATTATATATGTAAGGGAAGTAAAGTTGTGATACAGTGTAGGAGTAGATACATCTCCAGAAAGAAAGAGAATTCTGAATTAGAACCAAAGGCAGATGTTAAAATTAGAATGATTAGTGGAGAGAAGACTGATGGATCGCTCCCCCCCTGCTGGCAACACTGGAGAGCCACGAGATAAACTAGTTGAAACCACTCTTCAGTAAGTTCAAGTCTAGCTGGATCATGAATTTAAACTTACAATTAGTAAGATTGCAAAATGAAGTTAAAAACAGTAAATGTGGAACTTTTTTTTTTTAAATCTTGGGATAAGAAATCTTTCTAAGCCTCAAAACTCAGAAGTCATTTAAAAAAAATCAACAAATATGATACAAGTTTTAAGTTACCACACAAAAAAATGTTTCAGTATATTTGTAATATATATCGTTATTTTAAAAGCAATAATGATTAGATGACCAGTATAAAACTAGGCAAAGAATATGAGAAAAGGCTTTTAAAAGAGAGGGAGAGGTCATAATTGGCCCAACATATGAAAAGATACTCAGCCTCATTTATAGTTACAGATGTGCAAATCCTAGCAGAGATGACTGCATGCTGTAGTCAGGGTATGGAAACAGCACCGTCATTATATGGGGCAATATCAACTTACACAACCTTCCCGTAGGACAATTTGGCAATACTAATCAAACCACCACTACCAGGTTGGACTACTAAGTAAACAAATTTGGTACATCTGTACAGTGATAAAAACGCACAGCAATGCACACTGGCTGTGGTACGGGAATAAAAAGAGAACTTCACAGGCCACATGTATATATATTTAAGAATAAATGTTCTTAGAGGCAAATCTCACAATACACACGGTAGAAATGATTAGTGACTGAGAGATAACTTTCACTTACTACTTTTTGTTTCTGGAGTGTTCCCATTTTTTTTTTTTTAATATAACTCTAATCATTTTATTTATTGGGGAAGGGGGAAGAAGAAAGAGGACACCAGAAAGAAAATGTGCCTTTGAATTTCTGATCATGGCAGTGGTATACTACTATAACTCTTGTGGGAAAATAAGCCGGGGTGCTTTTTTGAGCATGAATACAGGAGGAAAGCCACTGTGCCCGAATGGAGAGCACCCAGGGCGTGAAGCAGTCAGATCTCCATAAGTCCTGGGCATACCTCAAAACATACCCAGACGCGTGGAAACACAGTAGGTAACAGATGGCTTTATAAATTGGCACAGGGAGGATGTACTATTTAATACGTGGTACTGAGACAACCGGCTCTATATGGGAAAACTAAAATTAGATCTCCAACCCTCATTCAAAAATAAATTCCCAATAGATTAAAAATCTAAATATGAAAAGCAAAAATTTTAGAATGTTTAACTAGAAAAATCTGAAACAAAAAAACCCTAGCAAAATGGCAACACTTGCTGAATCTGGGTAGTTCGTGTATGTTAAATTATTTTCTGTAGTGCTATGCATGTTTGAACTCCAAAAATTGCACACTTCTCTGTAATAATTACCCTGTATCCGACATCTTCCACAACATCACACGAAGTTGCATTATCACTGGTATGCCATACGGTCTCTTTGATGCTACAGCCATACATAAATACATTCTTCTTTCGGGAATGGCCATGATAATCACAATAAACCTTGAAAACACAGTATGTTTTAAAAGTTAAAAAGCTTCAAATTCATAGATTGCCAAATAAAGCCAGTTAATACCAAGACAACAAATAGGTCTGTTTCTTTGTCCTTTATATTGTAACTGAGCTACCATTTAACAAGTAGAACTAATAAAAGTAGTAATACCTAGTTCTGGAAAGGATCTGTAATTAATTCCAAAATGGCTAAATTCTTTCCAGGGCGTGCACTAAGCCACAAGTTCCACTCTTTCTTATGTATCTATTTACCATTTAAAAAATAATAAATTCAATTATAGATCAAATCTATAGCAGCAATCATCACCGATCCAAGGGTTGTTAAAACATTTACCTAATTTGAAAGAACATGAAAATTCTCTCATGAAAAATACTAGTTAAAAAAGGGAGGGTATGGTTTCAATTTAATTTTTAAAAGCATCATTTTTTAAAATGAAAAATGAAGAACAGGCTTGCATGTCACTGCTACTCCTTCTCTACGGTTTTCCTATCTTTCCCAAAGGAAGATTACCTCATTTAAAACATAATACAACGGGAACACTCTGCAGAAAACAGAAGCAGCACAGAGCGTATGTATGGCTGGAAGTCTACCAACGTGCTTCCGCCACCTTTCATATACTGGAGACTTACCTGCTTCGGAGCTAAGGAAATTAGAAATAAGCCTCTACTAGTTTGAGAATTTGGAAGATACATTCTGTTAACCTTAGTGTTGTTTAAATGGAGAAGTTAAATACCTAAAACTTACAACAAGGAGTTACCAATATTCATAAAAAAGGTAAAGAGCTCGTGAGCACTATAAAAATTAAACCTGATGAAATAAGAATATGGATACACTATTAATTTGACATCATAATACACTGATATTATGTAATTGATAACCGAAGTAACTGATAGTAGAAGATATTTTAAAGAAATTGCTTTTGAAGTTAAAACTTAACAGTTATAACCATACAATGCGGAGCTATTAATTAACAAAAGCATCTCTGTGACTATAACAAATACTTACCAGTGGTAAATGCTTCACAGCAGCCAGGTACTGTAGCAGCCCCTTAGCATGATAAATTGTAGGATGTAAATCTGGATTTGGACTTTGCCACTGTCTATTCAGATCCTCGCCACTTAAAGAACAGCGGTGACTACACATACGCAAACACAACCACAAACATTAGTACTGAAAAACTCTTACCTATATTTAATTTTATGACTCTATTCCAGTAACTACTTCCAGTAAATACACTAGTCATTAAATAAACACTTAAGTATTTGCTTTGTGTAAGATCTTGTTTTACATGCATTTAACTTGGTAAGTTTTCAGATATTTAAGCGAACATTTTCAGGCTATTAAAAAGAACTTCGGGAAACTAAGGGGGGGCCTGGGTGGCTCAGTCTGTTGAGCCTCCTCTGACTCTTCATTTCGGCTCAGGTCAGGATCTCAGGTCGTTAAGATGGAGGTTGGTCTAGGGCTCTGCTTGAGATTCTCTCTCCCTCTCCCTTCTGCCCCTCTCTCCACTCATGAGTGCACACGGACTCGCTCTTTCTCTCAAATAAATAAATAAAATCTTAAAAAAGAAAAAATTAATTTTCAATTCTGGAGTGCTATTCCAGGCTCTATAAAGTTTATTAATGGTCACATTTTCCAGTCTATGTAATAATCACTTGTTATATACTAATATCCTGTACTTCACCTGTATTAGTTATTATGTAAAAGCGCTATCTGGGGGAGCGCCTGGGTGGCTCAGTTGGTTAAGCATTTGACTCTTGATCTTAGCATGGGTATGATCTCAGAGTTGTGAGTTCTACCCCATGTTGGGCCCTGGGTTGGGCTCCAGACAGGTCATGGAGCCTACTTTAAAAAAAAAAGAAAAGAAAAGAAAAAGAAAAGAGAAAGTGCTGAGCTGGGCCCTCCTCAAAAGAAGTATATGAAAAGTTTACATTCTTGAAAAATTCAAATATATTTTCATTTAATTGCAGGTATTAAGTATTAAAGCAACTGAGTAAAAATTTAAGCAAACTATCAGAAGCTGATAACAGAAATATAAACAGAATTCTAACTGGTCAATATGTTTCTGAATAAAACCAGTCATCAAAATCTTACTTTAATTCTGTAAGATACTACCTAAAAGGAAATTATTCTAGCTTTTCCATTCAAAAATTTCCTAAAATATGAGAAATATCCATGCTATCTTTATTGAATAAATAAAATATAATATCCTCAGCTCTGCAGATACTCATAACATCAAGACCAAATTCCCATCTTTAAGAAACAGAGACCTTTCCTAATTCCCACAAAAAATAAACTGCACTAATAGGTAGCCCTCTCCACTTAAAAAGAAGTTATCTTCCAGTATTTCCAGTCTAAAGAATTCTTTGTCAAAACTACACCTCTTCCTACCAGGAAGAGGCCAGCAGATAGAGCCAATCCATATCAGTGGAAAGAGACCCCAGAAGATTCTAAATCTTAGAACAATCCAAGATCATGCCACTGACAAACAAAAAGGAATTATAAGAGGATATGTTAAAAATCTTTCTCATATCCTGACACTGATTTTTCTAAAACAATTCAAGCAAGACATACATTTTATAAAATCATACTCTCGTGGAATAAATACAGAATTTCTCAAAATATCATACTAACATATAAAATGTATTTTCCTTTAAAAATTTATCTTAGATGAATTCCCCACCAACAATTTCTTTGTTCTAGAAAAATCACTCAATTTGTTTTCCAAATTGAGCTGGATGCTATGACTTTGACCAGTTTATACAGGACAGCCATGTCACCTATAACATGCCTAGAACGTTTGCTTCACTTACTTTCCATTGATGACGCCATCTGGATTTAGCATAGGGACAATTTTAAAAATATAGGATTCTCGTAGGCTCTGGGCAGTAGGGTTATTACTCATGAGGTACTCCAGTGTTCCCTTCATTACCCAACTTGCATTAGTTTCTCCAGGATGTACCCGAGCAGATAAGAAAACATAAGGGCGATTTCCTAAAGTACACATAAAATCTCAAATTAAAATGAACAGCTACTAAGAATTTGTATGATGTCTGACTTTGGGATTTAGAAAAAAATATTTCCATTCAATTGTGAATTCTGATATAAATTCATAGCAACATTCCCTGTGCCCCTACTATATGCAAGAGTGGCACTAGGCCCTATAGAGAAAACAGATAAAACCCATATAAGCCATGTTCTAAAGGAGTTCATAGTGTGAACATAACACAATAAATACTATTTGAGTTGCTTATTTATTTCCCAATAATTAATCTGACATAAAAAAACTAGTTCTTTTATATAATCTTGCTTTTTAAAAAGAACAAGTAGTTGGGGAAGCTTTAAATATAAATTTATTTTTCTTAACGTCATGGGGGAAGAAAGGGAAAATACCATTTTATCCCTGTTTTATAGTTGCTATGATAAGCACAGATAAAACAAGGTATATCTTTTCAGAGATTTACCAAGGAAAATTTTTCACTATACATTTAGAAATATAGGTCAACAATATAACCACTCAGCCCACCCGCTCATATCTTCATGCATAGTCAGCCCTTCTCTTTCCAGAAAATACTTGACCTTATCAAAATTAGAGAAGTTTTCTTATTTCTTCCAACACAGCTGTACATCTGAGACAACTTTAAAAAAACATAAATGGCAGGGAAAAACAAGTAGGTATTCAGTGCTGGCATCGAAGCATTTGATAAGTTTCTGGTGGTTTTAGTTATAAATAAAATTATTTTATTAGTTTAATAAATAAACTAATCAATAAAATTAGTTTATTGTAAATTTGCAAATTTTAATAAAATTAGTTTATTATAAATTTTTAATTGCAAACTTTAAATTTTAAACAGTTAAACCTTAAATTTTTAAATGTTTTAAGATTTCATGTAAACTCTTAAAACATTTTGTTGTATTATACTTTGGGTAGGACTTCTAAGGATAAGAACTACACAATATTCGTATTGAGAGAGACCTCAGAGATAATCTCACACAACACTCCTATTTTCGAAACAAGAAAAATGAGGCCCAGAAGTAGGCCGAAGGCGAGGCAGTAATAGGACCAAGACCAGAACCCAAGACTTCTGATGCCTATTCCTAGTACTGTTGCCTTTACAAAATACATATGAAGCAAAGGAAAATAAGAGTAACTGGTATTTTGAGTGAAGAAGACAGACTTACTGAATTGACAGATATGTTCATAATAATTAGACTCTGGCATTGCTGTTATAGTCACCAAGGGACAGGTGTTTCCAGACAGGGTTTCACATAACACATCTTTTCGAAAATAGATTTGCTGAGGATTGTGTGCTGATTCCAATTTTTGAAGATGCATCTTGATAAAAATTTAAAAGCAAAGTATACAATCATTTAAAAACTCCCTAGGATAAACAGAAATAAATGCATCCAGATCTCCACATAATGAAAAGTGAATCAGACTCCTAGTTCCTTCTCTGAAACCCTCAGGGAGCCAGATGTAGTTCAAACATCGGTTATTTGGGGCAGTTGAGAAAGCGGGATAGATACAACACATATACCGTTAATTCTGCAATACCCCAGTGGGGCCAGTGGCAGCAGCCTCTAATAAGCACATTATTATTTCTGCAGCAAAACGTACGCGGAGTCACTTGAAGTGGAATCAATATCCTAAATAAGCTCACATCAGTTCAGCCCAGGCTTTGCTGCCAAATGCGCTATGAGAAAGCTTTTGGTTTTCAAAGCTTTCCGAATTTTGAAATTATAAAAATGACTATAGACCTGCAGGATGAAATATGTAGCATAATTTTTTTAATAACTTCTCCTGATTTCAAGAGTAATACAGGTTCATTGTAAAGTGTCTAGAAGACCCAGAAAATACAAAGAAAACATTTAAAACACCCATAACTGCATCACCTAGATTACTACTAGCAAATGCCAATGTAACCTATTATCACTTAATAATTTATACGCAACCAACATTCATAATTACGAACACTATCTCATATCACTCAAAACGTGAATTACGTATCTTTTGAAAACACAAGTTTTAATGATTTTAGTATATGGTTATACCACACATAAATTGTCCAATCCCTTATTTTAAGATACTTCGTTGGTTTCCAAACTTTTGCCTATGTTTGTTCACCTAATCACGATTTACTACGTGGCCACTATTTCTGTGCAGGAAACTGTGCCTGGCATTGGGGATGTAACAGCGAAGTGAACAGACTCTACTTTTGGGAAAATACAGAGTGCTGTGACAGCCTGTGATTAGAGGCAGGGAGCCTAGCAGCATCTGGACAGTGGGGAAAGGGCTAAAAGAAGTCACATTCAAACTGAGATCCACAGGATGAGTGAAGAGGGTAGAGGGGGTGCCGCAGGCAGAGGGAAGGTACGTGGGAAGACAGGACAAAAGAAAGAGGAATAAAGAACTGACAAGGATGCCCTGCAGCCAGACCAGGAAAGGTGAGAAATAGAGAATTAACACAGACTGAAGGGCCTCACAGGCCATTCTCTCACAGGGCACAGCATATACATGCATGGCTGGTAACTGATACAGAAATAAGTAACATGGGGATGACCTTAACAAAAAATGAACAGGCATATATTTTACTGTGAATTAATACCACAAATACTAACTTAACTGGAGGATAAACTTTAAAGAGTGAGTTATTTTAAAGTCCATTTAAAGATAAATATTAAATACATAAATAGTTCAAACAGTACGTGTGTATGGCAAAAATTGTGAAAAATAGTAGAGAAACGATGATATGAAGATTTTCAGACTTCATAAAAATGGCAAGAGAAATCACTAAGGAGCTTTAAGAAGGAGGTTTACGGGATTCTATCTTCCCATCACGGAGACCTCCTGCTATAATGTGGGGGAAAGACTAATGAAGAGGAAAGAGGATAGAAGTGAATTCTAGAACACCAGTGAGAAGAAGCAGCAGAAGTCCAGAGGAGAGGCAGCAGTAATGCCTGCCAAGGTCATGGTAGAGCCATTGGAAAAAAGGAGGGGGATTCAAAATACATTAAAAGGGTAACGTCAGTAAAGAACAATAATATATAACCCTACGAATAATAACACTATATATTCTGATGCTATGTTATTTGGCACAGAAAGATAACATAATATTTATTGAAAATTGTAACCATTTACAATTTACAATAAATATACAATAAATATTGTAAATTGTAACCATTATTAAAATAAAGTCAGCCACATTGAATGTTCTCAGCCTTGTTATCTCTTCTTTTCAGCAGAGTATGTTTTTCTCTCCTTTTCCCCTAATAATTTGGAAGCTTGTTTCTAAATCAATAATTTGGAAGCTTCTAAATTTGGAACCTTTCTGGGTAAACTGATCCTACCCCTCTGACCTTTGATCATTAGGACAGACATTCTGTATTGAGGAAAAAATCTACCACAGTAATTACTCAGATTCATTATTCAGTTTTGTTTTACAATGCAAACACTCAAATATCTCGAAAGAACCCACACAAAACAACACTTATATCCTAAATTCTAAAGAATCTAGATCTAGAATCCACATCAAACCACTAAAAGAAATGAATTCCCTACAGAAAAACTTAAACATTTTTCTATTGTTAGATTTTCTATGAGATTCAACGCCTCTCGTTAAAACAAGTGGAAATCTCACCTAGTTAAATCTCACCATGTGTAAATCATGGAGAGCTACAGATTTCTACACAAAGATGGAGAATAAAAATCTTTTCAAATTTTTAAAGTATTTTTGCTAAATAAAAATAAAGACAACATTTCCATTTTACTCTTTTTAATGTTTTCAACAAGTACTGTATTATTTTCTAAAATATTCAGCACTGGATTTTTTTTTCTCATCTTATTATTTCATTGAAACCATTTTTTCCAATTATCTGACATATGCATATAGCACAATAACGGCCATAATACAACTTAATGATTTCTCACCTGTAAAGTCGAATATGTGTATGGATAGTGATAAGCAAAGTAGCAAACATCATCTTTATGTGGAAAATTGACAGTGAATGTAATTGTATAGTAGGATTTTCCCTTTTGCCCGCCTGCAGCAACTGAACTTCTTGAGAAGTGATTTCTACAATGGAAAAGCACAAAACATGTTTATTTCTTCCACACAAAAGTTCTGCTTTTCCTTACTACTTTTTTAAACAGAACTTTGGGAGGGAGGAACCCATACAGTTTATTAAAAGTTTAGCTTAAATAATTTATAAAAAATTAGACTCGGTACTAATGGAGCAGTTAATTGCTATCAACTAACATTAGTTTTCACCTATGGCCTTACTATTATATGAAGTTGAGACTCTACACATCAATAAAAGTTTAGAACTTAATTCCTTGTTAGCCATACACATTACTAGATCTCACCAATTACCATCAGTGACTGCTGCCAGCACTAGATGAAAGGCTAATAATAATGGCCGCCATTCAAATGGATGGATCAGAGAGAACAATAACTAAATTCACTATCAATCTTAAGATTCCAAAAAAAGAAATAAATTTTTAAATTGAAAGAAAGAAATAATAAAAAGACATGATGTGTTTCTTGATGTGATGCAGTAGGAATTCACTGCACCATCTATGAGGTACATTTGCCAAAAATCAAACCTGAAGTTGATCAAGCTTCTAGATCTAACTACTACTTTACAGGAAATCAGTAAGACGCAACCAGCAAATGCCAAAATGTGGAAAATCTTGCATGACAAATGACCCAGTTTCTTCAACAAATAAAGGAGAAAGAACAGGAAAAAAAGGGAAACCTACATATTAAAGGAGACTTAAGGGACATGGCAACAAAAATCAAATGCATTGTGCAGCCTTGGTTGGTCAGATTAAAACAAATCAACTATAATACAACACTTATAAGGGGCGCCTGCATGGCTCAGTCTGTTAAGTGTCTGCCTTCAGCTCAGGTCATGATCTCGAGGTCCTGGGATGGAGCCCCTGGGATGTGTGTCAGGCTCTCTGCTCAGCAGGGAGCCCGCTTCTGCCTTTCCCTCTGCCCTTCCCCCCTGCTCCTGCTCACTCTCTCTCTCTTGATCTCTGTATCTCCCTCTAAAGTAAGCAAATAAAATCTTAAAAAAAAAACAAAACAAAACACTTATGAGACAGCTGGAGAAGTCTGAACAATGACTGGATATTTTATCATATTAAGGGATTTTCTTAGGTGTGATAATAGCATTATGGTTAGACTGTCTTTAAAAATCTCTAAAAGACAAAGGTCTTTGAAGTATTTATCGATATGCTATCTGGAAATGCTGTGGAGGTAGGGGTTAAAGTATTCCTAAAACAAAGCCAAACGTGTTGCTAACTGTTGAAACTGGGTGATGAATAGATGTGCTCTCATTATCCTATTACTTGCTTTTGTAAATGCTTGAAGATTTCCCTAATAAAAAGTTGTAAAAACTACTTTCTAGACTTTAAATATCACTGACATTTGATGGCCTAACGGTACTTTGTCTATCAACCTAATTTCTAAAATTTCAAATCATCTCATATTATGTAAGTCATGAACTGAAGAAAATCCAAGACCAACAATTTCTTTATTTGCACGCACATACACATGCACGGTATTTTCAAACTGGTATTGTCTTCATTACCGTAGCCACCATAGCTTGAGTACTCAGTGACAAGGTGCTATGGGTTGAATAAAACACCAAATAAGTCCCAGAACTTTTGGCCAGCTCTGTTTCCCCCTAAGTTTAACATCTGACTGGAGAGGTATTGATAACAACGCAGTATAGCTATATGGCAGTCTGTAAGTTATATTCTCTCATAGACTGGTGGAAGTAGTTCTATTCTCATTGTGCAGATGACACAAAAGAGCATCGGAAGACTTGGCTGACGTGCAAAGTTAAGACACATGCAAAGATAGTAGGTTTTAATCCTATCTGGATTTCAGGCTTCAGGAAAGCAACTGGGATACTGCTTGTTATATAGAAAACAGATAATAAAACATCTGTCGAATTGACCTGAATTCCAGTTCCAGGTCTGGAAGTGGCCAAAAGAAGAAACAAAAACGAAACTAAACAAATGAAAATCCTTGCCATCACCCCTACACAAAACAGAACTGCCACCTGTCATGTTACAACTTTTCACTTTGCTATGTGAAAAAGAAAAGCACTCCCTGATTGGCAATTTCTATTCCAACTTTATCAGAAAGAGATAAATAAGGGTATTTTTATGTTAGCCTACCAATAAAAGAAATACAAAATGTATTCAGGCACAGATGAATTGTATACCATCTTATATTTCCATTCCTCATTTACTACTTATTTTGCTATTACAAGTAGGGGGAAAACCCTGATGAAATGAATTCTAGGAAACACTGTCCTCAGAAAGTAACAGCACTTAAGAGATAGGTTTTTCCAAAGCCATGTCTTAAACCAATAAAAACAGTTTAATTTCAGAAGTCTTCTGATTAAAAAAGAAGGAACATTAGAGCTAGTTAAGCACAACATAAAAATCCAAAATCCACTGAACAAAAATGTCAGGATTAAGATTAATAAAAGAGAAAAGATAGGGATGTCAAATGATTCGGTGGAAGAAGTTATCTAGAAACATATCACGCATAAAAACAGTAAAACCGGGAAGCATATAATAATATATAATTAATAATATATAATATATAATATTAATAACATATTAATAATATATTATATACATTATATAACACAATAATCCCAGATTACTTAGACGTGAAGTTGAAGAATAACCCAATCATTCCAATGAAGCAATAAATGATTTCAAGCACTTATTTCTGATTTGATAAGCAGATAGCCTATTTGAGGTCAAATTGAACTATATAGGCTGCTATAATAACGTAACTTTGTAATATACCTCCATGCAAAATATCCTGGAAATTCAAATCAAGTAAATATTTGCATGCAAAAGAGAAAAGAACTGCACTTAATATCAAGAGAACAACAAAAAGGCAGTGCTAATTATTTCCTAAAATTCCTTATTTCAGTTTTATTTAATGAAGTTTCCAGAGTCTTTTTAAAGCTAAAAAGTTGAGGACACATAACTATCTAAGTAGTGAAGATAAGATTTGGACTATGTCTGTCTGTCTTTAAGACACATTTTATTTCCACTAAATATACCACCTCCATAAATCTCAAATTTTAAAGAACTCTGTTAAAGGTAACAGTAAAGCCTATCACCACAGTTCAAATAATGCAATAATGACTCTACTTTCTAATCTTCAAGTTGAAACAGAATGAAGTTAAGATCCCCTTCTGTCAGCTGTCCTATTATTCTTAAAATACTTACTTATAATAACAAATGTCAGTTCCCACACGAATCCACCACGGTCTGGCGTTTAATGCTTCCTGAACCGAATACATGAGTGGTTGCATACCTTTGACAGAGAAATAGGGAAAAAAAAAGAAAAAAAAAATCTATTCAGAGTTTCTGAGTTAAAAATTAATCATGCCATTATAGAAAGCACCAAATGTTCAGCAAAGCTAAAAGAAAATACACTTCAGTTTTTAGCATATATATAAAAAATAGATATTTCCTTAAAATCTCCTCTCAGTCAGTGAGATGCTTTTAATTTTACCTAAAATGCTTACCTAAAATGGGATTACAAGTTTAGTGAGTGAAAAGTTATTAAACTTTATTAATTGATCTCTATATGAGGTCAAGTAAAAATAATAAAAAATAATAAGTAAAATGTATTCCTTGGCAAAAGTGAGAGTCAAAAAATATATAAAGAAATAGTATACATCCTCTCTGGGCTCAGACCTAGTTTGCGGAGACACAGCTAAACGCACCAAGAAGGTCAGAATCGTGGGTAAACACAGGACCCGCTATGGTGCCTCCTTCAGGACAGTGGTGAAGAGGACTGAAATAAGCCAGCACATCAAGTACACCTGCTCCTTCTGTGGCAAAACCAAGATGAAGAGAGGAGCTGTGGGGATCCAGCACCGTGGCTCCTGGATGAAAATCATCGCTGGCGGTGCCTGGACCTACAACACCACTTCTGCCGACACAGTAAAGTCTGCCTTCAGAAGCCTGAAGGAGTTCAAAGACCAGTAGAAGCTCCACCATTTGAAACATTGCTAGCCTATAATAAATGCGTTAATTTATATAACAAAATTACTTTGGCTTGTTGTTAAATTTATTAATTAGATCTCCAGTTTGTGGTGCATTAGTTTTGCTTTCTCAAAGGACTTGGAAATTAAAAATCCTTCTAATTTTTATCGAAAAAAAAAAAGAAATAGTATATAATCACACTTCTAACTCTACACTGAGGTTAATGAGGAAAATATCACAAAAATTTCAATATTGTTTTCTTCTTCAAACTTCTCCAAATATGTGCTTATAGTGGGGAGGAGGCGGAGAGACTATTAACAAACATAGGATTAAATATATAGTGTATTTTCTTAGGCAGTTATGGAAATATACTCTACATATGAACTTTAATATTATCTTATCCAATTTCATAAAATAATAACACTAGGCTTCTAACTGGAATTAATGCAATTCCTATGTTAATTCTAGAACTGTTGACAATTTTTTTAAGATCTACTTTGACTTTCCTAGAGACAGAATAATTTTCTTCATTGTCTTGCTACTGAACCATTTTGTTAAATTTACCTCTGAATATTTTTATTAGTCTTTAGTAATCTCTTGGGCTTTCTACATATGAAAAGCATATAATTTGTAATTCAAAGTATTTTACCTCCTCTTTTAGTATTTGTATCAGTTACTTCATCTTCTACTTTTATTGTCTTAGAGAAATGAAACCTCAAAAATGATACCAAATATAGTGGTAAGAAAACACTGTCTTATTTTTCATTTTAATCAAAACGTTTTGCCATTCAATGCAACATCTGCCAACTTTTTTTGCATATCAACTGTATCGTTTTTAATAAAAAGAGCTAAGGCTGAATAATTTCTATGTGCCAGACACTGCTTAGTATTTTTACATGTGTTAATTCATTAAATCCTCACAACAACCCTCTGTGGCAGGTTCTATGATTACTCCCATAACTAGAGTAGTTTCTTTCATAATAATTATTGCACTTAAGTATCTTAATTATTTTATCAAATGCCTCTTCAGCATCTACTAAAAGAATCACACAGCTTTTCTCCTTTAATCTGTTGATGCGGTAAATTATGTTGATAGGTTTCCTAGTGTGAACTATCCTTGCATTCCAAGAAAATGCAATTCTTTTACTAATAGATGATTATATTAGCTAAAATCTCATTTAGAGTTTCTGCATCTAAAAATTGGCCCTTTTAAAAAAATTACCTTTACCAAGTATCAGTATAAGATTACACTAGCTTCAGAAAAATATACTGAGAAGCTATCCATTATTTACTGGAATAAATAAAAGTATAACATTTTTTAAAAGATAAATATAATTCAGCTGAAATACCATCTAACTAAGGTGATTAACAAATACGCTTTTTCAAAAATTTTATTTATTTAAGAGACAGCAAGAGCATGAGCAGTGGGGGAAGGAGCAGAGGGAGAAAGAGAAGCAGACTCTCCACTGAGCAGGGAGCCCATGCGGGGCCTGATCCCAGATCATGACCTGAGTCAAAGGTAGACACTTAACCAACTGAGCCATCCATTAGCCATCCATCCACCCCTAAATACATTTTTATTTTCCTTTTCAAAAGTTACAGTCTGTTCAGAATCTCTACTTTTTATTCATCAATTCTGGCATGTTTTATTTTATTTCATTATTTTCAGCATTTTTAAAGATTCTGCCATGTCTTATTTCATTACTTTCAGCATTTTTAAAAATCCATTCTCTTCCTTTTGGTTTATTTTCCTGTTTTTCTACTGTCTTGAGTACTCAGTTCACTTACTTTAAGTCTTTTTTATTTTAAATAATACAAGTTATTAAAGGCTTTCAATTTCCCTCCAGCTACCAGTTTAGTTAGGTACCATAAGTCTACAAAGAGTCCTCTTTTGAAGTACTTTCTACACCAGAGCTGTTCAGTTGAACTCTATCCCAACAGAGATGTTCTGTATCTACATTGTCAAGGTGGCAGGAACTTGTGGCTATTAAGGAGAGGAGATGGGCCCAGTGCCACTAAAATAACAGAATTTTTAACTTTAAATTAACTTAAATTTAAATAGCCACATGTGTGTGCTGGACAGCACGGTTCCAGTGATTTGAAACACCAATTTTAAATTCTCAGATTTTTTCTAGAAAGAACTTTATATTTCCAAGAACCCACTTTTTGCCCAACTTTTTGTTGATTTCCACTAATACTCTGAATCACAGTGAAATCTGTAAAATAGGAGTATTTTTAAATCACCAGTAAGTTGTGCCTTTAACAAAATATACTAAAGGTTTTAAATGTTTCATGAACATAAGAAAGATACCTTCTTGCACTCCTTCTATAAAGTAGAATGTAAAATGTGAAAAACAAACAGTATTTATATTCCGATTCTGTAAGTATAGTTCACTGCCTGCCCACCCTCCAAAACAAAGCATTTCCAGACTCAAGTTCAAATGGATTCTTTCATACACTTCATCAAATACTCCAACTCATGTGACATTTTGTTTCATTCACATTTGTAGCATGACTTTCTTACAGTTCTTCTGTTTTATCCTTCGGAAGGAGATACCTAGGACTTCTGTCCTATGTCCCTAACATTTCTCAGTTTCATAATCATATTATATCATACCATTTCTTGGGACCGTTTCAATTTTTTTTTTAAGGCATAATTTCAGGATCCTACTAACTTCCAGTTCCAATTTGGATGAGTTTCTAGAAATGCTTTCTAGAAATGCTCCTCAGCTTTCAACCTGTTCACACTGGAATCCCAGATTAGTTCCACCATTTCTCCCATCTCAGACCTTACATCTCACTCTCAGTCAGCTGGAACACATCTTCAAATATATTCTCAAAACAGAATCCTAATGAACCCGAAAATCAAGCTTGTTGCCTATATTATTCAAATTTTCTGTATCATTTATGTTGTATCTTCTTGATATGTTAAATTCTGAAAGGGATATTTTAAATTTTTACAATAGCTGTCTTCTAATTAAGTTGTATTTCTTGGAGCTTTCGTTTGATCCAAATGGATGATCTGTGATTATGGTTGCTGTTGTATTATATAAAGGTTTGTGTTCTACAAAGCAAAGGAAACCATCAACAAAATGAAAAGCCAACTGGGAGAAAATATCTGCAAATCATGTATTCGATAAGGGTTCTAAAATATATAAAGAACTCATACAACTCAATAGAAAAAAGTCTGATTAAAAAATGGGCGGTCATAAAAAAGAAGGAAATCTTGCCATCTGCAACATGAATGGACTTTGAGGGCATTATACTGAGTGAAATAAGTCAGACAAAGAAAGAAAAATACCACACGATCTCGTGTAGAACCAGAAAAAAAAAAAAATCTCATAGAACAGATTGCTAAGGCAGAGAGGGAAAAGAAACAAAGGAGGGAAAAATGTATGAAAGTGATCAAAAAACACTAACTGCCAGTTATAAAATAAGTAAGGCTGGGGAATCTAACGTATGACACGATGACTATGGTTAATATATAATACTATACTACATGTCGGAAAGTTGCTAAAACAATAAATAGATCTTCGAAGTTCTCATCACAAGAAAAGCTTCATAACTGTGTGGCAACAGATGTAACTAGACTTCTTGAGGGGATCATTTCAAAATATATACAAATATTGAAGCATTATGTTACACATCTGAAACTAACATAAGGTTTTATGTCAATTATACTTCAATTGAAAAAATTTCTGTGATTGAGGTGCCTGGATGGCTCAGTTAATTAAGCATCTGCCTTCAGATCAGGTCAAGATCTCAGGTTCCTGGGATTGATCCTCATGTCAGGCTCCTTGCTCAGCAGGGAGTCTGCTCCCTCGTCCGCTACCTCTTCCCCCACTTGTGCTCGCTCGCTCACTCTCACTCTCTCTCTCAAATGAATAAAATCTTTCTAAAAATGTTTGTGATTATTATACATCTTCAAGAACTGCAACTAGTACATACACAGTATCTATTCAGTGCTTTTGAACCTGAATTTTTCTTTGTCTGGATGGGAATGTAAATTGGCGCCACCACTATGGACAGCATGCATGGAGGTTCCTCAAAAAATTCAGAATGGAAATACCCAGCAATTCCACTTCTGGCAATAACAGAACCATTTTTGCTGTATTTTATTTGCATTTGGCTGGTTTATCTCTGCCTAATCACTCATTTTCAACTTTTCTTGGTCATTTAATTAACAATGCCCTCCCTCCTACTGTGTAACTTTTTTTTAAGATTTTATTTATTTATTTGTCAGAGAGAGAGAGAGAGAGAGAGAGAGAGCGCACAAGCAGGGGAAGCTGCAGGCAGAGGGAAAAGCAGGCTCCCCGCTGAGCAAGGAGCCCCGTGCCTGCGGGACTCAATCCCAGGTCTCTGGGATGACCTGAGTCACCCAGGCATCCCCTACATAACTTTCAATATTTGATTTCTGAAAACATTTTAGCTCACAGTTAGTGATGATAGATATATATTTCATCTCATTCCTTTTATCTCATTTTCTTTCTACTATTTAATGTTTCTTCCTTCTTCTTTACCTACTCATTATTACTGGCCTGGTTACATTTCTCCACGTTTCTTTTTCTTTTTCCATTATCTGGAAGCTTCCTATTGTGCTCATCAATTCTGTTTCCCATCCTCATAGTTAGGATTAACTGGTATTTCTTTTATACTGTATCAATAACTAAGCAATCCCACTGAGGTTAAGTTAATTTTCACTTCTCCCATGTCACCCCCCCTATAGAACATTTTTGCTTTTCACACATTTTATAAATTCCAGTTCTATCCTGAGATCTTTTCCTCATTTATTTTTCTCAAAGAGAGCTCAGAGGTAACATATTTTCTGAATTCTACATACACAAAGATGTAGTTTGTTGGCAGTGACAAATAAATGACAGATTTCGCAAAAGACATTTGGCTGTCCTCTAGCTTCCAGTGCCATAGATGAGAATTCCAACACTAATCTAATTTTTTCACATGCAGAACAACACACTGATTAAGAGCATACAATTTGCAACCAGACTACCTGGGTTTGAATTCCAACGTCATCACCTACTAGATACATGATCCTGGGCAGATTACTAAACTACTGATGCCCCCCCTTTATTCTGCTGTAAAATGGATTCTGTTTAATGGATGAAGAGTGTCACATGTGTTAGCACTTAGAACAAGGCCTGGCACATGGTAAATATTCAATAAATGTTAGGTGCTTTAATTATTATCATTATTTAAGTAACCAGTTCTTTTAAAGTGGAAGTATGTTAAGATTCTCTCTTTATACCTGAAATCCAAGTATTTCACTGGTACATATAACAGATTCCAATATCTTTATTCCTTCCTAGGATTCATCAAGTCATTTCAATCTGAAACTTCAAACTCCTCCAGACACATAAAATGCATAATAATGGTTAACTATAGAAAGGTTCCAGCTAAAGTCAGGGCACATTAGATTTATCTGAAGTGTTCTAATTTTATAGAAGACAATGTATTCTTATAGTACTTTTTAAATGATATTTAATTTTGGTCAGTGTGGAAGGACTGAAATTTGAAAATTCTGATTATAATAAAAACCATCTGAACCAAAGAGGTAGCCCCAGTAAGAATCAATCAAAGGAGGTAACTCAGACTGAATAAACAATCTATTCAACCTGACATTTTGGCTATAATTGTTGTCATTAGCCACAGGATAAACCTGTATATGCATAAAAAATATGCTAAGAACCATCAATCTTGTCACTTGAATACAATCAAAATATTAAACTGCCACAATGAAGCCAACATCCAATGGCATTGGCTTCTAATAATAGCTATGTAAAGGCCAAAGCCTTATGGAGTAGATGCTCAATAACAATACAGACACAAAAAAGGACAAGGTGTTTTAGGCCCTAATCATCAAATGTACTATGAATCACAGATTCAAGAAATTTTCAAATTGAAGCTAATACTCTCACATTTAACAGAGAAGGGGGACAAGTAAAGTTTAAAATGGAGCTCGAATAACCTAAAGGCACCTATCACAACCTGCATATATTATCTGGACTTGGTGATTCCACAGAAAAAAAATACATGCTTCTAATATGGCCAGTATTACAGCAGAGATTTATACTAAAAATAGGAAGACCATATTGTTGGTCTGGAGGATAATGGTAGCCACTTGAATCTGAATCTCTGCACATACCCTCACCACCAAAAAGTAAATAAATAAATTCAACAAGTAGCACAAATAAAACCACACATAACCCCAGGTTTTCAGCATTACTAGAAGACAGACTATACCAAATTTTTTAGTTAAATTACCTGTAAGTCTAAAAATGGGCAAAGACACCCTAAGCAAATAGAAACAAAGTAGGGTTTGAAATACTGAGATCAAAATAGATTACGGGCCAAAAAATATTAAATGAGACAAAGAAGTAACTTTATAAAGTGACCACTGACACCGAAGAATAATAATACGCAGTACCTATGCATCAGGTAAGACCAAGCTCCTGTGTAAAACAGAAACTACAGGAGATACAGAAGACAGAAACATACTATTAGAGTAGACAGACACACCACTCTCAGCACATGACATGCCGAATGAACAAAAATGAAGAATATGTACACAGAAGATTTGAACATAATCGATAAGGCAAATTTTATATACAGATGTTGAACACAATTATCCTGATAATACAGAATATATATACTTTCTTCTTCTTCTTCTTTTTAAAGATTTTATTTATTTATCTGACGGAGAGAGAGAGATCACAAGTAGGCAGAGAGACAAGCAGAGAGAGAGGGAAGTAGGCTCCCCACTGAGCAGAGAGCCCAAGCTCAATCCCTGGGATGGACCTGAGCCAAAGGCAGAGGCTTTAACCCTACATATACCTTCTTCTAACAGCATGTGAAATAGTCACAAAAACTGATCACATATTAGATCAAAAGGAAATGTCAGAAGTTCCATAAAAAAGAAACACTACAAACAAAACTGTCTGCTGGCCATGTCATAAAACTAGAAATTAAAAACAAAATGAACACAAGCAGGGAGGCCACATTTGCAAGGGGCTGGGAAGAAAGGCAGACTTGGGTGTCAGACCCTGAATGAGGTGAGCAGGGCATCTGCCCAAAAAGGCATCAGAAAGATTTTAACATACACTGAAACTGATCACTAAGTAAATAGTATATACTAAGGATAATGGAAGCCCAAATTCTCCATGTTGGAGAAAGACATTGTAAATAGAAAAAAATCCAGACCAGAGTCTGTGGAATTAAAGGTGTAAGTGTGACCTCATGGAGATTGTGTGGGGATGTGTGTATATGCGCACATAACACATACACGCAGACATAAATATATACATACATGCAGAGAAACTACTACAAACGAAAATTTCTGTATAAATATTTGTATATACAAACATACAGTCCTCAGCTCTGTCTACTGAGAAGTCCAATAACAATATGCATAATGTGCACACAGACCTTGGTTTTTAAATACCATTCACCACTAAAACAAACCAGGGCTCTTCCTAGAAATGATCGGTACCAGGTTGGGGCACGGAGAGGCAAGGAGAGCTCTGAGCACCGTGTGCCAGAAAGCAAGGATGCCCATAAAGAAAGCATATATAACAAAATATATATGCTTTATGTTGATATATATATCAACAAAAAAATGATATATCAAAAGGACACAGAAGCCAGTACGAAAGGGATCCCACTAGCCAAATCTCGGCCATGCAATTTGAGCATGAAAATAAATAATGACAGAAACAAATTACAACCCATCCAGTACAACAGGAAACTAATTCTGGACTGATATTCCCATATTAAAAGTCTGAAGAGGAAAAAGATATTTATATAGTTTCAAAGTACTTCCACCTAAAATACTTATTAATTACAAAAAGGAAAAGGGTAACTTTACAATGGAAAAGCCTGACAGACTCAAACTTGATCAAGTGATAAAATGATCATTATCAGTAATGGGACAAACACAACCCTGTGTCACCAGAGTACATCACCACCTCTGTAACATTCCTGCCAAAGACACCTAATTTGAATCAAGTCACAAGGAACATGAGACAACTCCAAATGTAGAACCACGCTACAAAATAAGAGTCCTATAATTTTCAAAAATGTCAGGTCATGAATGTTAAAGCCTGCAAAACTGTTCCTGACTAGGAGTTTAGACACCTGACAACTAAATACACATGGTTTGAGCTGCATCCTCTTGCTATTAAGCACATTATTAAGAAAACAGATGAAACTCAAATGAGGGGCCTATGGATTAGAGAGGATTCACGTATCAATTATAATTTCCTGATGTTGGTAGTTATATAAAAAATGCCACTGTTTGTAGAAAATATACCAAAAGTATTCTAGGGTAATGCGGCATCATTTCAAATCCTTAACATCTGCATTAAGAATGCAACTTTTCTATAAATTTGAAAGTATCTCAAAACATTTAGAAAAAGTTGATCATAAATTGAACCGGAATCTTCTTTTTTGAAGATGTGTTTATTTTAGAAAGAAAAGAGAGGGAGGGTGCACGAATGGGGGAGGGGCAAAAGGAGAAGGAGAGTCAGAATCCTCTCCGCTGAGCATGGAGCCTGATACGGTGCTCAATCCAGGACCCTGAGATCATGACCTCAGCCAAAATCATGAGTTGGCTGCTCAACTGACTGAGTGACCCAAGCGCTCCAAACCAGAATCTTCTCAATATATTATTTTGTGCATATTCATTTTACGTTCCTAGTGGAATTTTCCTCATAGTTCATCCATCCATTGCCTCATTCACTTAACAAATCATCCATCCATTCAATGCCATACTGTAAGTACAGCAGTCAGCAACAGTGACACTGTCCCTGATCACATGGAATTTATAAACAAGTGGGGGGGGGGGGGAGGAAAGGGATTAATCAGCCAAACACATAAACAACATAGAACTGTTCTAAGCACCCCAAAGGAAAAAAATTACAAGGAACATTTATCAAGAGTACTAAACCAGCCTGAAGAGTCAGGGAAGGCTTCCTTAGTCAAGAAATATCTCAGCTCAACTTCCAAGTATGGAATTAACTAACATGGACTAGGTGGGAATGCTACAGACTAGACTCCAACATTCTATTCTGTGGCCTGGTTCCACATATATAGGAAGGTGTTAAAAATCCTCATCTATCTGGGAGACATGGCTGGGAGAAGGAGGCTAAGGAAGGGCAATAGGGGAGCTAGAGAAATGGGAGTGCAAAAGCACCAGGGAAAAGCTAGAAATGAAAGCTCCAAGTTACTAAAACGCAAGACTGCCATCTAGTGGTAATCTGAGCAAACCCCTTTCAAGTAATGGTGGGGTGAGAGAAATAGATGACAACAGGTAACAGCATTATTATATGGTGAAAGAAATTCTCATATAAAATTCACAAATGAGATCATTCATCTGTGATAAAACAAGTATTTAATACAATCACCTAAAATATTCCCAAGAAAAGGGCAATTTGAGAAACAAAAGCAACAGTAATTCTGTCCCTTCTGGAGGCATTCCCAAAGAATAAGACATCTTTGGACATATTTGCTAGAACGCAACACTTAAATACTCCTGCAACCAGAACGTCCCAATCAAAAAAAGAAAAACAATTAATTAAAACTAATTAATATTATTTCCTGATTTCAATCATGTATGGCAATTAAATCCTTCTGGCTGAACAGTTTCCACTGCAAATACTTTTAATCATCAGCACCATCCCTGAAGTGAAGTCAAAATGATTCTAATGACAATAACAGTAATTACATAGCTAGCTGCAATTCCTTAAAATGTTGGATTCCAGTTTACTAAAATATTAGTTCTTTTTTTTTTTTTTTTTTAAAGATTTTATTTATTTATTTATTAGGAAAGAGAGAGAGTGAGAGAGAGCATGAGAAGGGAGAAGGTCAGAGTGAGAAGCGGACTCCCCATGGAGCTGGGAGCCCGATGTGGGACTCGATCCCAGGACTCCGGGATCATGACCTGAGCTGAAGGCAGTTGCCCAACCAACTGCGCCACCCAGGCGCCCTAAAATATTAGTTCTTTACTCCTTCTAATGATGTCAAGAAAAATCAAGATTTCCTTTATGTTGTACTAACAACAAAACTAATGACAGTTTCACTTAAAAAAAATACATCTACCTAAAAGCTCCTTTCACAGCCATAACCAGCTTTCTAGTTAAATACTTAAAAATAATGGAATAAAGAAGAACTCATAAGAGACCACTTCTTTTCAGAATTTGGGAGGAATTTTTAGTAAACTTAAGGTAGATAGAACAGGACTGAGAAAAATATAATGCAATATGCCTCATGCTCAATTTTTTTATATACATATTTTGGATTTCCACAGCTAAAAAAAAAAAATGTTGCACAATACCTTGAAGTCCCTTAAAGAGAGTAACAGATAAAACAATAAAGCACAAAAATAGGAAGCATTAAAAAACCAAACATGTCAATTATGAAAAGAATTTTAAATAAGTTAAAATCATGTTAAAGACAAGGGTCAAACAACAAAGTCAACCTCTATTTATAAGAAACAACAGGCAAAGATATATCAGGCAAATTCAAACCAAAACAATATAAAAATAGAATTCAAGGCTAACGATATTGAAGTATGGCTATTACTTTATACCATTAAGCGGTACACACAAAAGGAATATGGAAAGTTATAAACTATGTGCCAAATAATACTGCTTATGTAGAAAAAAATGTTTTTGTAAATGAGGGATTGACAGAAACACAACAGAACTGAAAGACAATTTAAGTCTTAGGCAGAAAGAGAAGATAAAAAATAAGGACACAAAAAATTGAATAAATGGACTTATAACACTAAACTAACAATGTATATTACATTGCTGCCAGTAGAGAAGTGCCCATGAAATAAAAAACCGAACAGATCTTAAGCCATCAAAAGTTATTCCAAATCATAAATTTTATATGTATATGAACAAAATGCATTAAAACTTAAAAACAATCAGAAAAAAAATTAATCAAAATAATCTAATCAACTATAGGAATGTAATAAATGTGTTCCTGAATAATTCTTGGGTCAAAAAGGATACCAACACTACATACAATTAGAAGCAATCTACAAAATAACAAGGAGTCTTAATATTAAAACCTAAAGGGGAAGGGGACACAGAAATAAGTTATAATCAAGAGCAAATGCTTGGCATCAAACAAAAATAAATTCAGGTAAACAAACTGAAAGTTAAGAAGAAAAAACCAAACTTCAGGGAGGAAAGAGAAAAATAAATAAATAAACTTTTAAAGGAGATAATAATACGAAGAGCTAGGTTTTTAAAATAATAAATTCTGTTTTGAGCACACACAAAAGGGAAATAAGCAAAAGTAACAAGCAAGCACACATACTGCAGAGATCATATAGAGATCTATATCATTTCTAGTGCATTTTGAAAATCTAAATGTCATGTATATAAGAAAATATAAATTACCAAGATTACCACAGTAAGTAATAGAAAATTAGAGGCACTAGGGTGGTTCAGTTAGTTAAGCCTTTGGCTCAGATCAATCTGCTTTCAGCTCAGGTCATGATCCTGGAGTCCTGGAAGCAAGTGCCATGTGGGGCTCCCTGCTCAGCAGGGAGCCTGCTTCTCCTTCTTCCTTTGCCTCTCCTCCCTGCTCCTGCTCTCTAATAAATAAATAAATAAAATCTTAAAAAAAAAAAAAAAAGAAATAGAAAACTAGACTGTCACAGATATCTGAAAAAGGTATCCAGTTGCTTCTTCTATCCAAGGGGCACAGAATCAGATAGTTCCAGAAATGCATTCTTTCCAAATTTCATGACGACATGTAAATGCTATCTAAATTGCTCCAGAACACAGGGTGGGAAAATCAAAGCTTTTCCATTGAAGTGTTCAAAGTTAGCATCAGCTTGCTTCCAAAACTGGATGTAGACAGCCCTCCAAAAAGGAAACTGACTTGCCTAACTTATGACCAGTGATATAAAAAGCCTTTAAAACAAAATACTAACAAATCAAAAATAGATGTATATTAAAATATTAATTCACATGGCAAAGTGAATTCACTTCTGAAACCCAAGGATGATTTGATGGTAAGAACATTAGTACAGGCACATTAACAGCTCACAGTATTATATGGTCACAGCATATTAATAAAAGCAAAGATAAAATACTTTTGATTTTTAAAACTTCGTAAAAATAGAAATTCTTTACTACAAGAAAGAATCTGTACTCAAAAGAAGAGCTAATGTATTTAATGTAAATACTAGCAAAATTCACATTAAAGTCAAGATAAAACCAGGATGCCCAATGTCTCCTTTGTACTTTAAACATTCTCAGTTATATCTAAAAGTTATAAAACAATGAAAGATACACAGTATAACTATGGATAAGGAAAAATTCTAGGGACCTGCTAAGAAAATCCACGGTATCAACTGAGAAACTATGACACCTAGTAAGAAAGTTCAGTAAGGAGGTCGATTTTCGAGTGAACATATAAAACTTGACAGCTTTCTTAATTATAAGTAATAACAAGCCTGAAAACAGAGAGTACTCTTTTGTAAGAGAAACCCCCAAAATAAATAAAATACTTAAAAGTAAATAGAAATGAATAGAACTTACAACAAGAAAACTGAAAAACGTAGGTGAGGGCATAAAAAAAATGAATAAACAAACCTATACACCATGTTCCTAAACAGTGAGACTTATTATAAAAAATTCAGATGTAAAAACAAAAAAAAAAAATCAATTTCTCTCAGATTATTCTACAAGTTTCATGCAATGGAAATTTTTTGGCACTTGAAAAAACTATTTGAATAATACTTAAACTATTCTGGAAAAATAGGTAGAAAAAATTCTTAAAATTGTTTTTGAAAAAAGAGTATTCAAGCTGTGCTGTACAGTCAGTTACACAAGTGATACTAGGAAAACAAAGACATCACACTAGACAGAAAGTCTAGGATAATTAAAATCAAGTGGTACCCCCCGACAAATGCTAGTCCGTACCTTCCGAGAATTGTGGTATTTCAAACCAGAGGGGACAAGTAATACGACTGGGAGGTCAGAATAATTCAGCCTCGATTCAGAAAGTCAGGAACTAGGTGCAAGTGATAGCGCTAGCTCACCGCCCAGTTTCCCGTTCGGTTTTTACTAACCACACCATTTTTCTGTAAGAGATCCCACACAGCAACCACAGACAATGTCTTCTGAGCAATGTTTCCTCTCCTTTTTTTACTAAAGGGTCAGGGACAGAGTTGTAAATGAGTAATAAATGTAAACAAATGAGAAATAACTCAATTTGTCAATATTTTAAAACTCTTTGGAGAAAGAATGGGTTCAACTGTAGTTGCTTAACTACTAACAAAAGGATTAAGTGAGATCCCAAATTCACAGAATATACCAAAATAAATCCTAGATGATTAAATATTAACACTGAAAGCGTTATTATCAAATGCACTTGAAAAAGGCTGAACTGGGGCGCCTGGATGGCTCAGTTGTTAAGTGTCTGCCTTCGGCTCAGGTCATGATCCCAGGGTCCTGGGATTGAGCCCCAAACTGGGCTCCCTGCTCAGCAGGGAGCCGGTTTCTCCCTCTCCCATTCCCCCCGTTTGTGTTCCCTCTCTAGCTGTGTCTCTCTCTGTCAAATAAATAAATAAAATCTTAAAAAAAAAGGCTGAACTAATTTAACAGTCCAAAAACTGTTTTGTACAGTTTTTGGACTGTACAAACAGTATAAAAAGTACCCCTTTTCCCTAGTCTTCAGGAACCTACGTTCATTTTCTTTGAGAAATTCTACTTGGAGGAATTGGTGGCAAAGCAATAATCAGAAATACACACACACAAAAATAAGGATATCAACCAGAGCACAGCTTATAATTTTGAAATGCTGAAAACTTAAATTCCCAAACTGTTACCATTAAAATAATCATTGTACATTACTCAATAGAGTATTATATAAACATAGTAATGATGTTGCTGAAAATACTGAATGGCATGGGGAGATTTTTTTTTTACAAAATATTGTGCAATACAAATAGTTTTGAGTGAATTTTCATATTGTAAAACCAATCTATAAAAGAATAAAATTTAATTTTAAAATTATGTGAATAAGTTTGAGGATAGATAACAAAATGCTAAACAGTACATTTTCTCTTCTTCCTACAAGATTCTTCTCTAAATGGCTTCCATTTAAATTTTTTTAAGATTATTTATTTATTTTATTTATTTGAGAGAGAGAGAGAGACCTGCAAATGAGGAAATACAAGCAGGGGGAGTGGGAGAGGGAGAACCAGGCTTTCCGCTGAGCAGGGAGCCCCATGTGGGGCTCGATCCCAGGACCCTGGGATCATGACCTGAGCTGAAGGCAAGATGCTTAACGACTGAGCCACCTAGGCACCCCTAAATGGTTTTTAATTTACCAAATTTCCCACAAAAAGATCCACTGTTTAGGGCGCCTGGCTGGCTCACTCGGTTAAGTGTCCCGCTCTTGATTTCAGCTCAGTTGTGATCTCGAGATCATGAGATCGTGTCCCACATCAGGATCCCCGCTCAGTGAGGAGTCCGCTTAAGGCTCTCTCCCTCTCTCACTCTGTCCCCCTCACTGCACACACATGCTCTCTCTCTCTCCCCCACTCTCTAAAATAAATAAATCTTTAAAAAAAAAAAAGGTACATTGCTTGCTAATCAGAAAAAAAAATATTTACAGCTGGCAGACAAAAGATATTCCACTTTTGTGAATTTGTAACTAAATAATTATAAAGTATTTTGTACAAGAATGTTGATCTCAGCATCATTTAAAATAGAACATAATTAGAAACTTAAATGTAAACAAAGAATGATTTGGTTTAAGTTCTAGTAGCTGTGTAGGATGTCCATTTAAACTCTGTTTCAGAGGAATATTTAATTACTAGAAAAAATGTTAACAATATAATGTTTGGTTAACATACAGACTGTGAATCTGCATTGGTTACAAGCCTTATTTTTTTTAAATAAATACCTAACTGTGTATATGCAGAAATCATATATTGCCTTATAAATTAAAAAAAAAAAGGTCAGAAAAAAACAACAATATTAAAGTGATTATCTCTGGATGATGCACTGTTGATGGTTTTGATATTCTTGACACCACTCTGTTACCCAAATCCCTCTGAGGTTGAGTTTGGAAAGTATGACAAACACATAAGAATACCCAAAGGGCAAGTGCTAAGGAGAAGGGGAAATTTTAAAATAAAGCAGCCATCTGTCCCATGGCTTTGATTTGGTTTCAGTTATACGATTTTATTTATTTTAAATTTAAAATGACACTAACAGAAGAGTCTTTTTTTATATATCACATGGAGGTAAAGTCTTCAAAAAAAATAGAAAAAAATTTAATTAAACAAATAAATTTTAAAAAATAGAGCATTGCTCTAAAATGTAAGCTTTTCATTTTATTTATGTATGTAGTATGTATTTATTTTTGAGAGAGAGAGCAAGCATGAACAGAGGGAGATGCAGAGGGAGAGGGAGAGGAAGAATTTCAAGCAGAGTCCCCACTGAGCACAGAGCCCAACACAGGGCTCCATCTCAGGACCTTGAGATCATGACCCAAGCCAAAATCGAGTCTGCCACTTAAACAACTGAGCCTCCCCAGGCCCCCCTATAAACTTTTAATTTTAAAAATTAAAATACTTAATAAAGTTTAAAGTAGAAAGAGTATTATTTTATAAAAGTAAACTAGTACAGTTAGTAAGGTCTACTATAGATAAAATACATATAATTATTATATATATTATATGGTAATCATTATTATATATTATTATATATTATAATATATAATTATCTACTATAGATCTACAATTTGAATGATCATTTCAGGAATAAAGCCTTTTTTATATTTATATACTCTTAAAGAGCACCCAAAATACAAACATAATTCCATTTAATTGTCCTTTTCTCTAAAATATTATGTTAGCATTATACTTACAAGTTAAATAGGGAAAACATGAGATTCTCTAATTGTTGTAATATTCTGAATGAGTTTCAAATAAGGTAATTTTTTAAAATTATATGAAGGTTTAAGGTCTAAGGTAAATTTTTTTAAGAAATGTGACATTCAATGATTACTAGTTATGCCCCAAATCCCCAAAACAAAGAATGTTAAATAGATTTGTATCAAGAATATTCCTAAAAAAAAAAAAAAAAGAATATTCCTATCACTCTCCATGCAAAATATAACCACTGACTCCTCAAATAATACATATTAAAAATGAATTATTTTTATCTTATATTATCTTAGTCTCTTATATAGTTATATTATAGTTATATAATATATAGTATGTAATATATAATTATATGTAATATAATATATAGTATGTAATATAAAATTATATGTAATAAAATATTAAAATATCAATATAAATGTATAATAGAATCCTTATATTATTTTATATATAATATATAATACAATAAATGGATTATTCTATTATCTAATTTTAGATTACTCAAAATATTTAAAAACTTTAAAAAATGTTTATAACTAAACCAGATATTAGTCTACCTAATCTTCCTATAATTACTGCATTAAATTAGTGAATCTGACTAAAGCTTTTATCCCACACATGTAATCATCCATCGTATACAATTTCCTGTTTTCCACAAAAATAATGACAACTGAGTACAACCTCTTCAACTCTTGAAAGCTATAATTTCCAGAAATACCCCCTTAAAAAGCATCATCATACTCACACTTTTAACAACTATTAATATTTTTGCTGGTACAACACTAGAGCTTTTAAAACTGTCTCATGAGGCAAAAACAATGAAACTAAAAGCTGGTTCTTGGAAAAGCTCAAGAAAATTGACAAACTTCTGGCAGGACTGACAAAGGAAAGCAAAGAGAAAACACAAAGCACCATTATCAGGAATGAAACAGGGGGTGCCACTACAGACAATGCGACCTCAAAAGGTTAGTAAGGGAATACTGCGACCAAATCTACACACACATTTGACAATTTAGAAGAAATGGATCAATTCCTAAAAAGCACAAATTACCGCATACTACAAACTCACTCCAGATGAAATAATCTGAACAGCCCTAAAACTATTAAAGAAATTTAGTCTGTAAATCAAAGACTATCAAAAAAGAAATCCTGAGGCACCTGGGTGGCTCAGTGGGTTAAAGCCTCTGCCTTTGGCTCAGGTCCTGATCTCAGGGTCCTGGGATCGAGCCCCGCATCGAGCCCCGCATCGCATAGGGCTCTCTGCTCAGCGGGGAGCCTGCTTCCCTCCCACTCTCTGTCTGCCTCTCTGCCTACTTGTGTTCTCCCTCCATCCCTCCCTCTCTTTCTTTCTGTCAAATAAATTTTAAAAAATCTTTAAAAAAAAATCCTTCCAGACCCAGATCATTTCACTTGGAGAATTCTACCAAACATTTAAGAATTAACACCAAATCTACACAAGCTCTTCCAAAAAACAAGGAGGGAACATTTCCCAGCCCATTTTATGAGGTCAGTATTACCAAGATACCAAGAAGAAATGGAATACAAAAAGAAAAAAGAAAACTATAGCTCAATATCCTTCCTGAATATAAGTACAAAAATTCTTAACAAAATGTTAACAACTATATACAATGACCAAGTGGATCTTATTCCATGATTTTCAAAAAGCCTAGTTCAATATTCAAAACTCAATCAATATAATATACCATATTAACAGTCTATAAAGAAGAAAATCACATGACCAGACCAATTGAAACAAAGCATATGACAAAGTTCAACACCTACTCATGATTTAAAAAAAAAAAAACCAACCTCAGCAAATAGTAATAGAAGGAAACCTCCTCAACTAGATTTTAAAATTTGCAGAAAACTACAGCTAACATCCTACTGAAAGGTGTCTGATAACGGAGTGGCACAAGGCTGTGTGGTGACAGCAGTATTCTGTATCTTGATTTGTGGTGACTGGTTCAAGAATCTACAAAGGTAATAAAATGGCATGAAACTCTGCACCCACGCTGTACCAATTTCAAATTGGGACTCTGGAAGACATAGCCACTTAAGAAATTCAGTGAAGAGAACGTGAGACCTTTCCGCAACTTCTATCACATTTCTGTGACATTAAAAATTAAAAAAAAGATTACTTTATGTAATTCTCTTCTAGATAAATTGACATTAAAAACAGCATTAGTAATAAATCTTCAGTTGTATTTAATTTGGATGAAATCAAAGATACTCATTACATTTTAAAGGGTTTTTCCCCAACAAAACAAAGCTCAGTTTATTTCAAATTTTGCATAACAAATATCTGAATTTTGAGAACTAGAGAAAAAAGAACCTTTTTTAAACATGTCAACTTAAAAAAAAAAACAACTTATGTCCTTCAGTTACGATGCCTACATACTTTTTAAAACTAGGGGAACAAAACATGTCTTACCATAATTAAATTGACTGTTGGACTTTTCACAGTTAATGATGTTAAACCTGTAAGCAACACCTGGTCGCATTGCACTGACTTCAAAGTAAAACCACTGGTGATAATGATTGCTATTTATATCTGAGTTCAAAATAAGATCATATTCATTTCTGAAAATAGAAAATATAGAAATCTGATGAGAATTAGGAAAATATCCATGTATAGACAAAATAAGAAAAATTTAAATGACTTACTTTCTAATTTGAATTACTTTGCGCAGATTCCCAGATTCAAATTTGGAATTAAACTTCAAAATATCTCCTTCTTCTGGAATAGTGTAACTAAATAAAAATTTTAAAGTAAGTATAATAAAATACATTGCATGTAAATAGGTGAACAAAAGATAAATAAAACTACACTACAAACTAAAACTATACCACTATGGCCACTTCATCGTCATTATTTTTAAACCAATAAAATATAACCAACCCAAGCAAAACACAAACTCTGGTTAATATTTATAGATTTAAAAATTATAACTACAAGTAGAGATGTTTATAGTGAATGTGAATCACAAATAAGAAATGTTGCCTCAATGAATAAATGTCATTCCTAAATACTAATAATCATATAAAAAGGCCAGATGTATTTTTTAAAATCCACATGACCTGTATTGAGTAGCAATAATTCTAATTAAACTATGTAGTTCTCAGGTAAAAATATTATGTTAAATTTACAGAGCTGTATTAGACAACAGATATTATCTTAATTAGTACCAAAAGGTGAAGGTACTGTCTTCATTTTACATAGTCACTACTTTAGTATTTACTGAGCGCCTACTAGGTTCCAGACTCGATTTTATTTGTATGTCTGTCTGCTTCCTGATTAAATACAAATGCTTGCTCTTCTGAAGCTTATACTCTAATAGGGGGAAAGTAGGACTCCAAGAAGCTCAGTAACTTTGCCAAAGTCATTTCAGTTAGAAATAGCATGGCCTCCATGCTATCCTCAGGGTTCCTGAGTTTCTCTTTTTATCACATCTGCCTGATCTGACACAGAATTATACCCACTCAAATAACTCAGATATTTTGAATAAGGAGATTTGGTTTCCATTTTTAAGATTATTCCAAATTCAGTCATCAGCTTTGATACAGCTTTTATCCTTATTTCTCTGACAAAGATCTTTAAAAGGTGTTTTATTTCCTCCAAAAAGACCGGTAAGATGTGAAATTTCCCCCCAAATATTAGAATGTTGAAGGAGGGGGAAACCGATAGAGGGCTAATTAAATTTCTCCTCTGGGAAGGCAAATAATAGTCACATTCATCATTTCTAATTTTCATTTATTTACTTATATTTAAACCCTAAAATGTGATGATACCAGTGATAACTGTAAATAATACCAATGCATGAAGCATCATAAGCAAATGGCCTCAAAGGTCAGGAAAGTAATCGAAAGCACACCAATGCACACCATAAGCAGTAAAAGATGAGAAAGAGTAGCAGGGACCATGGAGAAATTGACAAGCACATACTCCTTCTATAAGGGATGGTAATTTGTTGTCCCAAGGAAATGAAGGCTCAATATTACAGGACAAAACTGCAGCCTTTCACATGAAATTTCCACTCTCTCCAATGCAGGTAATTTGAGATTTTTTTAAAACACAGTATCAGTTTGTGACCTTTCCCTTATTAAGCCCATTAAAAGTCTACCTATGAACAAACAAAAGCCTGTGATATATTCAATTTAACATGATCAACTATTACATTACCATTACATTCCTGCTAAAAGAAGAAAACGGAGTAAGGGCAAACTAGGTGGAAGTTAGCTATATTTTTTTTTATCTTTTACAAACAACACTAAAACTTGAGAGTACAAATAAAACTAATAAAAGTAAGAGCAACAACAGACTTACTTTGGGTTATCTAAGTCATACACCACTCGATCTATGATATCACTCTGATGTATTAACCTCTCAATATCTTGAGCAATTTTTGTCCTGAAATTATAAAAGAGAAGTGTGACCACCAAAATTCATTATTATCATGCCAAGGCACAACTTTCTCCAAAATACGTTTTGGATGAAAAACATATAAAATGGCAAAACTTTCTTAAAATAAAAATGGTCATTCCTCTAATATATTTCATACACAAAAAAATTATCAATATATAACAAGACAAAAATCAGTATTTTTAAGGTCCAAATTCTAGAAAATAACCATGTAGAATACAGCTGTAAGTCCCATAGCTTAAAAAAAAATCTTGAATGTATATGATGACTTTCTACATAGAAATAATATGTAGCTACTCTCTAGCCCTTAAGCAATTAATTTTATATACATAGTAACAGCAGTAAAGATCTAAGAGGCCAGAAATTATGTACAAAGGAGATTTTTTTAACCCACCCTTATTGGAATTTAGCTAAAATGCAACTGGCAAACAGCTTACAAGGTCCGCACAATCTGTGCTCTCTTCTATGGCTGGAGAGGAAATGTGGAGGGGAGGGGAACACTTGTGTCAAAAGGCAGAGCGTGGACCCTTGATCTCAGGATTCTCTAGGCCTGATCTCCCCCTGTATCAGTCCAAGAAAATGGACACCAAATAACTGAAAAATTCCTAAAATCTGTGCCACTGGCCTAGAAGAGTGAGCCACACACAGATCCCACAATCCTCCCTGTCAGTAGTTAAGCCAAAGAGTATACCAATCACTAAACGTGGCACCAAACTGTAACCAAACCAGAACAAATGTGGATCACAAAGCCAGATGCCTGTAACTCCAGGTAGACTGGCCACAAAGATGTCTGCTGGCGTTAACAGTCACAGTATCGCTTGTCATATTAGCACTTATTCTTAAAGAGGAAGCCAATTATATGAAATGATTTAAATTTCAAGTTTGTCTGTTTCAGCTGAAGACTGGTAATGCAGGGACACCTGGGTGCCTCCATTGGTTAAGTGTCTGCCTTCGGCTAAGGTATGATCCCAGGTCCCACATAGGGCTCTTTGCTCAATGGGGAGCCTGCTTCTCCCTAATGCCTGCTGCTCCCCCTGCTTGTGCTCTCTGACAAATAAATAAATAAAATCTTTTAAAAAATAAAAAAAAGATTGGTAATTTAGATTAGTACTGCAGTCTATTGATTTACTGATCGAGCAGACTGGGAAAATTTGCCAAAATAGTTATAATAATAAAATGTTAAGAATACACTAAAGAACTGCAGGTAGATGTGAAACTAGTCTCCTGCACAAAGATACTTCTTTGTGATTATGGCATATTAACTCATGTATAATTCAGAAATATATCTAATAATATCACAGTATAACCAGAATAAGCTAAGAATCTATTCTGATGAACTCAAATTATCAGGAAAACATTAAAAGATAATAAATACAGGAAAAAATTAAGAATGGACAATTCTAAATTTATTTTTAGTTTTATTCTACAAAAAAAATTCATCACTGATAAGCAGTCTATCAAAAAAACTATCAAAGGATTATGATATAAATCCTTGAGTTAGTTCAATATCTTAACTTTCAAATGCCAAATTCTAAAGAAACAATCTTTCAAAAATCTATTAATTACAATAACAAACAAGTCCCAAATTTATATCGCCCACATCTTCGACAATAAAAGAGATGGCACTCACATATATTCAGATATGCCACACCAAAAAGAAAGTGAGTATTCAAATTATGTGTGAAAGACTAAATATATCAACTCGTCAGAATAATTTAGTAAATAAGGTTGATACATACCACAAATGTGCAAAAAAAAGCCTGAGTTTGTTTTGTTTTGTTTTGTTTTGTTTTAAAGGAAAATGTTATTAGCAGGCTGCTACAACAGCTCAATTCTCTAGCAAAGTTCTGTAATGTAAGAGAGGGTCAGACTAGCACGGCCAGCCTGGCGGCAGGAGGGCAAAACTACGTGAGCGGACACGGGCGATGTGGAGAACTGCAGAGCACAGCCTCTATCTAAAAAACAAACTCATCACTGCCAAGTAGGAACCAGAGGTTAATAAGGCTGTCATACCAATTTCTCGAGAAACATCAGAAACTTGGATTTCTATGGGAATCTCCCAAATTTTAAATGTCGGCAATCAGTAAAAACAAAACAATAAAACCCAAACAAAAACCAGTCTGCAAGTGAAGCCAAAATCATGCGCAAGTTCATATGGCCAATGGGCCACTGGTTTTCAACCTCTGACACTGTATTTTAGGGGACGTAATGGCCCATGTAAAATTACACGTGAGGGGTTGAGCGAGCCTGGTGGTGGGTATTGAGGAGGGCACGTATTGCATGGAGCACTGGGTGTGGTGCATGAACAATTAATCTTGTAACAATGAAAAAATAAAACGAGCGTATTTGCGGGGGAAAAAGTTACACTTGAGGGAAGTATCTGCCCTGCCATCAGCCCTCATTAATAAAGAGGGAAACGAGTCCTTTATTCAGATATGGATTTGTGTTAAGCAGGACAACTTTCATAAAATATCAATCCTTCCTTTACCTCACCTATTAAAATATACGGCTCTCCAGTCAAAATAAAACAATAAATATAAAATTTTCCAGGTATGCTTGGGAACTATAACCTCAAACCTGCTGACATTCACTATCTATCAAAGACTTCGCCCAGAAGAAAATTCCTGCAGGGCAGTCTGAACAATAAATACCCAGAAGGTCGTTGTGCTATGCGGCCACCAGCAAAACTGTCCCGTGTTAGGTTTTAACTAATACAGAGTAGCCTTACAAGAAAGAATTTAATACATCTCAATGCTATATTTACTCTAATGATATTATGGGAAATGTTGTTCATTACACAAGAACTCCCTGAGGATCCACAGAAGATAATCTTCTTTATAAGACAGTATGGTTTAACCACATATACATCATCACTTTAAGGATGGGCGGGACAGGCTCATGACCTAGACCAGAGTTTGACTCTTGGCTCTGCCATTTACTAACAGTGTAACCTTGGGTAAGTTGCTCAAACACCCTAAGCTTCAGCACAGTCTTGTGTAAAATAAGAGGAAGAATAGCAATTTCCTCCCCGAGCCATTACGCCATGATACAGCGCACTTTACATACACGTATACACTGCATCTACAGTGCTGATTACTTAGTCCTCTGTCTGGCCCATAAAAAACACTCAATAAAAGTCACCTGCTGCTGTTGCTCCTACGGAGATTTCTACTATTGTGTCCATTTCAGAAGCACTCACTTTTCCCCTGAGCCATTCTAAACTTAATATAAAGAAATCCAGGGTTTTGCTTTCCTCATTTTGCTTTTCCCACAATTCTTTCATCTACTTTTTAATTTTAAATTTCTGAACAGGTCATATATTCATATGCGGCAAAACTCGTATGGAGATCCTCAACACAACCCATATCCTCCCTCCATCCAGTTTAACTACTTTTATTACCTTCCCTCCATGAGCATCTTATAGCTCCTTCCATCTCTAGTGCCTAGAGATATTTCTGTTTTTTAATCACTGCACAGTATTCACAGAAAAGATATACCATAATGTATTAAACTAGTCTACCTGATGGGCACAATGCTGCAACGAAAAACTTTGAACACCACTGCACACATGTGCCAATTATATGCATATATATCATGCATATAAATGATAAATTCCCAGATGTGGAATTAATGTGTCAAAGGAAATATGTACTGGTAATCTTGACAGACCCTGCCAGACTGCCCTCCACAAGAGGTACTGTCCATTTGAAATCCCATTATAAATGTATAAGGGAGCCTGTTCCTCCACAGCCTCATTAATAGAATGTGCTAGCAAACGTCTAGATTTTGGTATTTTTTTATGTGGGACATGATATCTCAGTACATTTTAATTTGCATTTCTTTTATTTTGAGAGAAGTTGAACATATTTCTGTGATTAAGAGTCACTGTATTTTGCCATATTTTTCATTTTATTTTGATAAAAGTATGTTGGTACAATGTCTTAAATGCTTTTTAAAACAAGAATATATGAATTTTATTTTATTATAAAATACAGTTAGACAATTCTAAAACATACAGAAAAATAATGGAAAGTAAAATCAAAATGCTAAAAGTTAGCACCTCTGGTGAATGGGGTGCTAACTTTCTTCTTTCTACTTTTTCTCATGCTTTATTTTACAGAATATGAAAACAGGAAAAATGCACCCCAAAATACTAAGCACACTTTAAACCACAAGAGATAAGTTACATTTTAATTTGTAAGCCAACTTAAACCAAAAATATGGATTCAAGTAATTATCAGTATGTGATTACAGTAAAAAAAAAAAAAATTTAAGGGTTAAAGTACTATCCACAATGAGATATGAAGCTTGGAATTGGTTTTTCCCCTTCCATATCAGGTGATGAAATTTTTAATGAAGTTTTATTCATTTGCGGCATTATTTTTAAAAATATTAATGATTAAAAGATCAGTGACAATCATGAAGTAGAAATTCAAAATAACAAAAAGATATTTTCACTGAGTAATTTTAATAAGTCTAATGCTTCCTTTTTCTGAAAATGAGAAAACAGTAAATCTTTATTAATTTTGACATTATTCATTTATAATTTTCCTGCATTTGAACAAAGGACTGGGCTAAAAAGTTAGCAAATAATTTACATAAACATTTATCATTTGCTCAAAAACTAAGTTGCAGAAGACTGGGCAAATAAGATAAGCAAACTAGAAACCACATCCTCAGTGCAGTATTTAAAAAATGGTAGCATTTCTGAGTAATAAGAAATACTTACTACCTGGCCCATATTGGATATTTTATCATATACACAGAACCAGGAAGCCTTCAGACTACCGAGCTACTGGGGTCAAGCAAACTGTTCCTTTAAGAACCAAATAGTATTTTAGGCTTTGCAAGCCACCCAGTCTCTATAACAACTATTCAACTCTACCACAGCGGCACCAAAACAGTCACAGATCACACATAAACAAACAGGAATGCCTGGGCTCCAAAAAACTTTTACTTATAAACACAAATATGAATGTCATATAATTTTCATGCATCACAAAATGTTAAACGTTATTATTTTTTGGGGGGGAACCATTTAAACCTGTAAAACCACTATTAGCTTGTGGGTTGAACATAAATAGGCAGTAGTGAGCTTTTTTTTTTTTTTTTAAGAGAGAGAGTGAGAGAGCATGAGAAGGGAGAAGGTCAGAGTGAGAAGCAGACTCCCCATGGAGTTGGGAGCCCAATGCGGGACTCGATCCCGGGACTCGATCTCGGGACTCCGGGATCATGACCCAAGCCGTTGCTTAACCAACTGAGCCACCCAGGTGCCCCAGTAGTGAGCTTTTTTTGACACAATAGGCCATAGTATGCATATGTGTGATCAAGGTGAATGACAAACTTTTCTGATCATGACCTACTAGAAATACATTTTAAAAATCACTGTCCTGGGCGCCTGGGTGGCTCAGTTGGGTCAGTGACTGCCTTTGGCTCTGGTCATGATCCCAGAGTCGTGGGATCAAGTCCCGAATCAGGCTCCCTGCTCAGCAGGTAGCTTGCTTCTCTCTCTCCTCCCTGCTCCGGCCCTCTCTCGCTCTCTCTCTCTTTCTCTCTCACTCCAATAAATAAATAAAATATTTTAAAAAAATCACTGTCCTAATGGGTCGTCTGGGTAGCTCAGTCAGTTAAGTGTTCAACTCTTGATTTTGGATCAGGTCACGATCTCAGGGTTATGGGATCGAGCCCCACATCGGGCTTCCTGCTCAGTGGAGAGTCTGCTTGAGATTATCTCTCACCTTTTCCCTCTGCCCCTCCCCCGGGCACACTTTCTCTCTATAAAAAATCTTTAAAAATTACTACTATGAGTGCACACATGACACAAACACACACACACACACGCACGCACCCCTGAAACAAAAGTTTATGAAATAATACTTTGCTGTACTACATATGACACACTATTATTTTCTCCTTTAATACTGGTCACTAATGGGCATCAATCCATAGTTTGAAAAGAAAACTGGTATCTAGAGAAATTAGGTTATTTCGCGCAAACATACAGCCACAATCAGTGGGAGAGTCAAGGCTAGAATCCACTTTGACTTGCTTTTCAGAGTGCCCTGTCCTGCCAGGACCCACCAGGCTGCCTCATCACGTTTATCAAGCCAAGCCCACTGGTTCAAGTATGCTCGTCTACGTGCACTTGTTCCTCCAATCTCAATGTCACTTGAAGGAACAAACGCAGTTCCCACGCAGTTCCCCTACAGTTCCTGTTGGCATCTCCAAAGGAGAACCTGAGAAGACAAATGTGACCAGGATGAACTTTGTTCCCAACACTGCCACCACTCTCAGGGCCGCAACTCCTCATCCCTAACCTGCAACATCAATCTAAAGCCCCCTCTCCCTCAGCTCCACCCTCGCAAGTCTTGGATTAAGTGACCCAAACTTAGAAGGGTCTGAGCCCCTGGCAATCATCTCTTCTCATTCTAGGGTGGCTGTGACATGCCCACCCATGCTTAAAACGAGTGGACCAGGAAAAAGAAAAAAAGAAAACAAACACAAAAACGAGTGGACCACTTGACTTGCACACAACCTGCTGCCATGGTGTACAAGCAATCTCCTCCTTTAGCTGATCCGGGTCAAGATGGCAGAGCCTATTTCTGCCTGCTGGTCCTAGACACAAGAGTCTAACGTAACCCGTTGGCAGCTTGTAGGGAAGTTGTACCCTTATTATATCCCCTATGGAAAGACTACATTCACTTTGGGAACCAGAACTACTAACCCTGCAGAGCTCAGAGGTACAGGGACAGAAAGCACCAAGTCCCCCAGTGGGACACTGCGAGCTACAGGTAGGTAGAACTACTTCCGGTCCTCACCTCCTGCTATGAGACATATGCGTTCTTTCTTTTGGAGATACAAAACCATGTGGTTAGTGCATATACTTCATTTTGAAAGATGGCAACCCATCACTGCAGAGTATTTCCTCGTAGTTGGAGCTTCACCTGTGCCTTCTGAAGGCCATTCCGGCACTCCAAGAGGCCAGCTGCCTCTGGACAGTGCAGTGTGTGTGTGGTGCAGCCCGTGGAGGCCAGAGCCACGCCCACTCCTTTCCTAGTTCTGATGCTATGTTGTATCTGACTCCACACAGAGTCAAGGAGCCAACTGGTAGCATTAAATATATACTAAGTTGCTAACTAAAAATGATTAATTTATACAATACACTAAATATAAAAAATTAATAAGATACAACTGTTGCTTTAAAAAAGCCTATAGTCCAAGGAAAATCAAATGCCCACAGCAGTGTCTTCCTTTATCATTACGTGCTATACTCTCATAACGAGAGCACAGACATTAGGCACCAGAAAACCATCATCACAAAACCCTAACCGTAGTCACTGAAAATAGTCAAGTTGCACCACAAATGTACTTACAAGCCAAGTATTACTAGATGGTAATAGTTAATACTATTTGTAATTTCTAAAATTAATTGGCAAGATTTAATAACTTTAGTTACTGTTTTATGAGACCCAAATTTTCAGAGAGTATTTCCAATTTCAATTTTTGCAACAAAATAATACTGTCCACATTTCTATATTTAAATCATATATCTAAGTCAAGTTCAAATTATAATCAAATACCAAATTAGTATATTACTACTAATATTTATTCAAAGATTAGTAAATAATCTATATATTCAGATGCCATCTAAATAAAAATTCCTAAATTGTCCAATGGTCAGGTTTATTATGCTGGCTTTACCTGAGTAAGTAATGAGCTTAGAAAATAAAGTTAGCCCATAAGGACAACTGCAAATAAGTGCAAATTTCCAAAACAGGATAAAAAATGACAATGACTTTAATTCAGAGTACTTTTCTTCCTAAATACCCATATTTTGACAATGGTCTTGTTTAAGAGAAAGAAGAAACATGAAACTCACCTTTGTACACCATAAGGTCTTTCTAAAATGGGCTCTTTGAATGGGGGTGGAATGTGACCGAAATAATCGGGATAAGCCACTTCTGAATATTCTGGGACAGACTTTGTATTTTTCACAATCTCGATATAGAGATCCGAGTCGTGGAGTGTGGGTCCGTCAGAGACCTCCACTGACGCGTGTTCCACTGAGGAAACAGACTCTGTATCTTCATCGTCCTCAGTTTCGACTCCAGTACAACAAAGTTTCCCTAGCTGAACTGTTCTTCCCTCAAACAGAACATTTCCACAAGCGGCCATGTGTGGACAAGCTTTCGTGCATGTGAGGACGGTAACAGGGAGACTGTAGTCCTTCTTCGCTCCTGCAGTAAAACCTGGAGCCGTCTGAGAAGGGAGACTCTGCAACGTAATTCGGTCCAAGGCCTTCACAATATCATTGTTTAAGCCCTGGGCGGAAGAAATAGTTCTGTTTGGATCCCCTAGCTGCTCTTGTGACGTTCTGTCATTATCCTTAATATCTTCTTCTGCCAGATCCATACAGGTAGGTTTCTTATCACCTTCCTCTCCTCTAGGAGACACATTTGCATTCCTGACAACTCCTTTTTTTAAGTTGCCTGGATTCCCAGATGCTTCCTCTCCCGCGGTAGGAACAACAATAGGACCACGTACTTTTCCCTCAAATACAAAAGGCTTTGGTTCTTTGGAGATTAAATCGTAGTCCTTTGAAAATAAAAAAAAAATACATTTAATCTTTTATCTATAAATATTGAAACGTATTAACAAAAACTAAGACTATATTCTTGTATATGCTGCTTCAGAAACCTAACATTTGAAAATTTGAAAGATGGATAAAAGAGTACATTTTAATTTCACTAATGAAACACAAAATATTTAGCCACATAGTTCATTACACTTATTTTTTCTATTATAAAAATAATGCCTACATATAAGAGAAATACGGGAAATTTTACAGAAGCATAAAGACATTAAAAGCATCCAGACTCCTATTAAAGGAAACACAATTGAATTGTTATTCATTAACTCAACAATTAGAGTGTCTGTTTTGTGCCAAGCAATGTCTCAGGCACTTAGGTACCATCAGCTTAAAAACAAAAAGAGAAACAAAAAATGTCTTCCCTCTTGCAGCTTACATTCTTCTGTGGGAGGAAGGGAGAGGCCTGTCAACATAAGTAATCAACATGACACAGACAAGCCTGGGTAGCTGAGTAAGTCAAGTATCTACTCTTGATTTCAGCTCAGGTCATGATCTCAGGGTCCTGAGATCAAGTCCCCCACCCCATAAGGCTCTGGGCTTGGCAGAGAGTCTGCGTAAGGATTCTCTCCCTCTCCCTCTATCCCCCCTCCCCGTTTATGTTTATGTTTGTGTTATATGTTAGTAATGAATCACCAAAGTCTATGCATGAAACCAATTTTATCCTAAATGTTAACTAACCAGAATTTAAATAAAAATTTGAGATATGTGTGTGTGCGTGTGCACACGTGCGTGTGTATTTCTTTTTTGCTGGGTTTGGTTCTCTATTTCAGGGCTCAGGGGCAGCAAGATGGGCAGAAGTGTCTCGCACGCGGTAGGATATTTGGCAGCATCCCTGGCCTCTCTCCTCTGTGCACCCTAGATGCCCGGCGCATCCTCTCACCCTTCTGTGATCACCAAAAATGTGTCCAGATATTGTCAAACATCCCCCGGAGGCAGAATCATCCCAGCTGAGAACCACTGTTCTAATGTCCTTCTGAGAACTAAGGAGAGGAGAGTGGAACCAGGGGACCAATTAAGAGTCTAGGCAAGTTGGGAAGAAGGCGTTGGATTCTAAATGCACCATGAGCCAGAAGTGCCATGATATTGTTAAAGACCAGATGCAGGACAGAAGGTACAGAGAAGTGTCACACATGGCACCAAAGTGCTTGCCTGAGTAAATGAAAAGCATCAGTTTAGCTCTGAGAGGTTAAATGTCCACTATTAGAGTAGACAATTAGACATATGAGTCTAGAATTGAGAAGAAATATCCATCCAGAAGATAAGTATTTGGATGTCATTAGCATACAGATATTATTCCAAACCATGAGACTGGAAATCATCATTGGAAAGAACTAAAGAGAAGAGAAAAGACTAAACGCTGGGGTACTACGATCAATCTACAGAGGTTCAGGAGATGAAGATAAAACAGAAGAGGAGATAGAGAAGGGAAAGCCAGTCTGGAAAGACAAATACCAGGAAAGAAAAATGTCCTGGAAGCCAAGTTTAAAAAAAGGATGCTGCGGACGGGTCAAGTAACCTTCTCTCCTTTTAGACTTACATAATTATATTTTTGTCCATATAAGACTCTACCAAAGAAATCACAATTGATTTAACGTTTATTCCACAGTTGGGCATTAAATCCTTTATACAACAGAGAAGGATTTAAACAAAGCGCAGAAATAAGCCATTTCCAAAATTTTATTATTATAAAGAATTCTGTAATGAACATCCCTCTGCACAAAATTTTTCTTTGTTTAGGATGATTTCCTAAGCACTGACATGGAATTATAGGGTCAGATACTATAATCAATTTTAATGTTTAACATAAATTGCCCAAATACTCTCCAACAATACCTCTCTTAATGCTTATTCTCAGTAACTAAGTATGAGGTTATCTATTTCAACTGTTCCTCTTCTTTGCCAACATTTAGGTGCTATAGTTTTAAAATACTTTTTCAAAAGTAGTAGATCAAGAGGTATCGTCTAATGTTATTTAAATTTGAATTTCTCTATGAGAAAAGCAAAAAATTTTCTACCCATCTGTTTACTGGTTTAATTCTTCATAGGTAACTTATCTGTTCCTGAAATATAGGGTTTTTCTTATTTTGTTGTATAAATTTCTCCGTTAAAAAAATTACACACACATACAATAATCCTCTAATCTATTTTTTGCAAATATTTTTCTGAATCTGCACTTCTTTTAATTTTCTTTAACCTTTTTAGACACATTACATCATGAAAATTAAGAAGCTTTTCCTTTGTGATTCATTCCTTAAATACCCACTATTTTTGTATAATAAAAAAACCAGGGACTGAAAAATGATCCACTCTTGGCCCCTCTACCAAGTCTAATCCAAGGAGACAGTGGAGGCACAAAGGAGGTAATAGGTAGGTGGTTCTGCATTACAGCTGTTGAAGGGAAAAAACACTGTTGATTTATGAAGACTGGCATACAAAGAATAGTGCTGAATTAAGTGGCATTTAATATCTAGATGCCACTTTGATTCGAGAAGTTACTTCAGTATCAAAGTCAGAACCCAGCAGATGAAAGTTTTCCCATAAACAAACAAGAGTGTACCATGAAAGCTGCCTTTTTTAAAGAGTGTAAGCACATCCCATGTACATAAATGAATTTAAAATAGTAAGTTGAGGCAAACAAGAGGTTTTATTTTTAGAACAGCAAGTGAACTGTAAATATTTTGATGTTAATCTACTCATCTATGATCTGAGATCATGCTGAATTGAGAACAACATCCCTCAAAATACAACTTAATGCACTGGGAAAAAAAATAAAAATAGTAATTCCAGCTACAATCTTCAGATCACCCTCGCAATATGTGTTATGGGTCTATTTTTCCTGAGAGATCCCCTGTTCTGGAAAATTTTGTAGTTAATTTTAACTTTAACTAGTGTTCAGAAAAGATGGGCTGCCTGTGTAGATATGATAGTTTTTTCATAAAAAGGATGTTTATTTTGTATTAAAAATACCACTATGCTTGTTTTATACCATTTGTATACATGTGGTGATATTGATGCTGAACTGTAAAATTCAGGAATTAAAATACGACCCTGTGATTCTTAAAAAAAAAAAAAAATTCTGTTGTAGGAAACATGGTGAGCTAGGTATCACCCTACAGCAACTCTTATAATTGTTGGATATTAAAATATTTTAAGTACAATAAGTGGATAAGACAGCAAAAATGAAGAGGAAAAAGTAATGAAGAAGGGATCCCAAAGTGGTAACTTCCTCTTGGAAAACATTTGCTAAACCAGGTGACCTGGGGTTCAGGTTTTTCTATCTCAGAGTATAAAGAATAGGAGACTATCCCAGGACCTGCATAAGATGAGAAGTCTACCGAAAGATCCTCCTCCCATAAAGATGAAACCCCAGAGAATGAAACCTCTGATATAAATACCCTAGAAATAGCCCCACCACAAAAGAAATAGCCAAGAAAACCAACAGTCTCAAACCTTAGCACTAAGAGGGTTAAAAAAAAGTCACTACTCATAAATTGGTACCAAAAGTCTGCCATCACATCGCACAAACTGTAGCCCTAACTCACATTATCTGAGTGTTCCAAAAACCCTTGAGGAGGAATGTAACCTATACGAGTGCCTGTCAAAAGAAATAACAACAAAAACTTCTGGAGTTTCCACATAAGCTCCACAAACAGAATTATAAAGAAAATGATCAGCTCATAGGGAGGGGGAAAAAAACTAAATGAAAAATTAAGCAAGTAGAAGAAACTAAAACAAACAGATTTTAAAAAAAGGACCTACAAGAATTTCAGACACTAAAATTATAAAACTAATTAAATGGCTATATGTAATATTTTCAAAAGAAATAAAAGACAAGAAACAAGAAGTTTAAGAGTGATGAAATATCTTTTTTAAACCTTTGAAACCAAAAATAAAACAAGTTTGAATGCCTAATCGATATTTATAATGACTAATCAGATAGAGCCAAAAATAAAATTACAGAACTGGCAGACTGTTCGAACGAATTCAGTTGAATGCAGCATAGAGAAAGAGAAGGAAAACATGAAAAAGAGTTAACAGAAATGGAAGAGAGTAAAAAAGTCTACATCCAACTAGTAATGCCAGAAGAAAAGAGAGAAGGAAAGAGAAAAAGGCAGTATCTGGAGGAGAAATGAGTTTTTCCAGAACCTAAGAGAAAAAAAACTCAGATTCCAAAAGACAGTGATTCCCAAACAAGATTTAAAAAAGAACACCCACCCTTAGTCGACACTACTGGGAAACTGTGGAGCATGAAGCTAAAGAAATTATCTTGAAAGTCACCAGAAACAATGTGTTATAAAGTGAAAACACACAATTCCCATACATATTACCGAATAATTTCACTCATAAGTATTTACCCAAGAGAAATGAAGGCAAATTTCCACAAAAAAGCCTTTTACACAGATTCTACCATCAATTTTATTCACAGTAGCCCCAAACTGCAAACATTCCAGTGCCCATCAAGTGAACAGAAAAAGAAATTATGGTACATCCATACAATGAAATATCACTCAGCAATCAGGAAAGAGCCACTGATACATACAATAACATCAATGAATCTCAAAACCCTAAGACGAGCACAGAGGCCTTACACAAGAGTACATTCACATAGGATCCTGGTTATGAGAAGTTCCAGAACAGGCAAAATTAACCTACAGTGACAGAGAGCAGATCAGCAGTTACCTGGGCAGGAGGTGAGGAGACTGACCACACAGACACAGGGGCCCAGGGACACACCTGGGGTGACAGAAATAATTCTGTACCTTGGCTGGGTTGGTAGTTTCACAGTTGCATGAATTTGTCAAAACTCACTGAACTTAAAGATGAATAATTTACTGCATGTAAATCATTCGTCAATAAAGCTGATTTTTATAAATTAGCCAGAAAAACTAACTTTCAAGAATGATTACAAAGTAAAGATACTTTCAAACCAAAAGAGAGACTTAGACACTACAAGACATAATTCCAGCAGAAGTCAGTCAGACTGAAGGTCTGAGAAACAAGAAGTAAAAAACAAAATAGTCAAAATGTCTGTAAATCATAAAACTGAATATAAAACATAAAGCAGTACTATCATATGGATTTTTACTTTTAAAACTAGAGTTAAAACATAAATTAAAAGTATGTACATTAAAAAAAAAAAAAAGTATGTACATTAGTTTGGGAGGTGATTACACTTAAAAGTATTCCAACTTTCATTTTATAGTTAAAAGAAGAAAGGTTCTGATTAACATCAGAATAGTAAAAATGCATGTTACAACATCAAGAGTAGCTAGAATTTCTGTATATATTTCAATACCCAAACTTACACTTCAAAGGAATATAGTTCATTGTATGTAAATTTATACCTCGACAAAGTTATTAAAAAAAGAACAAGACTGTACAGCTTTCAAAAGAATAAGGGTGAAATAGTGAAACAAAAAAAAGTAGTCAATCCAAATGAAGGCCAAAAAAAAGACAAAGATATGGAGATGAAACAAATGGAAACACAAAATAAGATCTCAAAAATATAAATCCAAATACAGTAATAATTCTATATAAATGAACTAAATGCTCCGGTTAAATGGCAGAAACTTAGACTTGATTTTTTTTAAATCCAACTATATACTGTTTAAAAAGATACACATCTAAGGATATCAGAAAGCTGAAAGTAAAAAGATTTAAAAAGATACCAGGCAAGGGGCACCTGAGTGGCTTAGTACGTTGAGCAACCGACTCCTGACTTCAGTTCAGGTTGTGACTCCAAAGTGTGCCTGCACTGGACTATCGAGCCTGCTCAAGATTCTCTCCCGCCGCCTCTGCCCCTCCCCCTGACTCAGGCGGTCCCCTTCTCTCAAAAATAAAATAAAATAAAAATAAAAGACACCAGGCAAGTCACCAAAGTTAATACAGCTACATTAATTTTTTAACTTTTTGCCTTAAATTCTTACAGATAAGCAACTTTACAGCATCAGCATCTTCATAACTATTAAAATTTCATTTCAGGGACACATGGGTGGCTCAGTTGGTTAAACGCCCAACTCCTGATTTTGGCTCAGGTCATCATCTTAGGGTTCTGAGATAGAGCCCTGTGTTGGACTCTGCGCTCAGCAGGGGAGTCTGCTTAGGATTCTCTTTCTCCTTCTCCCCCACCCCCAACCTGCTCGCTCGCACTCTCTCTCTCTCTCAAATAATCTTTTTTAAAAATGTTCATTCAAGAAGGAACAGAAATCAATTCACATTTATATGCAAAAAATAATTAACCTCAAAAAGACATAACAAAAACTGACCTACAAAAAGGAGGAGACACATTTGCAATCACAGTGAGAAATTTTTAACACATTTTTTAAACACAGTAATTGACAGAACTGAAATAAAAATCCAGGACAGAAAAAAATCTTCTCAACATGATGACCAATCCTATCCCAATGGAAAAACATACAACTGTGCCTGACAGTTGCAGAAGCGTTCTTTCCAAGGATACAAGAAATAGTAATAAAAGCTGACCAAATTCGATTCCATAAAATAAGCCTCAAAAATTTCAAATGATTCCAATTATAAACAATGTCCTCTTGGGGCACCTGGGTGGATCAGTTGGTTAAGCCTCTGCCTTCAGCTCAGGTCATGATCCCAGGGTCCTGGGATCAAGCTCCACTCTTTCGGGATTTCTGCTCAGTGGGGAGCCCGTTTCTCCCTTTCCCTCTGTGTGCACTCTCTTTTCTTCTCTCTCTTCCCCCTCCCACTCTCTCTCATAAATAAGTAAATATTTTTTTTAAAAAAAAATGTCCTGCTACAAAATGCCAGAAGTGAATAAAAAGACAAATACAAAATTGGAAATTAAAAAGCCAACTCTGACATGACCAATGAATCAAAGAAAAAAATCATAATGAAAATAAAGTTTCAAAACAAAGATAATGAAAATAATAAATATCAAAACATGTATGATGCAGCTAGAAATTGGAGGGAAATTTCTAACTTAAAAATATACATCCTGGAAAAGATGACGAAAATTACTGGATGCCTATCTTAAAAATTAAAAACAAAAACAAAAAAAAAGGGAACAAAGGCAGGAAAATCAAGAGATGGCATTGTAAGCCTACTGTCTAGATACATGGGGATTCCAACTTCAAAAACATGCTAAAATTGACTCTAGGAAACAGCAAGTAGGAAGGGGACCCAGTTTTTCCTGATTAAACTATGTAAAATTATGTGACTCTTTAAACTCTGTCCACACATAACTTAAATAAAAATTTAAAACCAATTAAAAAGAGAAAAAAAGAAAAATAAGTCCACATGGTAACTGTCATCACGCTACCAAAGACATATAAAAAAGAGCTGTGAAAATTCAGAACTTTGACACTTCCAATATTCTGCCACTAAGAAACAAAAAGCAAATAAGACTGTAATCGTCATTATGAATAAATAATCATAGTTTTAAAAGCAAGGTAAGGTCCTCCAAAAAGTCTGTTGATAATTACTTTAACAATTCTTCTATATGTTGCCCTCAAATGCATTCAATTTGCCTCCATCTGGCCACTGAATAACAGCCTTAACACATCTGGAAACAAAACTGGATGGTGTGCAGAATCCCAACAAACACATCAAGTAATTTTAAGCTCCAATGGTGGATACTGGAAGTGACATGCCAATCCCAATGGAAAACGTTATCATTGAAATTAATTTCATTTAATGTTTAATATGTCATGATCGGCCAGTATTTGATAATATGATGGCTGAAAAAACCCTTTCAACTACTACTTATCTGGAACCAACTAATATTTTCCATTCTCAAAAATATCTCACTTAAATACTGCTGCTTAGATACAGTTCCAACACACTTCAAAAAATAGAGACTGAAGTATTTGAACAATGCATTCCTCTGAAATTGAAAAGTGAGATAGTCAAGTGCCAACACAACTATGTTAGAAATGATTTTCTAGTTATGTAAATAAAAGACAACGGGCTATTCCCCATAACATACGCTACGGAAATACAGCTGTTCTACACGAAACTCTATGGCAAAGTAGAGAGACACGTGAATAAATACATGTTATATGAAATGCTCGATGCAGCTTCTTTTGCGTAAACATAATAAAAAGAAGTGACTCACTTGGGGAGGCTTCTCAGAGCGCTTACACTCTGACGAACCTGTCTTTACCATCTGACGCTGGCCAACTCAGACCAAAAGTAGGAACCTGCTCTCGTCAGCAGCCAAACTAAAAGACAAGCTGGCCGGCTGATAGGTGCAGGAACCCATCAAGGGCAGCCTGTTCCAGGTGATGCATTTAACAGGCAGACCTACAAGAACTCACCATCACAGCCTACAAGGAAGAAGAAGTGGTCTGCGAAAGAATGAGAACCAAAATCCTGGCCTTGCCATCCACTCAGAAAATTATTTTTCTTTATTCCCACATCAAAACTCTTATCACTTTTAATCATGTTATATAGTTCTTACACACACAGAAGAAAGTAAGTGACTTCTTCACATAATAATCGATCCCTTCCCCAAATTCTTCCCACAATATTTTTCTGCATTGAGTTAGCCGTATTTATTATCTCCAGTGTTTTATTTTGAGTTCTTTAGCCGAGCACAAAGGTTCTGAAAGAGTAGCCAGACACTTCTGGTAGGTTCAGTGGGAGAAAATGACCCTGCATCCTTTCCCAAATGCCTCTTCCTGCATTCTTTTTCTCTTTTTAACAAATTGCGCTCTCCTTTATCCCAGCTTTCCTCCTAGTTCCCCTGATTTCAGAGGACCCTCCAACGTTCCCCAAATCTCTCAAAGTGCCAGGGAACTGGGGAAGGGGGAAGAAGAATGCACTGCTCCTAGTGCATCCAAAGCTCCTAAGTTCCCCAAAAGAACCCTGAATAATGACAACTGTCAAGTATAAACATTAGCGAGCAACCACAGCCCAGCCCACCCTTCAGCAACATGATATGAACCGTGCAGGTCCACTCACATACAGATTTTTTTTCTGATACATACAGTACAGTTCACTTCCTTATGGTTTTCTTAATAATGTTTTCTTTTCCTTAGCTTACTTTACTATACGAATACAATATATAACACATACAGCATATTTTAAAATGTGTCAATCAACTTATATTATTGGTAAAGATTTCAGTCAATAGTAGGCTTTAAGTACGTTTTGAGGGAGTCAAAACTTATACATGCATTTTTTTACTTTATTGGGAGGTTGGCACCCCTAACTTCCAAGTTTTTCAAGGGTCAACTGTACTTCCTTTTTTTATTTTTCACATATAACCTTACATTAAAGTCTTTTTCTTTAAGTAACTAGGAATTAAATGCATGGATTTGGGAGGCATGGGGGCCAGTAGTAAGAGCGGAATAAATCTGAGATTATCTAGTCCAAATGCTTTATTTTACAGGTTAAGATCCTACACAATTTCAGGGACTTATTCAGGGACCCACGATAAGGGAGCAGCTGAATGGGAATAAGAAACTCTATCTACTAATTGCCATCAATTCAATCTGGTTTACTTGCTGCATAACCCACACTAAGTAAGTACAATCCAATAAATAAATGAGGGTAAAAAATGTAAACAAGAAGTCACTCTCTTTATGAACCAACTCAGACGTAAAGACTTCTGGTTGTCCTCCCCTGGCCCCATATTCCCCAGTTATATGGTGACTGTCAGGAAAAACAATCCAATAAGCAGAGACTCAGTTTTAATTTAGCACTTTCTCAGCTCCCACCTCCCCTTTCAGCTGGATGGAACTGATAGAAAGACAACTTCAACGTAAGATTTTAAAATGCCATTTTAAAGATGATTTTTTTTTTAAAAAAGTAAAAAACTATGCCAATTAAAGCAATGAGCCAAAGTGATGAAAAAATGTAAAAGCTAGTCCAAAAACTTAATGAACTAGTCCCCTCATTTTACAGATAAGTAGTCTGCAGCTCAGAATGCTAAAGTAATTGTCCAATATCATCGTCCAATAACACCCAGAAAGGCAATACTACTTTCATATTTTAGAAATAAAAAGCAGAAAGAAAACAGTGATTACAGGCTTAAGGAAGGAAAAAAAAAAATTGTTTCTTAAAATCAATTAAGATGCTGTATTTTCTATATTTATACCTGAAAATCATCAACAAGCTCAGGGAAAAGGTGTTCATACATTTTAAGTTCTTCTATCGTTCGTCCAGGTTCCTGCTGGGGTTTTAGTTTGTTAATATCCGTTTCAATATCATCATTCTGAAATAATAAAAATGTAACCAGTTAAGAAAAAGGTAAAATTACAGAATACATTCCAGATGAAAGTTTTCCAAATTATTACATGTAGAGAATATTCACTGAATAAGGGTTGTACTAAGTTTACCATAAATTGAAATTTGCTTGTATTGGGTATTGTCATGTTGTTGTTGTTTTGGTTATTTCACTGTGTTTTGTTTTTGTCAAAGGTTATTTTAATAGAACACAGTATGTGGGCCCTTAAGATAGAAAACCCAGTGGCAAGATCCAGACTAAAGGATGCTCCCTTCAATCTCCTTGGTTGCCCTAGTTTTACTTATATTAAAAGGAAGTTAAACTTAAGAAAACTAAATTGAAAAATATAAATATATGATGGTGGTGGTGATAATCAAAATAACTAACATTTACTAAGCACTGAAAATGTGAGAAGCACTACGCTAAAAATAAGTAAAAAAAGTAAAAAATACTTTTACATAATTTAATCTGCAGAAGAACACTACGAAGTAGATAGCATCACTACTTCCATTTAACTGAAGAGGAAACCGAGGTAGAGAGAGGTTAAGGGGCTTGCTCAAAATTACACAGCACGCAAAGAGCCAGAATGTAAAACTAATCACTGATTTCAAAGCATACTCTGTTAGTCAAGGCACTGCCTCAAGATAAACCAAAGATCACCCCTTACTCGCGTATTCCATGGTCAACAAAGTTCCTTTAGAAAAGCTCAGTGTCACCACAAACTCTGTTTTTCGGGGGTTGGAGGAGGTAGAAAATTGAAAAACAGCCAGAAATTATTTCCACGCCCCTTTAGGAAGGAAGAGGGTGAATTTAAAAGGGAGGTATGACCTCAGAAAAATAGGATATGTATCTGGGATTAATTCAATCTGTATCTACTCAAAGACCTAATACACACTGTGCCAGAGACACAGTGTCAGTCTACCTACCATCCAACTATTCCCTATGACCTTCGACAAATCTGGCCTCAGATATATATAAACTTAGCATTGTCTTCATTGCTAAAGAGAGATATAAGACCACTTACTAATTTTCAACAGGTTTAATTTTGCAATTATCTTATTATCAGAGTAAACTTATTTTTAGCCTTGAATCTATTCTACCATGCTTCAATCCTTATAATGCTTTACATACATGTATCTGACTAAATGTATACATTTCATATTACCAAGTAATTTAAAAGGAAGAAATGTACTTTATATTACTCATATTTCATATTTAGGAGGTAAGCTACTATTTGTATAACCAATAAAAAGATTTCCTCCCTTGCCATAAATAACAAACACTGGTCATATTTAAAGAGTATCATGTTAGTGTATAATTAATTACTGTATAATTATTAGGACATGAATATGTAATTTCATAGATCTTTAAATTATGCATCGATGAACCAAAATATATAATTTCCTTGACTGGCAACTAATAAAGTAGACAATGCTTTCAAAATAACAAAAAGTTCACAAAAGTATTCTTTCTCTAAACAGACTAGAATTCAACATTCAATACTACTTTGTGAAACCAGAACCTCACATATGCTCTCTCTACTTTCAAAAAAAAAAATGAATTTATCTGTAAAATAGGACTGTAGAATAAAAACTACACTTTGAGAGGTCAATAGCAGGAAATTTTGTTTTGGTTTAGGGGAAAACGAAGATGAAGAGCTACTGACAGCCTTGGGGGGGGGGGGGGGCACAAACACCTTCCGGCCACTCTTTAAAGTTCTCCGAAGGTAAAGGAGGGGAAAAGAACGCATTGAAGTTTATATATTGACAAGTGCTGGCTACTGGAGATGAGTCTTCTAAACCTCCAAGTTTCTATAAATGCTACAAACTGAAAAATCTGGGATAAAGAGAATGGAATTACTATGGTGAGGAAAAAACAGTCTCTAAAGCTACAACCACAATCAAACACAAATATTAAACCTGTGTGTAGCAGGATCACCTGACATAGAAAATAAATAACAAGATTTAGCTAAAAAGGAAAAATTAAGTCCAAATGTAACTGCCAATGACAGTAAGGCAAACTGTGGTCAAGAAGAAAAATAAGGTAATACAGCTCAACAGTCTCAAAGAGCCAACAATTCTGTAGTCATTAAAAAAAATAATAACATTTTGGCTGGGGTGCCTGGTGCCTCAGCTAGTTAAGCATCTATCTGCCTTTGGCTCAGGTCGTGATCCCAGAATCCCAGGATCAAGTCCCATGTCAGGCTCCCTGCTTGGTGGGGAGTCTGCTTCTCCCTCTACCTCTCTCTCTGTCAAATAAATAAATAAAATCTTAAAAAATAAAATAACATTTTGGTACAGCATGGTGGCAGAGAGAGCAGACATTCACATCAGACTTGCTTTATTCTGAATCCTGACCCCATGTCTTATAAGCTACATTAATAATCCTTCTGTGCCTCCTTTTTCTAATTATTAGCCCTGTAAAGCAAAGGTAATATCATGTACCTTATAGGATTGAGATGAGGCTTCAATAGCTATTATACGTAAAGAGCAGGGACTAGCATAGATGGTAAACTCAAAAGGTATAATTAGACTTATCATGGTGAACATTTCATAATGTCAAATCACAGCTATATACCTGAAACTAATAAAATATTGTATGTCAACTATACTTCAATTAAAAAAAAAAAAGAGCATGGGCGCATGGGTGGCTCAGCTGCTTAGGCATCTGCCTTCAGCTCGAGTAATGATCTCGGGGTCCTGGGATCAAGCCCCGCGTTGAGCTCCCTGCTGAGCGGGGAGTCTGCTTCTCTCTCTCCCGCTGCTGTTCCCTCTGCTTGTGCTCTCTCTCCTCTCTCAAATAAATTAAAAAAATACAAATTAATTAATTTTTAAAAAAAGCATGGACTAGAATAGGATTAGATGTTCAATAAATTTAATCTATTATTTTTTCTCATTATTATAACTGGTGTGTTAAAATAAAGTGGGAGAAAATGTAAGCAATCACGGCTACTCCAGTGAACAATACAGCCAACAACTGTATTTTTCAAATACATGAATGTCACAAAAGACAAAAAAAATATGGAAATATTCTAAATTAAGGGAGCCTTAAAGGACAAAATAATTAAACACAATACCTGATGCTAGCTCCTATTCTAAAGAGAAGAAAAAAAATCTCATGAAGGACATTTATTAGATCAACTGACAAAATGGAATATGGATGGTAGATTAGATAAAAATGTTTTATCACTATAAATTGATGAAGTTGATAATTGCATTGTATTTATGTAAGAAAGTACCACTATCCTCAGGGAATATTCACTGGCATATTTAGGGGTAAAGGACCATGATACATAATATGTGTAACTTACCCACATATGATTTTTAAGAAATTTTTAAGTATGTATTCATGCATACACACTGACAATTCCCAAGCAGCAAAATTAGAATCACTGTTATAATTCCTACTGAGTTCTATTTCCCCACCAATCTCTGTCTTTACATCTGTAGTGATCACAACAGATATTTTTAATGACGGCCCTGAGCCATAAAGAATAAATTATACTCAATATGTTTTTAATAACATGGAAATGTACAGCACAGAAGAGAAAGGTTTCTATCAAAATATGATATGTTAAAGTATAAATTTAATCCAAACAGGTGATTTTTAATATAGCTCCTATTATCTAAAGAACACTTTACATAACAGAAATTAAATTCTCATAACTTGGATCCCATAGTTCTTTCACTTATATCAAATCCAGAACCACAATCACACAGTTAACCCAGATTTTTTGCCTTGAAAATCAGAGCCTGTGCTGTTTCTCTTCTCTCCAGCTTCTTGAAGCAAGGATGCAAACCATCAAGCTGCCCAGACCGGCCAGCATGGTAATTCTGCCAAAGCTTGCCTTGGTGATCACATTCAGTGATAATGAAACTGGAACTACATCTACTATCAAAATGGATATCTCCTTCCAGTATCTTAGATTCTATCTCCAGAGAGGGTCAATACTCAGTGTACCCAATTTTGACGTAGCATTTCAAGACAAAAAGGGCCAAAGCAGGCAAAGGTCAAATGAATCTCTTCCCCACCCACCAAAAAAGACTAAGCTAAACAGTTGAAAACTGAAGGAGTTAAGCGGGCATTTTTCCGGATACTGAAATGACCCCCTGACACCAAATAAAGCAAACACAGTCTCTACACTTCCAGAAGTGCCATAAAATTCTAAAAACTCCCCTGCCTCTTTACTTAACATCACATTTATATGACAATAATTTTTTTATCTTGTCTCAATTCAATAAACACTTTTGTCCATTTCTTCTCCAATTAACGGAAACCTAAGAATCATTATGGAAATACTAATTTCTACCAAAAAGCCAAAGTTACAGATTATTTTCCTACTATTTTTATATCCCCAAAAGATCGCTAAAAGAGGAAGAGGTTGCCACTTAACAGTCTCAAACCACTTTTCCTCAGACTCTTTAAACACAGATTTTCTTAGACTCTGAAACCTAAGTCAGATGGATTACCTGAGGTTGTCCTGGTCAAAAATAGTGAAAATAAGTTATTTAAGGACCTTTCCATTAAGGACCAATGCATTCAAAGCAACATTATTTTCCCTCTCCTTAGTGTCCACAGTCATCACAATAAAAAGATGTGGACAAAACCAATTAAACTACCATTAAGCTACACCTATTTCCCCAATCTTTATTTTACAACTGTGTATACAATTTATAAAGTAAACAGAAGACAGATTTATACCAACCTTAAAATTCTGATCTACGTCATCTTCATTTTCAGTTTCGTTTTCGGCTTCTAAGTCAATATCATCATTGTCATCACTTTCATCTACTACGTCATCCACTGTGACACAAAACATGCTATAAGTAGGTCAGAGGTAAGCATTCTACAACATGCATATCCGAAGGAAGGATGCTACATACATAGGACATTGGTATTTCAATCACCAAAGGAAAAGTAAATGAAATTCCTTATTGAAAATGTCTCTAAGGCTGTCCTAGGTGTTGAAAAACCTATGAGATATTAAAATTTGGAAAAAGCACTGTAGAAATGTATGGGTGTTTTTACTAATGTTCTCAGTTTTTAAAAATGAATGTCTTCTTTTGCAACAGCCTGAATCAAACAGCTTATTTCCCATACATGATAAATTTCAAGCACTGACTTCACTCCTTTAACAACTGATTTCCCATTTATTTGTTTCAATGGCTACCACAAGCCATGTATGTAGTGTTGTGCGCTGGGAATTTTTTAAATATATGTAAATATAGTCCCTGTCCTCCAGGGGCTCCTGAGGTTAAAGAGCAGAAAAGACTAAACAGGTAACTACAATACAAAAGTTATGTTAATGAAGGCAACGTTTGTTTGGGAAAACTGATTGCAAATTGCTTGGGATCAAGGGGCTATGAGTGATCACTCCGCAAAACATGTGGTAATTAAGCAGTATCCTGAAGAAAACACAGCAGCTTTCAAGGCCAATATAAGGATGGGTGAATGTGAATGCTTTTAAGAAGAAAAAAAGAGTTGAGATGATATCCTTGAAAAATGGCAAGTGTAACTAAACGTGTATACTTGGGAAAGTACTAAGAAAGGCAACTAAGAATGAGAAATCAAATGAAGGGGCCAAGTATAGAGTTTTAACCTATGGAAGACAAGCACTGGGAATTTTCAAGAGGAGAATGGCTTAATTCAACTTAACATTGCTCAAAAGATCACTCTGGCAAGCGTGAGGGAGGGAGCACATATGTGGAAGGGAACCAATTAACAGGAGACAGTAACTGACATTAGAGACAGTAACTGCATTAGAGAAACACTCACGGCACAGAATGTAAAGGCACATGAACCCACAGCTGTGGGGAAGACAAGGCAAGAAGAGTGTAAGACACTCGGGTAAGTGAGTGCTTTAAAACAAAGTAGAGAATATTTTAAAAGGATATTTTTCTAAACTATTTAACTCTATTGAAGAATAACAAATACTGTATATATTAAGGTGTACAAATGTGATGATCTGATACAGATATACGTGGTAAAATGATTACCAAGATGAAGATAATTAACACATCCATCATCTCACATAATTAACATTGTTAACTATGTATACGTGTGTGCGCCCGCACACAAGAGTTTCTCTAATGTCCAAATATGCAATACTGTATTATCAACTACAGTCACCATGCTTGCTGTACATTAGATCCTCAGAACTTTATATTCTTAAACTGAAAATCTGTACCCTTTGATCCCATCACCCCATTTACCACACCCCTGACCTCTGGAATCCAACATTCTACTCTGTTTCTACAAAATCATATTTTGTTTGTCTGCTTTTAAAGATTCTACGTGTAAGTGATACCATACAGTATTTGCCTTTCTGTCTGGCATATTCCACTGCCCTCCAGGTTCATTCATGTTGCTGCAAACGGCAGGATTTCCTTCTTTTATATTATCTGAACAATATTCATATATCACTGTCCTTTATCCATTCATCCATCAAAGGACATTACAGTTATTTCCAAATCTTGGCTACTGTACATAATGCCACAGGGAACATGGGTGTACAGATCACTCTTTAAGATAATGACTTCAGGGGCGCCTGGGTGGCTCAGTGGGTTAAAGCCTCCGCCTTCGGCTCAGGTCATGATCTCAGGGTCCTGGGAAGGAGCCCTGCATCGGGCTCTCTGCTCTCAGCAGGGAGCCTGCTTCCCACCCCCTCTCTTTGCCTGCCTCTTTGCCTACTTGTGATCTCTGTCAAATAAATAAAATCTTAAAAAAAAAATTTAAAAAAAAAGATAATGACTTCAATTCCTTTGGATATATACTCAGAAGGAGGACTCCTAGATCATACTAGTTCTATTTTTAATTTTTTGAGGAACCTCCATGCTGTTTTCCAGATTAGCTGTACCATTTTGCATCCCCACCAACAGTGTTAAAGAGTTCCGTTTTCTTCACAACCTAGCAAATGGTTCCCATGTCTTGTCTTTTGGATAACAGTCATTCTAACAGGTGTGTGGTGATATCTTACTATGGTTTTGATTTCCATTTCCCTGATGATTACTGACGCTGAGCACTTTTTCATATACTATTGGCCATTTGTATGTCTTCTTTGGGAAAATATTTATTCAGATCGGCCCAATTTTTAATTGAATTACTTGCTTTTATACTCTTCAGCTGTGCGAGTTTATATATACATATACACACACACACACACACACACACATACATTTTTAGGCAGTAGCCTATTCCTAGATAAACGTTTTGCAAATATCTTCTTCCATTCTATAGGGCAATAAATTGAAATTGCTGTTTCAATTTATTGTTTCCTGGGCTGTGCAAAATCTCTTTAGTTTGTCATAGCTCCACTTGTTTATTTCAGCTTCCATTGCTTGTGCTTTTGCTATCTTATTCAAGAAATCATTGTCAAGACCAAACCCCAAGTTTTCTTCTAGGAGTTTTATAGTTTCAGGTCTTATAATTAAGTTTTGACCCATTTCAAGGTAATTTATTATGAATGGTATAAGACAGGGATCCAATTTCATTCTTTTGCACATGGATATCTAGCTTTCACGATACAATTTATTGAAAACGATGTCCTTTCCTTACTGTGTATTCTTGGTGTCTTTAATCAAATATTAGCTGACTACATATGTGTAGGTTTGTCTGGGCTCTCTGTTCCATTCCACTATAGGTCTATGTGCCTGCTTTGAGTACCATACTGTTTGATTCCTATGGCTCCGTAACAGTTTGAAATCCAGAACTGTGATGTCTAGCTTTGTTCTTCTTTCCCGGGACTGCTCAGGCTACTGGGTGTCTTTTGTAGTTCCATAAATTTGAGGACAGTTTTTCTCTATTTCTGTGAAAAATGTCATTGCAATTTCAAAGAGATTACTTTAAATCTGTAGACCACTTTGGGTAATATGGGCATTTTCACAATATTAATTCTTCCAATCCAAGAACAGAGGGTATCTTTCCCATTTATTTGTGTCTTCTTCGATCTCTTTCATCAATGTCTTACGGTTTTCAGTGCACAGGTCTTCCAGCTCCTTGGTAAATTTATTCCTATTTTATTTTCAGTGTTATTGTACATAGGATCACTAAATTTCTCTTTCAGTTATTTTCCCGTAATTGTATAGAAACACAACTGATTGTTATATATTTGATTTTATATCCTGCAACTTTACCAAACTTGTTTATTAGTTCTAACGGTTTTTTGGTAGAGACTTTAACGTTTTGTATATATAAGATCACGCCATCTGCAAACAGATTATTTTATTTCTTCCCTTCTGATTTGGATGCCTTTTATTTCTTTTTCTAGCCTAATTATTATAGCTAGGGTATCTAGCACGGTGTTGCATAGAAACGGTGAGAGAGGACATCTTTGTCTTCTTCCTGCTCTTATCGGAAAAGCTTTTAACTTTTTATCACTGAGCACAATATTAGCTATGGATTTATTATGATGAACATTCCTTCTATACCTAATTTGTTAAGAATTTTTATCATAAAAGGATTTTGAATATGACCATCGTCCATCGTTTTTAATGTGGTTTATCACATTTTGATTTGTGGATGTTGAAACGTCCTCGTATCCCAGAGATGAACTCCCCCTGATCATGGTATATTATCCTTTTAATTTGTTGTTAAAATCAGTTTGCTGTTACTTTGCTATGGATTTTTGCATCTATGTTCACCACAGATACTACTGGTCTGTGTAGGAGCGCTAATAAGACTCCATCTTTGGCCTTCCATCTTGTTCACGTCCAAGCAATGATCTCCCCCAGAGCCCAGTTATGCCCTGACCATAAAGCATGAAGGCTTGTTCTGATCGTCCCTAAAGTGGTGCACAGGTGACACCACTTTAGATACTGAGTAGCGATCCTCTGGGGCACACATAGCACCACTTGAGATAACTACCCTTTCACCTCACCACCAATGCCCCTTGCTCTATAAGAGCTGTGGATTAAGGTCTGGACTGGGCAAGAACAGCTGTGTAGCAGCACCTGGACTGCCTGACCTTATCAGTAAGTTACCTGAAAAAAATTTTCCCAAGGAAAAAAATACATAATTCTATATAGAATTTCAAAGTGTACATAGTCTTTGAAGTCTATTCATGGATTCCTATGGCTCAACAGATCGCAGGCTAAGGATCTCTGTTTCAGATGTACTTTTACATTTTAAAATGCATATATGAACCACTATTCCTCTAACGCAAGAACAGTGTAATATTCCTAAGAACAGGTACTCTACCAATATAAATAACATAAGTTATACATAATATAAAAAATAAAAATTTTAGTTTATTTGTATAAAAAAAAACCCAGTTTGTTATAACTGTGTATTATGTATCCTTAGCCAAGAGTTGGTTGATGTACTTCAAAATAGTATTAGTATTACAATTATTTAGTGTTACATATTAACAATATGTAGTTTAATACAAAGACTCTGCTGCCATGTTATCTCTATTCTTGTTATCTTAATTCACCATTGGCCAGAGTAGAGTAATATTTCATGTAATTACTTCAGAAAGGGTACCTGGGTATTCTACTTCCATACCCTTATAGGCCTACGAATATGTCACCTTCGCATATGGATGGCAGCTCAAGTGTTCAGAAATCTAGAATCAGGACTCTTTCCTCCAAACCTCTGTAAGACGCTGCTTCACTATCTTTTGGCATTTGATGTTCTAGAGTCTAAGCCTTGAGGTCAGCTCGGTTCCTTCAACAACAAATGTTAAGTATACACTAACTGTATACAATGAAGGGAAAAAAATAACTGTTCCATCCTCACAGAACTTATATTCTAGCTAAGGAAGGTAAAAAATAACGAAAATTGTGATCAATGTAATGAAGTCTGATATACGAAAAAGTAATGGTGAACAGAAAGAGGATATTTTCCTTGTGACTGCACAGCTGCTGTCAAAACCTCCTCTCACATCCTAATCATGAAGACTTGTCACTCAGTGTAAATCTCCCTTTCTAATATAGTGATCCATTAGTCTGAAATGAGACAGGAAAGGAGCTCTCAGGAAAATAGCATCTCTCGTCATTTTTCCCCATGTCTGGTGAATTCACTGCACTAGAAGCCAGCTTTCTCTACCTATGTGATTATTTTGTACACTGAATGAAGAACACTATGGGTAAACCCTATATCCTATCTCCCTCCCAGTATTACCACCACGTGCTATATCATACAGAAGTCTCGCCAGCTTTCTACCAGTTATAACCACCACTTAAACCCCCATAATCCTACACTGAGATAATGGAGAGAAAGGGACTCCAACTGCTCCCTGACTGTGCGTCCAACTGAGGTGCTACTGGTGCCTCAACTTGGAGACAAACATACTGCATCCATGGAAGGGGGAGTAGAGAAATTGATGCTCTTCTTCAACATAGTCATACATCCACCAGGTATGCTGCATGGTCTACGTTTGTTTCATGAGAATGCTTCTTTTACCTTCTTCTCACTTTTGGTACAGATTTTCCCCTATTTTTAAAGTCTGTTGGTAATTTTAAATCAATGGGAAAGAGAAATTAAATCTCTGTTTTCACTTCACTATCTTACTAAAGTTCCAAACTGAGTTGTAGACTTTTTAAACCCTTTAAATGAAGTTTCTGAATAATCCATTTTGGTATTTTGCATAGACCAAAGGTGTACTTTAATAATAAAATATTTTTAAAATAAAATCATAACAGTGTACTCTGTGATATATACCACTAATAAATCTGTATCAAGGAAAATAAAACTAATTATAATTACCTGAAAATTCTCTTACATCACTTATTTCATGTAATTGCTTTTAAATATAAAAAACTTTCCATTTTTCTTGCAAAAAAATGTATCAACTGATGAGAAAATACTTTAGAAATTGTAATAGTTTAGACTGCATTCTCTTTTCCATTTTACTAGATCTTACCCCCAAAAATTCTACTTTTTTTTCCATATTAAGATTTCAACTCTTACTTCTTTTACCATGTTCCCAGTATTGTACTGAAATGGCAAACAGCCAACTTCTGATAATTTCATGATTTTCATTTAGGTAAGTCACATGCAAGTTTTGTTAAGCATAAACCATAGTATTTTTGTTTCCTGTGTTGTTAATTTTTGCCATTCTAACTGGTATAAGGTGGTATCTCATTGTGGTTTCGATTTGTATTTCTCTGATGCCAAGTGATGTTGAACATTTTTTCATGTGTCTCTTAGCCATTTGTATGTTTTCTTTGGAAAAGTATCTGAACCCTCTTACACTGTTAGTGGGAATGCGAGCTGGTAGAGCCACTCTAGAAAACAGTATGGAGGTCCCTCAAGACACTACTAGGGATTTACCCCAAAGATACAGACGTAATGAAAAGAAGGGGCACATGCAGCCCAATGTTCACAGCAGCAACGTCCATGATAGACAAATTGTGGAAGAAGCCAAGATGCCCTTCAACAGATGAATGGATAAAGAAGATGTGGTTCATATATACAATGGAATACTACTCAGCCATCAGAAAGGATGAATACCCACCATTTGCACTTACATGAATGGAATTGAAGGGGATTATGCTAAGTGAAATAAGTCAAGCAGAGAAAGACAATTATCATACAGTTTCACTCATACATGGAACATAAGGATTAGCACAGAGAACAACAGGGGAAGGGAGGGAAAACTGAATGGGAAGAAATCAGAGAGGTAGACAAACCCTGCGAGACTCTGTACCCTGGGAACCAAACTGAGGGTTACAGAGGGGAGGGTGAGTGGGGGAATGGGATAATCAGGTGATTGGTATTAAGGAGGGCACGTGATGTGATGAGCACTGGATATTATATGCCACTAATGAACGCCGAACACTACATCAAAATCTAATGACGTACTATATGCGGGCTAATTGAACATAATAAAAAATAATAAATTTAAAAATTTTTTTAAAAAAGAAGAATATTGGTAGGCATTTTTCTATTTTCTATTTTCACTTTTTCACTTTCCCCAAGTATTATAATACTATGCATATTTATATGCAAATTCTGAATCATCAGAAAACACCTCTGTGAACCATAAACACTAATATAAAACCTTTTTCTTAGGAGAAGAACTATGAATTTACATAAGGGAACTAATCCTGATAATAGAAATTGTAAAATTTTGGCGCCTGGGTGGCTCAGTGTTAAAGCCTCTGCCTTCAGCTTAGGTCATGATCTCAGGGTCCTGGGATCGAGCCCCACATCAGACTCTCTGCTAAGCAGGGAGCCTGCTTCCCCCTCTCTCTCTGCCTGCCTCTCTGCCTACTTGTGATCTCTCTCCTCTCTGTCAAATAAATAAATAAAATCTTTAAAAAACATTATAAAATTTTTTAAGTATAAGCTGTACCTTATCACAGTAGATAGAAATTACTCTGTTAATTTAGACTAGTATTTTTTTACACTTCTTAAAGTACATATTACCTTCTCTTTTCAATTTTTTTATCAGTGAGTTATCTGTTAAATTCTTTCTTGCCACAGAAATTTCACGGGAATGTGGAGAAACTCTATGAAGAGAGATGAATTATTTTGTAATAAAAAATGATGAGTGCAGGGGCACATGGGTGGCACAGTTAAGCCACCGACTCCTGGTTTTGGCTTAGGTCATGATCTCAAGGTCCTAAGATTGAGTCCTGCGTCAGTCTCTAGGCTCTGCACTTCCCTTCTCCAATACATAAATAAATATTTAAAAAAAACAACATAACATTTTTGGTTATTAGGTATTCTTAACTTAAAAAAAAAACGAAGTTCACCAGAATGTTATAAATGTAAGCCCAAATATAACTACCTAAATATTTAATGTTTACACTCTTATCCTTTGAAAATTTATGTAAACTATGAAATAATGTTCCTATGTAATGCTTAAATTTTTTCAAATTCAAATTTACATAAATATAACACATTCTATGCTACTGCCCTTAACTATCAGGCCTCGATTTCTTATATTTGAAGAAATAGTTAACTAAAATATAATGTGAAAGTTTACTGTGTTCACTAAGGTCTTCTTTTGCTGAGGAACTAGAAATGAGAAAAAAAGTCGACAGTCACACAATTCCAAGAACCACTGAAAGTCGGTGGTAAACATGCGGTCTTACCTTCAGGGGGTAAACTGTAGAGCTGGGCCACAGGCCCAGTCACAGGAATAACTGGCAACTGGAAATGGAAAGAACTTTTAATCGTCGGGAGTGGCAGGCGATTTTTAGGAAAACACTTCCTCATTATCAGACTAGAGGTGTTGACAAGAGGATCAAGGGTCCTGACTGCCAAACATTCCTGTTTTTTAAGAAAGATAAAAAAAAGAAAAAAAAAAGACAATATGCCTTTGGTGAATAACTGAATCAATTCTACATTACTTCATAAAGTAATTCATCAATAATTTTCAAGAAACAAATACCACAAAAACCTATATTTTAATGTAATATGATGATAAAATAGCTTTGGCTATTCAGAAGTATCTCTTCATAAGTAAGGACTTCATATGGGCAATTTAATAATACTCTTCCGAAAATATTTTAACTAAGCAGAAAACAGTACCATCTTTGGCACCAAAAGTCACCAAAGTCTATTAGTCCTGCTTTCTCCTTGGTTTCAGTCACCCATGGTCAACTGCGGCCTAGCGCAGACAGATGATCTTCCTCCTGACCTAAGGTCAATACTAGCCCGAATGGTACAACACAACATACCTACATCATTTCACCTCACTTCATCTCATCACAGAGGTATTTTATCATCTCACATCATCACCATATGGATGAGTACAGTACAGAAAGATATTTTGGGAGAAAGGAACCACATTGACTTAATTTCATGACAGTATACTGTTACAGTTGTTCTATTATTAGTTGTTAATCTCTTACTGGGCCTAATTAATAAATCAAACTTGATCACAGGTATGTATGTATAAGAAAACACACATTGTATATATGTAAGGTGAAGTAGCATCCAAGGTTTCAGGCATCTAAGATCCAAGGGATCTTGGACCCCACAGACACGGGGGGACTACTATGCTAAGTAATATCTGAGTGACCTACAAGGCATTTAGCAAGCCTAGGGCATAAAATAAAAGTTCTTTTTAACTTAAGGGAAAACAAACAAAAAAAAAACATTAAGTAAAAAAGACAGTAAGAAGGAATAAGAAATAAGGAACATGCACTGGCTGAGCTTTTCTCAGAATTTTATCAGTTATCACACAAAAGCACCTCTAACAAGTTGACTCTTAAACTTATAAAATATAGTCTGAATATTATGATTTTAAGTTCTAAGAGTTTAATATGCTGTGCTGGTATCCAAACTTGACAAGGGCTAATGGACAGGGAATTTGAACTTAAAACATACAACACTATTATTATTATTATTATTATTATTGACAACTGGCATTTAGATAGCATTTTCATATCCCATAAAATTTTCAATACAAATTTTCACATCTGACCTGTCAGAACAGATGAGAAATTAAGGCTCAGAAATATTAAGTGGCATAAACAAAGTCACCCAACTCTTCCCGATATATCAATTATCCACGACTGTCTACATTAGGAATAGTAAAAACAAGTGCATATGATTGATCTAGAAAAGAAAAAGCTGGGCCCTGGGTGGCTCAGTTGGTTAAGCCGCTGCCTTTGGCTCAGGTCATGATCTCAGGGTCCTGGGATCAAGCCCCACATCGGGCTCTCTGCTCAGCAGGGAGTCTTCTTCCTCCTCTCTCTCTGCCTGCCTCTCTGCCTACTTGTGATCTCTCTCTCTCTGTCAAATAAATAAATAAAATCTTTAAAAAAAAAAAAAGAAAGAAAAGAAAAAGCTTAGGGTAAACATCAATTGTGTTCTCAGGTACCTTAACTACTGTCATAGAAAGGGACTGCTGTGTGTAAGACCAGGAGGGCACAACCAAGATGAGTGGCTGCAATTTTAAAAAGACAGATTTCTTTCTAATTATAACCTTCTAAAAACAAAATAGTTGCATTGTAACATCTCCACTGCCCAGAGCTGACAGTCTTCTTGCTAAAGATACTGTCAGGAAGGTTTATGATTAAGATGGCCGGCAGAACTAAGATTCCTAACTCCAGGTTTCACTTTTATACCTTCTCTGTGTAAAAATGCTCTATCTAGAAGGAAGACACTGACAACACTCCAAAACAACAGAAGTGCAGCTGTAAAGGAGCCATAAATATCTTATGAGGGGAACATGAAAAACTGAATATAGCCAACTGCACATTTTAGAAAACATGGCTATATAGATTCCCCTGCCGAGTGGATGGATTTATACATGCTCCTTTTACCTAAAATCTCATATTGCAGAGATATGCATGGAGCCCTTTCTCCAACTCAGTCTGAGGTCATGTGAGAAAGGTTTATTATGGAGCGCCTGGGTAGCTCAGTGGGTTAAAGCTTCTGCCTTCAGCTCAGTTCATGATCTCAGGGTCCTGGGATCGAGCCCCGCATCGGGCTCTCTGCTTGGCGGGGAGCCTGCTTCCCCCCGCTCTCTCTCTGCCTGCCTCTCTGCCTACTTGTAATCTCTCTCCTCTCTGTCAAATAAATAAATAAAATCTTTAAAAAAAAAAAAAAGGAAAGGTTTATTATGTCTTTTGGCTTTAAGATTTTTTCTTAAACATATTTATCATACTTTTTTGAGTATTTATAAGAAATACTAAGTTTTCCTAAGAACCAAATAATATCATTAACACATAACCACAGTAATAGCAAGAAAATTATAAAACTCACTTGTGAAGTGTTATACAGAATTTTCATGCCATTGGCATCTACAAATGCTTTTCTTCCCAACTTTATGTTCGTAACACTTTTTAAACTCTGTAAAATTCCTTTCCGAATGAGCATGTTTCTATGCCGGTTATCATGGCGGTGCCAATCTACATAAATTGTTAAAAGGACTTGGACATATCCTCTGTCTACAGCTCTTCTGGCGTTTGTTTCTTTAACAAAAGAAAATTGAGAAAGAACATTTTTTTAAATGACAAGAGAAAATGGTAGAATAAATTAAATTAAAAATATCACAACACTGCAACGAGTTATCATTTTTTAAAAAATATATATAGCAGCCACATATTTAAATATTTTTTTCCTCCAACAAAATAAATGAAAAGTCCCAGATGGCAAACTACATTGTCCACTGTTGTAACTTCTATTATAAACCTTGTTTCCATTGAAAATAACTCTATTGGATTGTAGCTTCCATTACGAACTGTATATATTTCCACTGAAATCAACTGCTTTAATCACTCCCACAATTACATAAATATCCATGCCATAATAACACTAAGTTAAAAATACTTATAAAACTTTTAGTAAATGAAATGTAAGGAACACTTTACTGCTTTCTGGTCATTAATTACCTAATGTAATAAAAACTAGATTAAAGAGGTTTCTTTTGTAAATGGCTGGTTTTACTGGGGTAGAATTAACAGAAATCCACAAATTTAATCTGTTTTATTAAAGTGTTAATATTTCAGATTATTAACCAAAAGGGTACATTTCACTAACATGGAGGTAGGGAAGATCGCAGCAATATCCTGAGCCCCTCAGTGTCACATAGGTGGGCCAATGATAGGAACACAAACTAATGTGTAATACCAACCCATCCAAGCTTGTTTTGTTACAAAGAAATTCCAACTCTCCTTAACCTAAGTTTACCCTGACTCATGGCATAGTCACTAAGACAATATAACAGTAAGGTAAGGCTCTGCTCCTTTTAGTTACCTGAAAGAATTACTACAGCTTCCAAATTGCTAATGTGTACCTAAAACATAAAGATGGTGAGATTAACAAACTATTAATGCTCTCTCGGAAGCCCTGTTCTGACTTCAGGGAGCTGGAAGAAATTCACATGGTGGGAAGAGGGGCTTTCTTATGTAAAAGCTTTAAAACCTCTTCTGTGTCTTCAAGAGCTAGAGGGCCAAGGCTGTGGCGATTTACACAATCTGGTCAACAATTTTAACAGTAGTTTCATGTATTTTAAAGGAATATATACTATGTTTATAACACCTGGAGCATAAAAGCCTTTAAGTTTACTAGTTGTGAATATGATGTCCTTAAAAAACACTATGAGCCTAAAATAAATGGTATTTATGTGAAATATTTAAATTCTTATTAAAGATCAAATAAGAAACTTGCCCAACTCAAACACAGGTGCTGAATGAAGAGTAGTTAAACAGAACCATCTGCAGTCTGCAACTGAGCACAACTAAACAAGTGTAGTAAAGGGGTTTATGTTCATGTGCTCAGGACACCCCCCTCACTAGCAGCCTGTGTCTCCTCCTCCCTCTCTGGTTAAAAGACAAGTCAGGTTCCCCTTGAGACCGCAGCATCTCATCTCTACTCTAGCGATGGCACTCAGGCTGCCTGTCCTTCTCACTGTGTGTGTACATGGGTTCTTTGCTTTATACTCACTCAGGGTTATTTTGGTAGCCTCATTTACCCTTTTATTTTTTTTTCCTCTCATTTATCCTTTTAAAGTAAGTAAATGCTCCCTCCCAGAAAGCAGTTAAAAAAAAAAAATCAATGAATGAGAATGTTCCAAAATGCCCCAGTGCATTTAAAAATATGCAGGTGCTACTACACATTATCTTGCATTATTAAATTTTCATTCTATTTAGTGCCATGTGCCTAAGAAAACATACCACATATAAACTAGACTCGTCCTACTAGTCAGTTACTTCTGTTCACCTGATGGAGTAAAACAGGTATGTTTGTCCACCATCCTCCTTTGAAGGAGGAGGGAGTAATAGGAAAATTACAATTTAAAAAGCAAGATACCAAATTTCAGTCCTCCAATTTCTATAAATAGTTGAAACTTATGAGGGTTTTAGTTTTTACTTACTTAGAATCAGTGATTTTGTCATCAGTGATTCTGAAAATTAATAAGCTTCAGTTTTACTAGCTATTTTAATCTACTCTAAATCAAAAATATATGCCTATATTAATTTAAAAATTAATCTTCAAATGACAATTTGAACCGCAAAGTCGGGGCACAACAAAGCCAGGCTACAAATATCTTTTATTTACTTATTTATTTTTTTACAAACATCTTTTAAAATTAATCCAAGTATTGTCTGATCTTGGTCTGAAGTTTATCACATCATACGTGAAAGTAAAGCTACATGGCTCATCTAATTGAGTACCATACATTTCATTTCAAAGATAAAACTGTTAACTGAATTGTATATACTCTGGTATATAATACTGATACCTAAGATGACTTTTTAAACTTAGTCAATGTAATAAGTCATTCTTTACCAAATATCAGATTTTCAATCAATTGATCATTTGCTACTGTTCAAATGAATAATTCTGGTCATTCAAATTTAAGGGCAAGTTGGTCTAACCCCTGATAGACAGTTTGGGGGAAAAATAACATTGAAAGCCAGCATATCCTTAGGACCAAATGTTATTGTGGTTAAGATGTTAACGTAATCAACTGATGAGGACGGAAGTGCTAACAAAAGTTAATATTTAAACCACAGATCCTGAATACCTTGGAGAGAGAAAATATAATGTAGATAATTTACTCTCCATAGGAATCGTATCAGAAGACACATTGACTCCAATGCTTTAATTCTGAAGATAAAGAAAACAGTTCCTTTAGTTTGTAAAGGAACTTAGTAAATTACCAATTTACATTAATAGTCATTTTTTAATGCTTTAAACTTGAATTTCATAGAAATAAAATTTCTAATAAGAGGTTTCTAAATGAAAATCGTGTGTTCAATATACAGGAGTTGTTCACAATATTCTTCACAGTAAATATCCTCAATATCATGTTAGCTTCACTTTTAAAAAGATACTTATATAAAATTTACATGTTACTTGCCTCTATTAACAGGACTTTATATATATACATAATGAACTTATAAGAAGGAAGTCAATGTAGTGGAATAAATTATATAAATGTACTACATTATAGCTCAATAAACATAAAGGACATTAGCTACGATGTATATCGATCAAATATATGAAAAGACAGAATCAACTTTGACATTAATCATAACAAGCTAGCTTTAAAACTACAGACTAAATCTACATTTCCAGTTTCTTTAACACAGACAGAATACTCAGAAAAATAGTATCTAGTATTCTAGTATTTAAAAACTTACTTGATTTTAGCAATGCAGCAAGAGTGTCTAAAGCAACCCTGTCAACATGAGAAAACACAAACAACAACAAAACTAGTAAAATTAATCTACAATAGTAAATTCATACAATCTTTTCAGATAAGTAATTATTATCTATTCCAAAAGTCATTCCTGTTATAGTCAATTACATATGGTGTTTCTCTGTATGCATCTCTCCCTTCAGGTTAAAATTGGGTATGAGGAAGATTGAAATTTTAACAGGTAAGCACCAAAAAAAATTTTTTAAGGAAGAAAAAGAAAACTGTTTAAGTCTTTATATAGAGATCAGATATATAAAATTATTGTACTTGTATCTGACCCTGATGGAGTTCACAAAATAACAGTATTAAGAATCAGAGGCCCTGATTCACAAAAAATTAAAACAAAAACAAGTTTTAACACAAAATTCGTAACTATAAAATTCTATAGCTACAGCTATCTGACTTTAAAGTATTTCAGCTCTATCAAGCAATAATCCTAATATTTAAGGTGATAACAAATGTAAAATATTTTGGAAGTAGGAGGTTTGGGGAAAAGTAGAAGCCCTTAACATTTTTCAACCATAAGGCACCAAAGAGAATAATGAACCTAATTAATATCTCAAAAACTCTAACTGCCCATTAAAGGTGAAAGGAATTGCCAAAAAACTTAAAAGTACTTACATTTTCTTTGAACATAAATACGCAAATATGCACAGTGCAATCAACTGCCATTAATTAGCTTTAAAAGTGTGGAAAATCTATACTTCAAATATTTTTAAAAAAATAAGTTACTGAAGAAATGGCACTTAATTTCAGTAGCTTTTTAAGGCTACATACTACAGTACCTGTTAGCAAGATTTCAACAAATATAATTGGCATAAAAATCTGCACTTTGTCAGACTTAAGCATGTCACTCATGATTAAGCATTTGTTGAATGCCTACTGGACACTAACAGGAGCAGGTCCTCTGTTGGTATAAAATTAGCAAACTAACTTCCACAGACAATTTTACAATCCAGACAATGTGATAAAATGTACACACCTATGAAGAAACTACTCACGACATTAAAACCAAAACAAAACAGTAAGGTAAAAGCTGCATACATCAGCGTGTAGGAGACACGGCGTGACAGAGCGTGTAAAGGCAAAGAGCACAACTGACTAGAAGACTGAAGATGGATAGGATACCGGTTCACAGAACCTACAACGATTGCCTAGAAGCAGGCACAGAGGAAGTGCTCATTTATAGTAAACGCAAGTCACAACGAGCTATGCTTGGGTTTACTGACACAAACAAGGCAATTATATAAACCTTTATTTAAGATAACATTCATAAAAAGAAAAACAAAAGCATATGCTTTAAAAAATATTACAAATTCAAACTTGGAACTTTCTCAAAACAATGTGAGGTTTTAGTGAGTTAAAAGTAAATGAAAACTATGAAATAACATACTGACTTTTCATAGCACTAAATCATCAGCAAGAAACTTTCCATAACCTTACAATTATGTACTAAAATGTACCTAAGACCATACAACTGCCAGCATAAGGGTGGCTTTGACACTGGTCAAAATTAAACACAGAACTACAGGGATCTTTCTGGTAAAACAACAATACAAAATAAGAAATGGAAAAGAAGCAAGACCTGGCATATTTAAACCAGAAATTGTTATTGATACTTTACATATGTGTTTTCTAGTTTATTTTTTTAAAGATTTTTATTTACTCATCAGAGAGAGAGTGAGAGAGAGAGAAAGAGAGCGAACACAAGCAAGGAGAGTGGTAGGCAGAGGGAGAAGCAGGCTCCCTGCTGAACAGGGAGCTCAATGCAGGACTTGATTCCAGGATCCGAGGACCATGACCTGAGCTGAAGGCAGATGCTTAACCGACTGAGCCACCCAGGTGTCCCTGTGTTTTCTAGTTTAATTCTTACAACAATCCAGTCCATAGAACTGGCACATTCTATGGATAAAGAAACCAAAGATTTCAGAATACAATATGCCTAGGGTCCCGTAAAAACGAGATGCTATGGAAAATGAATAATAAAAGCCTCCTATTGAGAAGGAAACTTTTGACATCAGAAATATCAGTCTCCTCCAAAAGAGATGTTGCAGTCCTAACCCCCAGTACCTCAGAATGTGACCTTATCTGGAAACAGGGTCACTGCAGATGTAATTAGTTAAAATGAGGTCATACTGGAGTAGGTGGCCGTTAAATTCATCATGACTGGTGCCCTTATAAGAAGAGAGGAGACTACCTGAAGACAGACATCCTCATGTGAGGATGTGGCAGAGAGGAGAGAACCTCATGTGAGGACAGAGGCAGAGGTTGAAATGGGGCAGCTTCAAGCCGACAAACAACAGAGATGGCCAGCAAACCACCAGCTAGAAAGAAGCAAGGAAGGATTCTCCATAAAGGTTTCAGAGGGAGCACTGGCCCTGCTGACAGGTTAATTTTGGACCCCTAGCCTCCAGAACTTCCAGACAACAAATTTCTGTAATTTTAAGCCACCGAATTTGTGCTAGGTACTGTTATGATAGCTCTAGGAAACAAACACAACCACTTGGATGCAATACTTGCAACGAACTTAGAGATTTCCCCATCTACAGTTAAGACTTCATTCAAAATTATAAAAATCTTAGATTACTTTTAGAAACAGTCTTTCTCCCTGGTTGATAGTAGTTTATATTTGAACCAGATAAAAGTGCTTCTGACAGTTTCTAATCGTTGAGCTACATGCTTTTGGGTTGATGGTTATTCTTCAACACCAGCAAAACTAGGATATGAACCCAATTTTTTCTGACTCCAAAGCTCATCATGCTTGTTTCACAGCTGCACTAGATTAAAAGAAATTACGAAGGGACGCCTGGGTGGCTCAGTCAGTTGGGTGTGTGCCTTTGGCTCGGGTCGTGATCCCAGGCTCCTGGGATGGAGCCCTGGGCCGGGCTCCCTGCTTGGCGGGGAATCTGCTTCTCCCACTCCCTCTGCCTGCAGCTCCCCCTGCTTGTGCTCTCCCTCTGTGTCAATGAGTAATAAAATCTTAAAAAAAAAAAAAAAAAAGAAATTATGAAGTTTGGTGCAAAGTCACTTGATATTTTTACCAAAATGTTATTTAAAAGGTATTTTTAAAAACTTCAGGACAAAAAAATTTCTGAAATTCTCTGACACTGACACCAGTACAAACAAATTTATAAAAGGTACAAAAGTATTTTAGAATAATAAATTTATCAAAATGCACAGTCTGTATTATGTTAATTGATTAGAATTTTTCAGTTTCACTATTTTATTCTTCCTCATATATTTTTCTAATCTTATGTCCCACACAGAGTAATACAACCAACAACTGCTTAAAAAGCACCCTGTGACTTATTCATTTAGGAGCAGTGAAGGAAGAAGAGCTTTAGCTCCAGGTACTCATGAAGCTGTATCTCCCTTAAATTGGGGGTAGGGGGTGTCAATCCTTATGGGGACATTTAAGAAGAACCCATTACTTTCGGGGTTCCTCCCATCTGGATTAAATTCAAAACCTAAAACTGGAAAGGAAAGGATATCTTCAAGGGCAGCATCACCCTTCAAAAATAAATAATAACCCTAATCTTATTCCACTAAGCACAGGGCATTTTTCAAGGGAGGAAAAACAGCAAACAAATGTTCCAGATGTCGAGATTTTTTAATAAAAGGGGAGACCCTAAGATTATTAAAAATGATAAAAAGAGCAAGATATAGATGTTTGGTCAATGAATATTTTATTCTTTTTAAAGGAAAAACAAAGAAAAAGTTTTTCTTTTTTAAATATAAATACAGGAAGGAATGAAGGAATAATTTAGATAACTCTATTCCTTTCTCAGAAGTTTAGACCCCTTGATTTCTGCCTAATTTTGGATATATCCCCATAATGTTTATTATAATGACACTTGTGAAATGTTCTGTTTCTCCCAGGAACATTATGCTAGATTTGGTAAATGATTAGGATTGGCTAATATAGACTTTAAGAATGAGATTCATAACCACTAGATAAAAAGTAAATTAAAAAGTACTTTACAGGTCAAGGGGAGAAATTGCATATAAATTTTAAAATAATGACTATACTTTTAGTACTAACTAGAATTACTTCGCATCCACATTACCACATTACTTACCTAAACTGATTACATTGCATTCATAGGCATTGTGTTAATTAGAAGAATCATCTCAATTAAATCCTCACATCAACCTTCTGATGTAGGGGCTAATACTATTATTTATAGACATGAAACCGGGGCATAGGTTAGGTAACGTATCACACATCCTGGAGCCAGTAAATGACAGGGCGAACATGCAAATCCAGCTTTCCGTGTCTCCAGAGCCCACTCACTACACTACACCAATTCTGTAAGGTAGTTTTACTTAATTATGATATAATCACTTTTTGTTTTGTTACATTTCATCAGATATTCCTGGATTATGTATGATCTTTATATAAGGAAAAAGTTAAGACATCCCACCCCACCAGGTAATATTTAATGAATAAATGTATGTGCAAGTAAGCTCCCATTTTCAAGAAGGATACAAGCTAAAATATTTGACTATTTTTTTCATCCTGATCTTTATTTCAAAAAGAGTAAAAAAACTGGAAACCTTCTGAACTTATTTGTAAAATTTAACCAAATAGTTGATGTGGGTAAGTTCTTCCACACAAAAGAGTCACAACTAATAAAAGTAGAAAGAATGAGAAAATTAGAAAAGTCACTATTTTGCAACCCCTAAAGAAATAACGGATCTAGACAATGTCACGAAATACTGCTAAACCGTTAGGTGAGAAGTGGAGGGATCCTCAACCTAGTGATGTTAAGTGGTGCAAAGCAGAGTACCAGCACCACGTATGAAATATTTTTGACCAGAAAAAAAAAAAGGAACCCAAATCTAATCAAGCCTCCAGATCTACTGGCCTACAGGAAATTGGAGGGACATACCTACATGTTAGAGGGCCCCAGGATATAGTCATCTTAATCCAGAATGCTGGGACAATCTACAAGATATCACCCAGGTCCTTCAACAAATAAATAAAACAGAACCCCAAGATAGAGGAACTGTTACTGATTTTTAAAGATTCCAAGACATAGCAACCAAATAAAATGTACAGATCGTATTTGATCCTGACTGAACAGCCAACTGTAAAGAAGACATTTCTTAGACAAACAGAAAATATTAGATGATGTTAAGGGATTATTAATATTGCTAGACAAAGAAACAATAGTCTACAAACATTAAAAGAAAAAAGTTGTGTTTGATAGTGATCATACATAAGAATTCACAAAACAAATGTAATGGCTAATATTTGCTTTGAAATAACTCACACAAAAAAAAAAAGGACAGGGAAGGGAGAATGGAGATCAAAAGGGCACAACATTGGTTACTGCTGAAACTGGGCGGTGGGTAACATAGGTTGTCTCCTAGTTTGGTGTAAAAAAAACTAGTTTTGTAGTTTTGTGTAGTCTATTTTTGTGTAGGTTTGGAAATTTCCTAAAAGTGATGAGAAATAACGTGTGCACCTTGTTTGGATTCTGATTCAAACAAACCCATTATAAAAGGGCAATTTGAGACAACAGGAGAAAATTGAATACAGACTGGACTTCAGTTATGGTAAGGAATTAATTGGTTGAGTATGATGTTAGTATTATAGTTATTTTTTAAGTTGTTATTTATAGAGTGATATACAGAAGTATTCAGGGAAAAAATGATAAAGTATCTTGGATTTTTTTTTTTTACAGAAATTCATATATGAGAATGACATCTGGGATTTGCTTTAAAACACTTCAGCAAAAATAAAAGCATAAAGGGGAAATAAATGAAACAAAAGTGGCAGAATGTTAATAACTACTAATTTGAGTGATTAATAAACCTAATTCCAAAATAATTTCATCCTAATATAATGTAAATTCCAGGTATCTTTGAATAATTCCACAATAAAATATTTTCTTAAAGAATGTCTTCTAATATGGCTTAAAAAAGAAATAATAAAACCAGATAACTGGGAATTGCTGTAAATTTTCTGAGGCTGAAAGATCTACAAATAAATAAATATGTATATCTTGTAATATATAGACATAATTTAAAATAAGAAAAAAGAAAAAGAATGACATTATTTTGACAAAAAAGAAATGTATAAATTTAAAATACATTCAGATAACTGTGCAAATGAAGAATGCAGTCATTAAAAGATTGCAAGCCTGGGTAGGGAATATAGTAGGCATTCAATAAATGTTTCTGAATGAATGCTACTCTGTTGATGATCATTTTCCTCTTATATTATCTAGGAATGTTGGACATCTAAATTTCCATAACACTAGGTTTCTAATTTTGATATACCTCTGAAGATTAAACTTTACATTGTGGAAAATCTTTACCATAACAAAATCACTATTTAAGAACTAAGAAAGGACCCTAGATATAATACAATTCAACCTGTTGGTTGCACAGATAAGATGAGGAGGCCCGGAAAAAAATACACTTCTATTTATACCCAAAGTATTTACTCACTTCATGAGACCCGAATTCTTCTTACTAAATGGTCCGATGATTTTAAACAGCAGCTCCACAACTCCATTTTTCCCTAAGGATACTGAATTCACAGCTAGGAAGGAGGCAGAGGAAAGGATGCAAAATGATTTTAAAACCTCAACAAGCAGAAATGTGTATTCTTGGTGATACAGAGCTGAAAACATACACAAATTCTTTAGCAGACCCAAGTCACTCATAAAGATTACCTTAGGCAATCACTTGATTGGCTATCACTATTGTTTTTTGTTTTGGCTTTATTTAGTACCTTGTAGGGAGATCATGAAAGAAGTTATATAAAACAACAAAATGCCATTATTAAAAAAAAAGAGTTTTAAGATGCTCTGTTTGTTTCTTCAATAATTTAAATAGCAGATCATGGAGATTCAAAGACAAAAATTAACAGTGTGGGCACTCAGAGAACACAGTATAGAGGAGAGTGACAAAAACAATAAATAAATAATTCCTAAGTTATTTTTGAAACAGACTGAGTGGCAGGCTATTTAGTTTACACCAGTATGGAGCCCCAAGTCCATAATGAAACTGAAGGTCTCTGGAGAAAACGATGCCTGGGCTCCCTCTTTACCAATGCAGAGGAGCTCGCTAGGGCAGGAGCTGCTGTAAGGAACCGTCTCTGAAGGCTGGGGTTTTACGCAGCAAAGGGAACAGTCAGAGAACACCAGGGATATAAAGTTACACATTAAAACATACAGGACCAGACAAAAGCTTATCAATAGGAAGATGAGGTGGGAAAAGAAGGTAAATTATAGAGCCCTAGAAGTTGTTCGTTCTTTCAACTACGGGGAATTGCCCAAAAGGAACAACCAATCAGACGTGCATTTTATACACAGGTCAGATGTCAACGGCACTGTGGGGAAGACAGATTTGAGGGACACGGTAAGAGGCTGTGGTCCAGGAGAGAGGTGATGAGGACCTTGGCTAAAGCAGCTGTGGTAGGGAAAAAGAAAACTATAACAACTGCAGAGTTTCACACAGAATATGCAAACAATTACCTAACCAGAAAATTGTGCCTAACATTTTCAACTCTGAACAAATATATTTTAAAAGTCATAAACCACTGACTAGCCTTCTAGTGGTAAATTCAGTAAGATGCCACCAAAAATGTCAGCTAAAGTCTTGTATGATTTTAATTTGCTCAGTATCTATTTTTCCATTATCCCTTCTAATTTTATCTCTGTGATGTCTTCCTTTTTCCTTAATTGGGGTATTCATTGGTTTATCTGTTTTAGACTTTAATTTTGAGTACAGTTGACACAGAAATGTTACATTAGTTTCAGGTGTGCAACTTAGTGATTTGACGAGCTTATACATCATGCTATTCACCACAAACACAGCTAGCATCTGTCCCAATTGTACTGCTATTAGAGAATTATTTTATTTTTAATCCAATCATTTCATTTCTTAAATCAACTGGGGATTTTTTTCCTAATGTATTCTTTTTCCCTCTATATTCCTCTGCTTTCCTGGTGTCATGGCTCCCTTCTAACTTCTTTGGTTAGATATCCAATTCATTCACTTCCTTCTATTCTTTTTAATTCCATAAGTGTTAATTACTTAAGAGCTCGAAGCTATTTTCCTGTGAGCTCACCTTTAGCCATACTGTCAAAGTATAAATATGGAAAAATAATCATAGACATCCATAAAATTTATGCATACACACACATATATATACACCCCCGTCTCTACCACTTTGAATACCATTATTCTGCAATGATATTCTGCAATATCATGTACTTTCCACAATTTCAATTTCAGTTGTTTTGTTAACCACCCCAATCCCATAGTCAGGGAATAGAAAGAAAATCCATACCTCCGAGCTTTGGGACCTAATGTTAGAGAGAGTGTATATGTGTGCTGGGAAACTATCTCTCTGTGATCTCTCTTCCCTCCAGCTTCCTCAAAGGATGCTGTACTATTTTTTTCTGTTCTGCTACTTCCCTATTGATGGCTGAAGATAATTAGCTCCAGGCGACTATGCTTCCACATGCTTTCCTTCTCAGCTTTCCCCTCATCTGCGAAAATCCAAACAGGCTCAGCAGTTTTTCCAGCTGCCAATACCCTCCTATTCTTCCACATCTTTCCACGGGCCATCTACTCATCCCCTTCACAACAAGCTTTCACAAACTGCAGGAAATGAGAATTCTCGAGACTTTGTCAACTCATCTTCTTACTCCACATCACTTTTGTGGTGGTGGGATTAGGAGTTACAAAGGGTCTTGTCTACAATTTTTAGAGATTTACGGAGTTCAGGTACTTTTACATTTTCATTTTGTGTAACTTGACAACACTGAGCTAACTGAGAGAGGCTCTAAAATACTTACAGTTGGCAGAATATACTCGTAAAAGCTGAAGACAAGGCAAAACCAAGCGATGATTCTGCAAATTCTGTTTGACCAAATTCAGGGTTATAGTCAGAGCTCCATTAATTCTAGCTTTCACTCCAAATTTTTTGTCTGTTTAAAAAAAAATGAACAAACACAATTTATTCATGTATAGCTTTTGAATGAAATGAAAATGTCATAAACTGTATGCACACTTTTTAGAATAAGCATTTTAGCCAAATACTTCAAACTCTAAAACTCGTATGTATTGCCATAAAACAATGGGAGAATTCCTAAATAATCACTATTCTAAGAGTTTAGCGAATCATTTTAATCTGTGTAGCTAGACAACTATAAACTGAACTTAGGTTCTATTCCCAGGATGCCTTTCTCTGTTCACCTAACCTAAATCAGCTTTCTCCTTGTTTCAAATCCCATGTTTTCTCAATTTCTATTTGTTAACATTTGCATGTCTTACTATTGTAATAATTGGTCCTACAATTTTTTATATCTCTTCTGGTCTTGACTAGATCATAAGCTTTTTAAGCACTGAGACTGTGCAACACAAATATGAATATTAATGAAAAGCAAACACATTTTACCTCCATGTTCCTCAAAACATTCCCATCCATACTCCCTCCTTCCAGCTTCAACAATATCCATGTAATATGTATCCTTTACGTACATACACACGCAAGCACACACACACTGAGACACACTTGTGATTCTGATATTTTTCTTCCTTTTTCCAATCTATGCAATAGAATTCCTCATGAATTTAGGATCCTCAATTTTTGCAGGTCACTAGTTGACTGTAAAAAGCAGTCCATGACTAAGACCCAGAAAAAGCAGTACCATTTTAGATTTTCAAAATCTACCAAGTTTCAAGGCGCACAGAATCAATGTGACAAATGGTTCTATGACAAATACACAAGTGGAACCCTTACCTTTAGGTCCAATCTTTGCAAGAATAGAATGAATCTGCACCATCAACTCCTCGTTCGGTGGAGATTCTTTGCTGGCATTCATAAGTAACTGCAACAGTATTTGTGAACCACCTTTGGTGACCAAGAAACTTGCTCTTCGACCTCCACCTAAAAAAAAAAAAAATTTATTTGTAATTGCTTAAACAGCAAATCCTCCCATAGCATACTAGACATCACAACTTGTTGGCATTCAAGAAATATTTCAAATGATGACTTCTGAAATCAAACACCTCAAAATCAAATTTTCTTTCATTTCACTTAGTATTTTAGTTAGAAAATAGCAAAGAGGGTAAATACTAGTAATGCCAAAATTCTATATTCAAGGCCCTGAAAATGGATTTTGGAGTGGTTTGAGGGATACTGGAAGACCCCTCAAAGCAAAAACAAAGCAACAATAAGAATATGACACTTCAGTTCCCAAATTCTGATACTCAGAATAGCCTCTATAGGAGTATCAGAAAATTCCAAATAAAGTACACATGATACATTGTTGATCACTGTTTACAGACAGAAATTAGACCAAAAGAAACAAAAACTTACCAGCTGACACCAGCTCAACAAGAATGCTTAAGATATTAAGTGTAGTTTGAAGATCTTTCGTGTTCTGAAATAAATAGTTTATTTGCTGTATTAAACCATTGTAAATCTGTGATTCCCAAACCTTTTCTGATCCTGTTGTGAACTACCTATATTTTTACAAATGACCCTTCCAACTTCCCTAAAAACAAATGTATTTGGGCTTCCATTATTCTCACTTATCACTTCATTAGCTTCTACTTGCCCTTGAGAATGTCTGCAAGTCATGTGAGCTATTGTTTTCTTAGTATCAACATTATTACAAGAGGAATTAATTTGTCATTTGAATTCATCATCTTCTACCAAATAGATAGCCCGAATAAATGAATCAAAATGTAAAAGACACAAAAATATATATATATGGTGACTACTCAGTCACCTAGCTCCCCTCTCAGAAGGCAACTGCAGCATCAGTTGCTTGTGTATCCAGCCAAAGATAATGTGCACACATGAAAGAAATCCATGTAAATATATGTGTATATATAGATTTCTCCAAATGGTATTGCCCTATGGATACTATTTTATACACTGATATCTTTATGTATCGATAAACCATTTCTTCACCCTTTTTTAAGGACTCCCATATAGGTTATATCCATCATATGGCTATGCCATTGTTTATGAAACCAGTTACCTACCAATGGAATATTTAATTTTTTTAATCGTTGGCTACTAAAAAACTGCAACAAGAAATTAACATGTTTATACAGAATCAAGTACATCTCCATATGGGATAAATTCCTAAAATTTCTGAGTCAAAGAATATAGGCATTTACTTCAATGAATATTTACTAAATTGCTCTTCATGGAGCAACTGACACTCCCACCAACAATGTAGAAGAGTAACTATTTCCCAAGGTTTGGATAACCAATCTAAGAAGAGAAAATGTTTAAATACTATATATCAGTTACATCTCTTACTAAAAGCGATGCCTGGATAAAGAAAACCACAGAGAAAGCAGAATTATGGCCTATTTAAGAAACTAACTCACCTCCAAAGTAAAGGAATTTTAAATGTTTATACAGAGGAATTTGAGAATTGCTGTGTATCATCGGTAAGCTGGCATGGGACCCTTATTCTTTGCCCTTCCAAAAGGGAGTGAGGTTGTCTCTGCTTCACCATTTTAGCTTATAGACTAATGGAACCGAAAAGCCACATGCAGACCAGTTAGAGGATTACATAGTAACCATAAACCCTTCTCTCAGCAGTGGGGTATTAAATGGACCACTAATTCACTAGAGAGGAATTTGGAAGAATGGGAAGGAGCAACATGTGTTAAAGAGAAAAGTGGACTGTGACAGAATAGTGCTTGTGTTTGGCAAACAGGTCTCATCTTCTTCCTGGGTACACAGCCAAACCACATTTTCTAGCCCTTTAGTAATTAGGTTTGGGCCACGTGACTGAGCTCAGATTGAACTTGAAAGGAAGTTGCATTGTTATCTCTAGGCCTTACCAAGACAGGTCTCCCATATGTAATTCACTGCCACCCACCCCTGCTGACCTCAATAAATTGTGATAGAGCAAACAAATGAATGGTGTTCAATCTCAAGTGCCTTTTGCATTTCTTTTGCTAGGAATTGTCCATAACGTCTACACACTTAAATCAATGTCTACTGATTTAATTTTTCCTTACTGATTTGTAAAAGCTCTTTATATGTCAAAAAATTATACAACTTGAAACATTTTTCCTGTTTGCCAAATGACCATGGTGGGTTTTTTTTTCCCCACACACTTTTGTTAATAGAGTTGAATTTATCAATCTTTTCCTTTATAGCTCCTGGGTCATTGTTTGTATTAGAAAAGCCTTCCCTGTTTTAAGATTATTTTAAAATTTTACAACATTACTCCCCTTACTTCCTCTAGTATTGTGATTTTATTTTCCATGCTTAAATCTTTGCTATCGACACAAAATTTACTTCGGGATAGGAAGTAAGGATCCACTATTCTTTTCTAAGTGGCTACCAATCTGTCCCAGCTTCCCGTAGTAAATAATCCCTTTTTTCTTTACTTCTCACTGATCTGAAATGCTACCTTTCTTAAGTGGTTTTAAATTACCCTATGCCGAGACGCCCTTCAACAGACGAATGGATAAAGATGCGGTCCATATATACAAGGGAATATTACTCAACCATCAGAAAGGATGAATACCCAACTTTTGCATCAACATGGATGGGACTGAAGGAGATTATGCTGAGTGAAATAAATCAAGCAGAGAAAGTCAATTATCATACGGTTTCACTTACTTGTGGAATAGAAGGAATAACATGGAGGACATTAGGAGAAGGAAAGAAAAAGAGAAGGGGGGGAAACTGGAGGGGGAGACAAACCACGAGAGAGTATGGACTCTGAGAAACAAACTGAGGATTTTAGAGGGGAGAGGTGGGTGGATGGGTGAGCCTGGTGGTGGGTATTAAGGAGGGCATGTATTGCATGGAGCACTGGGTGTTATAGGAAAACAATTAATGATGTATTGTATGGTGACTAACATAACATAACATACATACACAAATAAATTGTCCTATGATCTTAGTTTATTTTTGGACTTTCCATTCTGCTGCAGTTGCATCTATTATTCAAGTACAATTTCTAACCTATTTGAATTACTAAAGTTTTATAATGTTCTCTGATATTTGGTCTTTTCTCTTTTCTTTTTCAGCAACGTCCTTTCTACTCTTGCTTATTATTTTCCCATTGGACTTTAGAATTTTAGTATTTTTAGTATTTTACTGAGATCACTTTAAACTGACAGATCAATTTAGGGGAAAATGACATCTTGTACCATTTTTAGTAGTAAGTAATTCCTATCAACAAATACGAATTCAACTCCCTGTTCTTTTTTTTCTAGTTCTATTGAGATACAATTTGATGTATAATACTATGTACGTTTAAGGTATATAACACACTCACTCCCTGTTCTTAACATAGCACTGAATAAAACTTAAAATCCTGATTCTAAATATATCCTACTAATCCACCCAAAAGTTTCACACTGGGACAGAAATTTGTTACCAACATAATATAGTTATTCAACCAATAACTTTAGTTTAGATTTAGTTTAGATTTAGTAAACTAAATCACAAATATGTATCACCTAAAATAATACAATAAGTGAGAAATTCCAGTATCATTTATTTTAGACTAAAGATTTATTTCCAGCTAATGCTTTATTTTTTATTACCAATTGGAATGGCATGTTAAAATTTAAAAATGGTTATCATTATAATCATAGGGAAATAACTTAGAGGTTTACCTAGTATATATTAGAATGTTTGTGCCACTGTTCCGAGTGATAATTTAAAACATAAAACTAACTTCCATTCATTGGCTTTACCTCTAGGATAAAAATTTTATACTTCATATATATATTTTTTTCTTCTACTTGTTGGTATTAATAGTTACATAATTAAAGCCTGTCAGTGATTTACCTCTAGGGTTGACAGAAGAACTTCCATTCCTGTAGAACCTTTGGCTGTCATTTCTCTCCTTGTCTTTTCTGAAAGGTATAAAAAAAGTTTTCTTCTAAAACAAGAAAAAATTACATATTGCTTTATTCTATAGCTAATGTAGAATCAACATGACTCCATTGGTCTAGTAAACATTCTAAATTGGTTCTTAAATGTTCCTCCCTCTAATGTTGCTAATTCTACTGGGTGGGAACTTCCAGATCTCAGTTTACAAGCCCTACCTTGCATTTAATATCTCCTGTCCTGAATTAGATGAATCCCTGTCAATCCATCTATAATCTTAAAATCAACAACAGAGTATGAGTACCAGAACTGGAGGTGAAGTAGGAGGTGATAATGGCAGGTCTCTTTATTATCTTTACAACTAAAACTAGAAAACATTTCATCAAAATTGGTAAAAAAACAAAAATCTAGTACTATTTTCAAATGTTTTTACTGAATTAATACTATTTTACAATTCTGAATTACATAAAAACAAACAAAACTAAGGAACAAACAAAACTTGCTTCTTCTGCGAGAATGTGGAGGCCAGATCACACAAATAATCCCTTTTATTTGAGATGGGGGGGAACCAGTATAAATTTTACTACCATTTAAAGGTTTCTATAACTTCTCCAATATTCTTTTCCTTGGATTAACAAGAAAGGTAGATCATAGGCCAACATTTAGGTAGATCACATACAAATTATATGTACTTGACCTATATGACCTCATTTATGACTCACTTTAACCCTTCAAGAGAAAAATTACACTTTTCATTGACCAGGAATTTGAGTTCAGAAAGCAGAAGAAAACTACACAAAGTCATTGAGCAGGTAAGTGAAAGAAACCCAGTGACCCAGGTGTTTCTGAACCCAAAGCTTACGGATCTTTCACTGATTTCATGTATTTCTAAAAGAGTCACAGGAATCATTCTTTTAGGAAAGACTGTTGTACAAGAGCCTTGTTAAACCTCTCCAACTATTTTACACCTGGATATTAGTGCCAGAAATTCTTCTAATATAGGATGACAATGCCATTCCTTGCACATTTTGAGATTTTAAAAACAGAACACAAATAACCTATTCTCAGTACAGCACATAGTACACAATAAAGTTCAAGAGGTTGAGAGTACCAAATTTGTTCCACACAGGGATAATCAGTCTGAGAGCAGAATGAGCCCTGAAGCCGTGATAAGGGGAGGCAGAAAAAGTCAGTCTAGGCCTTTAGGACATCACACTTCTGCCCAGAGCAAATCCTATTCAACGCCCATTACAAATGAACAAAAATCCATACGTGGTATAGTTTTGACACATACAAATTACACATTTACAATTTCACAAGAATATGAAGTATATAAGATATAGAAAAAGAGTCACAACATCTCAGAAAAAAATTCATCAGTCTGATACCCATTTGAAAGTCAGGTTATTCTAAATTATAAGTTATTAAAGAAAGGGACAAATGTGCTACAAAGAAGTTACAGGATCATATTATTTATGACAACTATCAGTAGCTACCTACAAAATAAAAACAAAAATTAGAAATATTTTTCTTTAAAACGACAACCTCATGCTATCATGCATCATCTTGGATCCAGATAATGAACTCTGTAAAACTGACGAACACCTTACAATCTTTCTAAACATAAACTTGCGTAAGTGATCTAGAGCTCTAAAACACTGTTCTTCTCTACACCTTGTTACCATAATTACTAATGCTTAAAAGAATGACAGACTTCTTTACCTATTAAAAAAGAAAAAGAAAAAACTCATTAATATTTGTAAAACCCAATTCCTTTTTAAAAAGTTTTTCCTCTCCTGACCCTTCATCATTTCCCTGGCCCAGCTGCCTCCATCAGTAAATATTAAGTTGTAAAATAAATACTGCTTAAATATCCACAATGCACCCTTGATTTAACATTTTAAATAAGACAACTGACTTAATGTTAAAGCCAAATGATTTTTTCATTATTAATCACAAAGAAGAGTCAGAAGACTGAGATCTCTTCTACTAACAAAGCATTATTTTTTTACCTTCATGGAACAAACCAAAAACTCCCCTTATTGTAACATCCACAATCATGTAGTTTACTCCCCACACTAAATGAAAACTAGGCACTAAAGTTTTCTACTCTACTCTAGATTCTGTCATCATCTAAGGAGACTGCAATGTCTATGTGGATGATTCATTCAAATACCTCGCTGCATAGCTTCTCGACCATGTAACAAGAAAACCCTTCCTACTGTGTTCCAATTTATCAACCCTTTCAATTCTCAGACCTCAAGTTGCCCTACCTCTGAAATCTTAACCTCCAATCTCCCGCTGACAGACCACAGCCTCCTAACACTCCCATTTCTCTTTGCTTTCTAAAAAATAAGGGAAGCCTCACTGTCACTTTCACTGAAACTTCTAACTCACCAGTGGTAGTGCTGCTTTCCTGTAAAATCAGTTCTAGACATACCCCACTTGGATTCCAAGGCTCACCCCTTAAACGTACCAGTGCAAACCCTTATAATTAAGTACATGCTAAATGTGCATTCTCTATTCCTACGTCACAGTAAAAATAAGGACACAAGTATTTCTTCTCCTAGTTTAAGATTCTTAGTACCAAAAAACTCACCATTTCCATCCTCATTTGGAAACACAAAACTACTGTTTTCACTTCTCCCAACTCTCAGCCATCACCATCTGCCCTGTCATAGCCCATAGCTATTCCAAAATGTGTGCGGGTTCTCAACCTTTCCTCTCAATCTCTGGACCCCTCTTTCCAACTCTCAGCATCTGCATTTCCCTCAGTGAACTGAAACAAATTGATCAGTCAGCCACAGAGGAAATCCTATAAACAATGACCAAGCTCCACATACTCATGTATCCAGTCCCTGACGATTCTGCATTCCTTTTTCCAGTCTTCGGGAGGGAAAGAGGATGTGTCGTTTCTACCATGTTCTAAATCCCATTCTTTCTACCTACTTATAAACCTACAACTTCAACCCCTACCCACAAATTTTCTGTTTTCTCATATACGTAACAAAGCTTATCTTAACTTGTCTCCTCTATTTCCTTCTGCATTCTCAGTAAAACTCCCCCCATGACGGAAAGTCTACACTCCCTGTCATTATTTCATTTGCCACTCACATTACAGTATAATGCAATCTTCCTTCTAATTCCACCACTTGAAAGTGCTCTTATTGTGGCCAATTATTTATTCATTGCCAAATCAAAAAGATCTTTATTTTAACTAACCTCTCTTAGTTACTTAACATCGCAGACAATGCTTCCTCTCTCGGCTTTTCTAAAACAATCCTTCCCAGTTCTTATACCACTACTTGCTTTCTTCAACACCTTCAATAATCTAAATGTTATAACAGGCAAGAATTTTAAAGCAACTATTATAATTACGTTCAATCACCTTAAGGAAAATAAGCTCACTATGAACCAAAAGATAAGAGATCACAAAACAGAGAAACAAAAAGTATAAAAAAGAACCAAATGCACATTTTAGAAAAGAAAAATATAGTATGTGAAATAAATATCAGATAGACATAATGGCAGAATGCAGAGGAAAAAGGCAGTGAGCTTGAACATACACAAAGGGAAATTATTCAATCTAAATAACAGAGAGAATTAAGATTGAAAAATAGGAGCCTCAAGGTGCCTGGGTAGCTCAGTCATTAAGTGTTTGCCTTCAGCTCAGGTTATCATCCCAGGATTGACTCCTGTCTTGGGCTCCCTGCTTAACAGGGAGTCTGCTTCTCCCTCTCCCTCTGCCTCTCCTCCATCCCACCCCCTGCTTGTGTGCGCTCTCTCTCTCACTCTTTCTCTCTTACATAAACAAAATCTTTAAAAAAAAAAAAAAAAAAGAAAGAACAAAAGAAAAATAAGAGCCTCAAGGACCTTTGAAGCAATCTCCAAAAGTCTAACATATGTATAATTATATACCAAAAGAGAGAATGAAGAAGAAAAAAATTTTGATCAGGAAAAATTTCCTAAAATTGATAAAAGACACAAACTTACAGATTGAAGAAGCTCAGCAAATTCCAAGCATTACGAAGAAAACTACACACACGCTCTGAAAACCAAAACTAACGGAAAATCATGAACTCAACCAGAGAAAAATGACACATAACTCTCAGAAAACAAAGATTCAAAAATCTTGTCAATGTCAAATGTCAAAGAAGACATCTCCTTTGACATTATGGAGGCCACAAAATAGTAGAAGCACTGTTTTACATGCACCTAATAGTGCTGACAGACAAAAACCATCAACCCAGAATTCTGCACCCAGTAAAAATATTCTTCAAGAATTAGGTGAAATAAATCCATTGTCAGATAAAAAAAAAAAATTCTTCCACAGCAGACTTGTCCATTAGAAATGCCAAAGGAGGGGTACCCGTGTGGCTCAGTGGGTTAAAGCCTCTGCCTTCGGCTCAGGTCATAATCTCAGGGTCCTGGGATCGAGCCCCACCTTGGGCTCTCTGCTCGGCGGGGAGCCTGCTTCCCCCTCTCTCTCTGCCTGCCTCTCTGCCTACTTGTGATCTCTCTCTCTCTGTCCAATGAATCAATAAATAAAATATTTTAAAAAAAAAAAGAAATGCCAAAGGAAATTCTGTAGGCTACAGGGAAATTATGCCAGATCAACCTCATATCTTTGGCAAAGAAAAAAAAGAGCTTCAGAAATGGTAAACACGTGAGTAAATATAAAAACTACTTTTTCGGGCGCCTGGGTGGCTCAGTTGGTTAAGCAACTGCCTTCGGCTCAGGTCATGATCCCGGAGTCCCAGGATCGAGTCCCATATCGGACTCCCGGCTCTGCGGGAAGTCTGCTTCTCCCTCTGATCTTCTCCCGTCTCGTTCTCAGTCTCTCTCTCTAATAAATAAATTAAAAAAAAAATTCTAAAAAAAACCAAAAAAACAAAAAAAAAACTACTTTTTCTCTTCTTAATGTCTTTAAAATACACATGGCTGTCTAAAGCAAAAACTGTCTTTAGAATAGTGTATATATATGTGATACACATCACAACTATAGCTAAAGACTAGTAAACATAAATGGATATGTAAGGTTCCAAGATTTCTAAATTTCATAGGAGGTTAAAACATTAATTCTAAGCAAAGTGCAAAAAGTTAACGATTATTTATCGTGATCTCCAGAGGAATGACTTTTAAAAAATGCAAACAGGCATATAACTAAAAAGTCAACAGGTAAATTAAAATGGAATTCTAAAAATTATTCAAATAATAGAAAAGAGGGCAAGGCAATGAGACAAAAGAAATAGAAACAGAAAGGACAAACAGAAAACAACTGTAGATCTAAGTCCAATCATATTTTTATATGAAAAGTTATCAAACTAAATGCTCAAATGAAAAGGCAGAGAATGTCAAAGTGCTATCTACAAAAGACACACTTTAGATTCAAAAATACAAACAGGCCAGATCGAAACAAATCAAGGCAAAGAAAATTACTACAGATAAAGAGGAACATTCCATAATGATAACAGGGTAAATTCATCAAGAGGACATAAAAAGCATAAAAATGGACTTGATCATTTTCACAGGACTCTATTACAGCAAAATACAAAATGTAGACAGATCCCAGAATACAAATCTCAGCTGTCTCCCTTTACACCTCCTCCCGAGAAAATTTCACTTCATTTCCATTACTTTAACTACCAAGTTTTTGGCTCTAAATGCTGCTCTTCATTCAGACCTCTGTACAGAATTTTCCACTTTTCAGGGCGCCTGGGTGGCTCAGTCAGTTAAGCGGCTATCTTCGGCTCAGGTCATGATCCCAGGATCCTGGGACTGAGCCCCACGTCAGGCTCCCTGCTCAGTGGGGAGCCTGCTTCTCCCTCTCCCTCACCCTGCCGCTCTGCCTACTTGTGCTGTCTCTCTCCCTGTCGAATAAATAAAATCTTTTAAAAAATAATAATAATAATTTTCCAGTTTTCTCCTAACTTTTTTACAAGGCATAAAACTGTGGAAGCAATAATTATAATATAGTATCACTGGGTTTCTAACACCTAAAAATATAATATACGTAACAATACAGCACAAAGGAGTGAGAAAGAAATGGAGCTATATTGAAAGAAAGTTCCAATATTTTACCAGAAAGAAGCTGGTACTAATCTGACACTCAATGTATATTGTAATCCCTACGCGAGCCACTAAGAAAATAACTAAAAATTTTAAAAGCTAAAAAAATCAACAGATGACACAAAAGAAAGCAGTAAAGGATGAGAAGAGGAATATAAAAGACATGAATCATATAGAAAACAAATGGCAAAAAGGCAGATGTAAATCCAATCACGGGAATAAGTACACTGATTTGGAAACAGATTAGGTTTTTAAAAAGCAAGATCCAACAATACACTATCTTCAAGAAACACTCTCTGGAATAAAAAAGAGACACAGATTGAAGGTAAAAGAAGAAAAGGGTATAATATGCAAAGAATAACCATAACAGCAAGAACGGTTGTATTATTATTAAACAGATTTTTTTAGATTAAACAGACTTTAAATCTAGAAATATTACTAGAGACAGAGACATTTCAAAATGATGAAACAATCAAATCATCAAAAGATTTAACAATTTAACTGTTACACAGCTAACGGAGCTTCAAACATATATGTAAGCTAAAACTACCAAAATTGAAAAAACAAATATACAATTCAATAGTAGGTAGGGAATTCAATACTCAATTTGAATACTTAATAGAGCACCTAACTAGAAAATCAACAAGGTATAGAAGATTTGAAGAATACCATCAACCAACCTGACCTACCCAACATTGCCAAGACACTCCACCGAGCAGCAACACATGGAATATTCACGTGCACACGGAACATTCTCCAGGAACGACCGTATATGAAGCCATTAAACGTATCTCAATAAATTCAAAAGGACTAAAATCATACAAATCTCTAACCACAGTGGAATTAAATTAGAAAACAACAGAAAGAAATTGGGAAATCCTGAAATAATGGGAAATGAAACAACACACTGCTAAATAATCTGTGGGTCAAAGAAGAAATCACAAAAGAAATTAGAACATATGTGAACTGAATGAAAATAAAAATAAAACATATCAATATCTGTAGAATGCAGTTAAAGTTAGTATACACAGGGAAATTTACAGCTTTAATGACCACGTTATAAAAGAAAGTTCTCAAAATCCATAATCAAAGCTCCACTTTAAGAAAACCAGAAAGGAGGCGCAAATCAAAGTGGAACCAAGTAGAAGGAGGGAAGCAATAAAGATGAGAGATCAATGAAAGAGAAAAAAGAAAAACAGAAAATCAATGAAACCAGAAGTTGGTTATTTCAAAAGATCAACAAAATTGACAAATGTGTTTAGCCAGACCTGGGTCTCTCGACCTCAGACTGTTGACAGTTGGGGCCAAATAATTCATTCTTATAGGGAGTGGTACTACGAGTTATGTAACATTCAGCAGCATCCCTGGGCTCTATCCAGTAGATGCCTGTAACAATCCCCTTCTCAAATTTCACAGCTAAAAGTATCTCGAAACATTGCCAGTGTCCTGGGGCAAGTGAAGGGGAAAATCACCCCAGGCTGAGAACCACTGAGCTAGACAGATCAAGAAAAGAGACAGATGACACAAATGACAAAAATCGAGAATAACAGAAAGAACATCACTTCCTACCCTACAGACACTAACGGGATTATACGGGAATTACAACCAAAAAATGTATGCCAACAAATTAGACCACCTACATGAAATGGATAATTGTTATGTTTCTAGGAAAAAAATTAAGAGCAAATTACAAAAAGTACCACGCATGCCACAAATTAGTACATTACTAAAGACAAGAAATGTAATGCATTCAAGGAAAACTAGCACCAAACTGTGGAAATGTATATCTCCAGTATGTATTGGTATTGTAGGAGTTTGGTTTTTAATCTTTTAAATACGCAAGCAGTATATTCTTATTGCAACAATTCTAACAGTAGAAAAGTACTTTAAGTAAATCAGGAACTTATCTCATTGCCCTCCATTTCCATCCCACTGATAACTACTGCTAAAAATTTGGTATGCATATTTCTATTTTTGTGTTTGGTTTTTTGCCTCACTCATATAAACATTACATACATATTTAATGGTTTATTTTGTATAAAAATGAGACTATATAGTTATATAAACTAAAGAAACTTGCTCTTTTATTTAACACATTAAACTTAGGACTACAGGAACAATTCATATAGTTCCACGTATAAACTATCTGTCCCAAATATCACAAATAACTTCTTGATAATAACTACATAATATACTTTTTAAGGTCCATGGTTTGGCTACATCAAAATTAACTCAAACATTCTCTCACTGATGGGTATTTAGGGGGTATCCTGATCTTTGATATTACAAACAATGTTGCAAAACATCCTCAAACATTCTTTTACCTACTAACACTTTTATTTTAGTCAAAAACATTCCTGGGAGTCAGCCAGCAAATGCACTTTAAATTTTAATAAACATTGCTGGATTCTTATCTCCAAAGTTAGTAATAATTACTGCACCACCAACAGTGTATGAGAATACCCTACTTTCCACGTCCCCAATACTGGATACTATCATTCTTTAATTTCTGCCAATCTAAATAGTGAGAAGTGTCTCTGTTGTTTTCATTAGCAATTCCTGACTTTCAAGGAGTTAAAGAACCTTTTCATAGGTTTACTGGTTATTTGCATTTCTTCTTCCTTGAACTATAAATTTCTAATCTTTTTCTCTCAAATGAATAGCCAATTGAATTATCCTATAAATGATGATGGGACCCCTCTTCCACTACTAATTTACACTGTTTTGACTGGCTAATCTAAGGTACTATAAACAAAGTCACTGTCTTACACAAGCCGGAGGACAGCATTCGGGGGTTGGACCCCAGTGGCGAGTGATAGCGTTGAGGGGCAGTGGTGATGTCGGAGTAGGGGCTCCCAGGCCGCACTGAGGAAAGTCTGCAGTGGCAGGAGCAGTGTACACAAGTGTTAGCTACAGGCCTAAGAAATTTATTCTCTTTTGTTTTTGTTGGTTTTGTTTAGAGGAAGTATTTCATATAAAAATACAGTGAATATACTTGGTACCTCTGACTTTGCACTAATACAATGTACATCCACGTACACTGACCTTGGATAATAAGCACAAAACTTCCAAAGACTAGAATCCAGCACAGTGACTTCCCGAATTAAAAAGTATAGACAGGTTTCTTAGATTTTGCTAGAAACAAATGTCATCTATTAGAGACCTCACCTGGATTTTGGAGTGCTGTCAACTCCCCCCTAAACACGTGAACTACATAGGAGGAAATTATCAAAGTAACAACCTGTGACCATGAAGAAGGGTTAATAGAGTTCCTGAACACAGTAAATGCCTACCAAAGGACCTGACATTCCAGAATAAAATAATTTAAAAAATTAAATACTAGTTATAAAATGTCTGGACTTTAATTTTAACAGAATGCGTTCGATATATTGCTATTAAAGTAGCTGCTGGTTTACCCTTATTTTAAAAGAAAAATCAGGTGTTGTTTTATTTTTTTTAATCAATCAGAGATTTTGGAACCTTAAATTCCTTTTTTAGTATCTACTGAAATGATGCCTAATCACAGACATCATTTATTGAACATTTTAACATTCTTTTCACATGCTTATCATGTAAATATCATGGTAATTACTGATATCTCTTATCTCTATCTTGGAGATGGTGCAGCTGAATCCTACGAAATTTCCCTAAAATCACCCCACCACTGAATGACGGAGCTTGCATTTCTAGCGGGGATCACACTAGTAACCAGTGTTCTATACTACTTGACATCTTTTTGTCAACATTCCAGAACAAGTAGCACTGGAATTAGGTATTGTTTGAAAACGTGGTGGGGCAATCATATTCCTTTTTAGAAACAGTACTTTGAACAGCAATTCATTCCACAGTTATTCAGTCTACTTGAGAAAGTTCCATTTCTATAGAAAATCATCTATTTGTCAAAAGTTTGACCATTCTTCACTTCCACTTTCAAAGAACTGAAAAAGTGTTTCAGAAACAAAAGTTTACAGTTTACCTTGACTTTGAGCCAGATGAAGAATTTTTGATGTAACATGTCTGGCAGTGTCTGATTCCGTGGATTCAGTATTGATCTTCTCCAGCTGAGCCAGGAGTCCCACAATCCGAGAACTATTGGTAAGGCTAAAAAGAATGCTATTTTACATTAGGACACATTCTACGTCGCTTGAAATTCAATACTCTAAAGATCACTGTTTAAAAAAACAAAAAACTCTACCCTTTCTTAAAAATATTAAGCATTTATGCCACATAGCCTCACTGTTTCATAGCCTAACGTTGCTAAAATCCTATTAATTTAAATGAGAAATACATTTCAGAAAACTACAAACGTGCATTCAACCCTGTCCAGCAATCTTACGTCACACTTTGAAAATGCACCTCTCCACTCTCTGAGAATATTTCTTACTTGCCTGTGTTCACCTCAAACCTCTCATCAGCCCTCCCACCCCAGTCTACTCTCAAAGAGTCCTGCTTCATTACTGTTACAAGCCCAAATAGGAACATACCATCTTCACACTACCACATCCTTACACCTATCTGATTTTCTACCCACATTCTTTCTTCTTTGTTCTTTCATTATACATTTGCACATTTGATACTGTTCTAGGTATTACCAGGAGTAAACAAAACAAAAATTCCTGCCCCCTACAGACTGAACATTCTAATGGTGAGAGACAAATTAACTATGTAAGTAATCATACAGTATTTAAGGTGGTGGGAAGTGCTTTAAAGAAAGGCAGGTTAGGGGGAATAAGAGGTGCAGGGGGAGGGATGCAATTTTAGACAGTGGTCGGAGAAAACTACATTGACAGGGTACAACCGAGAGAAAGGTCTGAGAGCAGTAAAGGGAGTAAGCCGTGCAGAAACCAGAAAGAGATGTCCAGGAAGGACTCACAACCACCAAGACCAAGGCAGGGGTCTGCTATACTGCGTTAAAAGTGAGGCAGCCAGTGGTGTGGCTGGAGCAGACTCAAAGGAGAATTATAGTAAGAGAGGAGGAGGTCAGAGGTGGGGGGTGAGGTGGGAGAGAGCACCATCATTTAAAGCTTTGCAGGCCACTGTAGGGATTTTGACTTTTACACTACGTGAGATAGAAAGTTTTTGAGCAGAAGAGCAATAGGCTCTGATGTTTTTAAAAGGCTCTCTTTGACTGGTATGTTGAGACTCAGAACAATTCCTCCCCTGTAGACCCAGTAACCCTTCCTGCATTCTCAATGTATTTGCTCCTTCACTTAACCTTTTCCTGATTAATCATCTCTCTCTCCCTTTCCACTGGATCATACCCACGGGCACACTAATATGACGTAGAAGCGCTCCCACTAGCCACCACCTTATTTCTCTGCTACTCCTTGAATGAGGTGCCTGTACTTGCTCTCTCCATCTTCTCACATCTGATTCACTTTTCAAGCTTGCCTTCCGCACCCTGGGGTCTCTCAACCTCCCTTGGTCACTTCCTTCCTTGTACTCAGTATCAGCACTATCCAAATCAGAGCTCCCTCTTCCTTCACCTCCTCCTTTGGGTTTCAATGACTCTACTCTCTACCTTCTTCCTATTATCACCTCTCTGAGATCCCCTCTATTGGCTCCTCCTCCTGTGACACATTTCTAGATGTTGATTCATGGGCAGCTCTATTCCCAGGCCTCTTCTTTCCACTCTCTCCACTCTTTGCCAGTGTGATCTCATCTAATCCCACGGCGTAATTATATTTAAATGCTGCCTAGCTCCGACACTCAACTCCAGCCTCACTCTGATGGTTTACCCAATCTCACAAGCCCAATATAAAACAATTTCTAGTTCCTCCTCTCAACGTATTCCTCTCCCGATCTTAACCTTCCCAAACGCAAATGAAACCATCAGTTGCTCAGGAAAAAATCTGGACTCCCTGCCTCACACACCATTCAGACTTATAACAGTTTTCTAAGTCTCAGCTCCAACTCTGAAACAACTCAGCTTCATCCACTTGTCTCCGTATCTACTATTACTACCCAAATCCAAGCAATCGTCATCTCTCACCTGGAAATCACAGCCTCATACTAGTCTGCTTTCATTCTTGTTTGCCAATAATCCATTTTCTCAGTGATTACCTTTATCTTTTTACTTCAAAATAATTACTCACAGAAAGCTACAAAAACAGCAGAGTAGTCCCTTCTACCTTTCACTTAGTTTCCCCAATGGTTACATTTACATGAACTATAGGGCAATAGCAAAAACCAGGAAATTGACAGTGGTTAAGTATATATCTGTAGGCCAATCTGTAGGCCATCACATAAATAGATTTATAGAACCACTAATCTAATCAAGTTGCCATCCAGCTTAAAAAAAAACCCTTCAATGGCCCTTCAGACTTTAGGTTAAATCTTATTTATCACAGCCTACTAGGCCCTGTGTCATCTGGCTTCTGTTTCTCACAACATTCCCCTCATGCGCTGGGATCCAGTTCAATGGCTATCAGTTCCCTGAATACACCAAGGTTTTCCACAAGGTCTTGCTGTCCTCTCAGTCAGGAGGGTGATTTCTCCCAACTCTATTTAGAGCTGGCAACTTCGCATTTCAGGCTGCAACCCAACCATCTGGCCATTTCCTCATCAGCCCCTCGCCTAGGAAGTCCTACTGATCTGGGGGCTTGAAGTTTGGGTGGGGGTGGGAATGCTCCCCTAGCTTAAAAAAACCTGTCCTCATCAGCCCCTCTACTCTCGATATTAAAATGTACCTAGAGAATTTATTACTATGTGAAATTATGTAAATTCTACAGAGGTAGAGACCTTGCATGTCTTATTCCGTGTATCCAATATTTCAAACATTGGTTGGTACAGCACAGACAATACATAACTAGAAAATGAAAAAGAGTATTTTTTTTTTCAGATTAACTGTGCCAAATGCTTTATATTTGGAATACTTCAACTGAAAAGGTATCTGAAGTTTGAAAATACACATTAAGCATACATCGAAAATGGTCCTAATGTACCATTTAAAATAATGCAATATTTCCCATATTTCAGAGAGCCAGCATAGCACAGACATAAAGATATATATTGATATGTATAAATCTTCAAGTATAAAAACGACCCCAAAAAACTTTACTATGTTCAGAATATCAAGTCTTAAAATACGCTAATACAATATATTGTTTAATCTGTGTATATATATATATGAAAACATTATACACATACATACACATATAAAAACATGCATGGAAATGATGATCATCAAATTCAGAATAGTAATAACCTCAGGAATAGGGAGAAAAATGTTATTAGGCAATAGTACACACTGTGTTTATAATTTTTTTTATTCCTTGGGTGATAAGTACACAGGTGTTCATTATAGTATTCTCTACCCATTTTGGTTTTCAGAAACATTCCACAATTTTTTTAAATAAAAGAATTCTGGAGAGATAAAACTATGTTACATGTTCGTACATATTTGTACATATTTTATTTTTCTTCCAATGTTGCAGGAAGAAAGAATGATTCCTTAAAACTGTTATAAGTCTGAATGAGCAAAAACATTACCATGGAAAATTCCATAATGAACAAAAAAAGAAAAAAACACAGTATAATGAGCCATCATGTCCTCATCACCCAGCGTCAACAATCATCAATCCACAGACAATCTTATTTTACACATACCTACCCACAGGCACACACATCAATGGACTAATTTCGAAGCACATCTCAGAAAGATCATTTCCTCTGTAAATACTTTGGCATTCTCTATTTCCCAGAACACAAAAACTCTTCAAAATATATATAACTACCCTATCACTATCATACCAAAAACAGTAACAATAATCCTTTAATACCAAAATCTAGTCTGAATTCAATTTTCTTAAATTTATTAGCTCATTCTCATCCTCTTTCATTTTCTTTAACAGTCTGTACAAATCAGAAACCAAATGAGGTTTAGATATATACGCATTTGTCTTTTTATCTACAAGTTTCCTATTACTTTTTTTTTCTCACAATTTATCTGTTGAAACAGCTGGATTGTCCTATAGTTTCCCGCATTCTGGACTTTGCCAATTACGCGTCCACAGCATAATTAATATGTTTGCCTATTTCCATATTTTCTATAAACTGGCAATTGAATTTAAAGGCCTAATCTGATGAAGGCCTAGAGATGTAAATTCTTTAAAGTGGTACTATAACCTTCCATAATAAGGCAAATAGTGTCTGGTTCTCTTACTTTCGTAATATAAGCAGTCACCGGTCACCAATGCCTACATCCGTTATTCCGCTAAGGATTGAAAAACAATGATACTTTATCATCCCACTCCTTTCTTCATGTGTTAACTAAAACAACTCCACAAAGAGAAAATTTCCTTATTTGATGATCCAGAGGTACAACTCATCAAATAAAAGCAAAATAAATGCTAGGTTGTTTTCTTTTTTTTTACCTTACCTGTATTACCAGTCTTCAGAAGAATGAGTCCATTCCTAAAAATCTTTCCCAGATAACCAATGAAGTATTTTGGTTTCATGTATCAGTATGAACTTAAAAATTTAAATACATTTGGTATTTATCCACTACAATTATAAACACTCAATGATCAATGAATACGAGCTTCCTAAGTTGGTTCTGGAGTCCTTTTGGTACGATCCTAGTCTTTGATAGCTTTCTGGCTTTCAGGCATGACAAGACTATAATAATATAGCCAACAGTCTTCAAAGTATTCTACAAAACTCTGAGAGAACCTGAGACCCTATCATAAAATCTACAAGGTCAAAGTCTTATTTTCATAAAAATACTATTTGACTCTGTGTTGAGATTTGCCTTGATGATGTAAAAGCACCAGTGGGCAATGGGCTAGCACCGTAGCACAAATTAAGGCAGTGACACCAAACTGCACTAGCATTGGCTGTGTTCTTCAGCACCCTGCACTCAGTTAAAAACAAAAATTCCAGTTTCACGCATGAGTATGTACCTTTTTAATATTGTGTGTGTGCATTTAACATTTCAGCTGCACACTAAATATGATGGTTACCTTGGGGGAAGAAAACCTGTGATTGTTTAAAATGCAAGCTGCACTAGCCACTTTTTTCACAGAACGTGTTTACTTCAAAAAACAAGTCAAAAAATAATAGTAACAGAAATTTTAAAAAAACGATTGACAAAGATTATTCAGACTGGGGAATTTGGGCATACATCTTTTGGAAATAAACAAAGTGAGTATATCATTTCAAGAGAACTGACAGATTTGTTGCCAATGATAAAACCTGGCTTTTGAGCAAAAATTAGAATTTTGAAAAATGTGGATCTACCATCATAGCCTTGTCAGCTTCCCACTAATTAAAAAAAATTTCTTCTAGGCACCCGGGTGGCTCAGTCAGTTAAGCGTCCAACTCTTTTTTTTTTTTAATTTTTTAAGATTTTATTTATTTATTAGAGAGAGAGAGAGAGATCACAAGTAGGCAGAGAGACAGGCAGAGAGAGAGAGGGGGGAAGCAGGCTCCCTGGTGAGCAGAGAGCCCGATGCGGGGCTCGATCCCAGGACCCTGAGATCATGACCTGAGCCGAAGGCAGTTGCTTAACCAACTGAGCCACCCAGGCACCCCTAAGCGTCCAACTCTTAATCTCAGCTCAGGTCTTGATCTCAGGATGGTAAGTTCAAGCCCCACATTGGGCTCCATGCTGGGTATGGAATCTGCTTAAAAAATCTTTTTTTCTGATGAAAATCAATGGTGATATTAATACATGTAATTTTTCAATACTGTGTAATGAAATGTATCACTATTTAGAAGATCTGCATTAGTCATGGAATCATTTATTTCTAAATGACCAATGCTGGATGTTACAAACTTAAATAGGGAAAAAAATTATTCAAAGTGCAAAAGAGACCAACGGAACTTAATGTAACAGAGAACAAAAGTTCACTAATACAGTTTAAGATTCCACATTGCAATTAACCTTTGAGAAAACTATTACTTAGCAAGAATACCCACTTCAATTTGAATTTCAAGCAATATGGATTTATTCCAAAGAACATTATCATTTATAGCGGCGCCTGGGTGGGTTAAAGCCTCTGCCTTCGGCTCAGATCATGATCTCAGGGTCCTGGAATCAAGCCCCGCATCAGGCTCTCTGCTCAGCAAGGAGTCTGCTTCCCCCTCTCTCTCTGCCTACTTGTGATCTATCTGTGTGTGTGTGTATATATATATATATATATATAAATAAAACATTATCATTTATAAATGATAATGTTCTTTTCCTTGTGTATAATTACTACTCTTGCTTTAATCATATTTTTACTGTTCCTCTACAAATACTGAACACACTTTATTTTCCTCCACCATAAATAAAAGGACAATTATCCACAATTATCTAAAATGGCCTTTGGGGATGCCTGGGTGGCTCAGTTGGTTAAGTGCCTGTCTTCAGTTCAGGTCATGATCCCAAGGTTCTGGGACTAAGTCCCATATCAGGCTCCTTACTTACCAGGGAACCTGCTTCTCCCTCTGCCTGCTGTTCCCCCTGCTTGTGCTCACTCTCTCTCCCTTTGACAAATAAATAAATATAATTAATTAATTAAAGGGCCTTTGATTCAAGTACTTCCTCCTTTTCTAATTACATATCTACATAAGCCCAAATTTTCTTCATGTTCTATAACAAGAACACCACACAAGCACAAACTATATACATATGTATAATATGTATACATATTATATGTAACATGACTAAACTCAGAAACAAATAAGAGAATCTAGCCATCCTCCATTATACCACAAGTCAGATTTGCAAAAATGTAATAAAATAATTCTAGTCTTCCACTTTTAGGAAAATATAGTTATTTCTAAAACAAAACATTATTATACAATTGGTTTATTGTTATTTTTAAATGAGTAAATAGAGGCTGTGGGTGACAAAGTCAGTTAAGCGTCAGACTCTTGGTTTCAGCTCAGGTCATGATCTCAGGGTCATGAGATGCAGCCCGGCATCGGGCTCTGCACTCAGGACAGCGTCTGCTTAAGTTTCTCTCTCCATCTCCCTTTGCTCACCTCCCTCAGTCTCCACGTGTAAATGCACTCTCTCTAAAAATAAATAAATTTTTAAAAATAAATGAATAGTTTTAATTTCTGCTTTAGTGTATAATAATGTAAATATCAATAGATAACTCACATCAACAAAAACTTTTGGAGTCTTCATCACTTCAAGAGAGCACCAAGAAGTTCTGAGCTAAAAAACCTGAGAACTACTCCTCTAGGCTTATCTTGCACATTTTGTGCTCCTGACCTAGAATCAGCCCTTTCTCCACAGAGCCCTGGTTCTTTTTGGTAAGAAATGATAGTAAGAGACCACAGTTTGAGAACTAAGGAGCAAAATACATCTTTTTTTTTTTTTTAAATACATCTTTAAAAACAATTCCATAACCCAAACTTAAAAGAAATTTGCAAACTTCTGATATTTAATAACGGAGTGCTTCTTAAATTTTCTCCAATTCATATTTTTCTTAAAGGTCATCTCACTACTTTTCAGTAGTTAATAAAACATCTACTATTCAAAAATTCACATACAAGACACACTAAGCATAACACACATTCCCAACTAAGAAATTGTTTTATCAGTAACTATTAATTTTTTAAATCTTAAATTACACTAACATATTAAAAAAAGAAAAAGAAAAAAAACCTTTCATCTAAGTGATTCCTCTCTGCGAATCATGCTCTTTCAAATGATGCACAGATGAACAAACAGATGAATTTTTTGAAGGGAGGCAAATAAATGGAAATTGAGAACACAGGCAAATCAACTTCCCTATTTCCACTTTTTTCATCTACAGAATGAAAACTGAACAAAATATGTTAAGCCACACCAACCCAGCTCGAAAACTGTAAGGCTGTTGACACTAATGCTGAAAGAATCTAGGGTGAACACCAGAGGGCAGCTCTACCTTCTGAATAATTTTTAGACTTTGGAAAATTTGAAGGGGGGGCAAGCTATACAGCTATTCAATGGACAATCTGAACTACACTGAGAAAATTTTTAAATAACACAACTCAGAAAAGGATGTATCTTCCTTACTTAGATGAATCAAAATGAGGCTAAGCCCAAACTTCAGAGATTTATGATTGTTAATTATTATATAGGAAGAAAATCATGGCATTGAAAATATGATCAATATGAAATACATCAAATCAAGTTAATTTTCAAATGGGTATTTTAAAGACAGTATCATTCAAATACTTGATTCATTGTAGTGGTCTCCTACTGCTTTGATGTTTCAGCTTACTCTCAGTCTTAGAGCTATTTTTCTAAAAGTATAAATGTTCTTGGATATTACAAAAGTCCCAATGATGTGCAGATACTGTCTTTGCAACAAATAATTTCTCAAGGAAGTACAAGTGCTATACAACCTATCTTCATATTATAAATAAATGTTACCACCTTCTTTACCTTAAAATGCAGGTAATAGAGAGCTGTCCTAATAAAAAATATAAAAACACCTCACAGAAAAAAATCCATAAAAATATACTAAGGTTTTAGACTTAAATATGACTCACAGAAACTAAGATCTAATTTCAAAGAGTATGGTTTTATTTCCAAAATGCACGTTATCTTTCAGAAACTCTGTTCCTCATTTACAGGTCTTTTTTAACTTGCATTTATTACTTTTGCTTTGTTTACATTTTTACCGTTTCTCTCCAAATTCTGAACACACAACTTTATTTTCTTTCACCATAAATCAAAGGAAAATGAAAAATAGAAATTTCATTATCATTCTTTTGTAGAAAGAGTTAAATATTTAAATACGTAAATTTGGAACAATATTCTTCTAACTGGAAGAGAAGAGTAACTACTTCTCTGACCACTTCTTATAATTAAATAAAAGACTTCTTTAACCATAAGTTCTAGTTCAACCCTACCAAGTGACTTGTTAAAAACAACCAGAAAAAACTTAAAATTTTAAACTGCCTAAATTTATACTAGCATCAGCAATAATTAGTCAGGTTATCCTTTAAATTCCTTCGCTGAGGTTAATTAAATGCTAATTATTTTAAATACATTATTCTTGTGACTTCTCTGGTCATGTTCCACTGGGATTTTAGGTACAGGTTTGTGGCTAACTGCTTTGTCCTGGTATCTGTTCTAACTTTCAGAGTAACAAGTTTCAATCAGGCGTATGGTCACCCTGTATATCACATTTCTCATTTTTAGCTTAATACAGAAGTTAATATGGGCTAGGCCAGAGGTTCTCAGTTTTGTTTTGGGGTTTTTCTGGGGGTGGGGAGGGGGTTTTTAGTCTCATGCTATCTTTACACTCAAAAATTATTGAGGAGCCACAAAGATCTGTTATTTTCATGGGAAAAAGAAATAAATCTAACAAACAACCTGAAAGACCAGTACACTGAAAACTACAAAACATTGCTAAAAACATTAAAGAAGGTCATAAAAAAGGAATATACTGCGCTCACTCAAGAGTAAGAAGACTGAATGTTAAGATATCAATTCCCCCCAAACTGATATACAGAATCAATGCAATCCAGTAAAAATCCCAGCAGGCTATTGTGTAGAAATTGCTAAAATGCTAAATTGACATGAAAATGCAAAATAAGCCTAACTTTGGAAATAAAAGAACAAAATTAATAGACCAACACTAACTCTGAGATTCACTATAAAGTCACCAAGGCAGAGAGGTATCGGCACTAAGATAAACATCTTAATCAGTGGAACAAAACAGAGTCCAAAAATGGACCCGTACATACATGGACAACTGATTTTTGACAAAGATACAAAGCCAACTGATTGAACGATTTTACAGGTATATATAGGCCAAACTTACAAAACTGTACTCTCTATGTACAGTTTGTAGCATGATGATTATATCTCAATAAATTTGTTTAAAAATTATAGGGGGCCTTAGTAAGAACTCTTGGCTTACCAGATAAGGCAGAAATGAGACAGGAGTGGTCGGAGTGTGTGAAATGAGATGTAGATTGAATTTACAGACTATTTCAAATTTTTTGGCTTTTAAGGGAACCAGATATATCGGGTAGTGACAGAAGAGCATAGTCTAAATACTGGGAAGCCCAGATCTTATTTAAATAATAAGGAATAAAGGAGTTAAAGATTCAAGACAGAAGAATAAATGATTACAAGACCATGAAAAGGGGGCGCCTGGGTGGCTCGGTTAAGTGGCTGCCTTTGGCTCAGGTCATGATCCCAGAGTCCTGGGATCGAGCCCCGCATAGGGCTCTCTGCTCAGCAGGAAGCCTGCTTCCCCCTCTCCCACTCCCCCTGCTTGTGTTCCCTCTCTCGCTGTGTCTCTCTCTGTCAAATAATAAATAAAATCTTAAAAAAAAAAAAAAAAAAAGACCGTGAAAAGGAAGAAGGGAGATGAAACCAGTAACAAAGGTGTCAGTGTTAGTATCTGACAAGAAAAGAGATACATTCTCTTTTGGAGTAAATAATAGGATGATGGGATCAAAAAGGGCGTGAGGATAATAGATTGTATTATCTCTGTGATATCATGAGGGAAAGCCATTTGTTGTGGGTCTGTATTTGAGACATCTGAGAATTTCAAATATTTAAAGGGTAAAAAGTATAAAATAATCATTATAAAAACTGAGAAAATGAACTTTTCCAGAAAACCACAGTTGTAAGATGGCTGGGCTCAGTTCAGGCCAATGATCAATAATTTTTAGTATTATCTGCCAAGTTAGTTCATCCTCCAACATCATTTAGCTGCTCAACAAAGGTTTATCTAGAGAAAGGGCTTTGTGGGATGTGTGATGGAAAAACACAAAGTCAGGTAAAGACACTTCAGGTGTTTTAAAGAGTGTAATGACAGATGGTGGATTCTACACTGGGTAAGAAAGGAGGAGGTGAATGACAGAAAATAAAAGTCAATAGATTCATACTCCAGGTAAGGCAGGGCTTACAGGGCAGAGACACTGGAGCAAGGGAGCTAGAAAGATGCCAAGAGTATAGGAAGGGGAAGAAAGATTTTGACCCTTTTCTATGGATCTCAATTCATCTTTCTGCATCCAGCTTTCTTCACAAAGCAAAATGACAAGTATTAGTAGAAACTGTCCTTTCTTTTGGATGAAGACCACTCGCAGTGATCCCAATTTAGTTAGCCTAAAACAGTGACTAACAATAAATATCCAGTAAAACCTATCTCAGGAGAAAAAAATGAAAACTAATCCTAAGAGCCAGAAGTTGTCAAATTCATTTCATATTCATATGGAACACCAATCTAGTAATTTTAGATAATTTAGCTAATCAAAAGAAATAGCATTACTTGTTTTACCTAATCCAAAAAGTAAGACTGGTGCTCCTTCTTTTTGTTTTGTTTTTAAGATTTATTTATTTATTTTTGAGAGAGACAGAGCCCATGTGCAAGCAAGCAGGCATGTGTGTGCAAGAGGGTAGGGACAAAGGGAAAGAATCTTGAAGCAATTTCCTGGCAACCTTGAGATCATGACCTCTGCCAAAACTAAGGGTCTGAGGCTTCATCTACTTAGCTCAGGTCATGATCTCATGGATCATGGGATGGAGCCCAGAGGTGCACAGGGCTCTGCCCACAGCAGGGAGTCTGTTTCACGATTCTCTTCCTCTGCCCCTCCCCCCACTCCTTAGTGTGCACACACATTCTCTCCTTCTCTAAAATAAATAAATAAATGAAGTCATTAAAAAATAAAAATTTAAAAACTTGGGGCACCTGGGTGGCTCAGTTGGTTAAGTGCCTGCCTTCGGCCCAGGTGATCCCCGTTGGGCTCCCTACTCAGTGGGGAATCTGCTTCTCCCTCTCCCTCTTTCCACATTCCTCATCCCCCCTGCCCTGCTCTTGCTCGCTCTCAGAATAAATAAAATCTTCTTTTAAAAAATTAAAAAATAAATAAAACACAATTACTACCTAATTCCTTTTCTATAGAAATTACAAAAACACTTAACAATGAAATTTGTTATAATGTATTACATAGTTAATGACTGGAAAACCTAACAGTTTAAGGAACAAATCTTTATCTAAACTGTGTATATACTTCTCATTATAAAACAGAGTCAAACCATGCCTGTAAATGCAAAGTTGTAAAAATCTAAATATAACATACAACACTGGTACAAAGCAAAAACTGATTATCATCAATATTAATAACTTGTCATTTACTGAACCTGCTAGACAGTTTAATCTTCACAACCTCAAAATGACAGCATTATTATTACACTCATTTTATAGATGAGAAAATGGAGACTTAACAGAGTTAAGCAATCTAGCTAAAAAAATTCCAAAGTAGAATCAATTAGTTTGTCTGACTTTAACTCAAAGAGTCCACAGAAAACCTTGCTAAGGACAATTTCTTGGTACATAAGAACTTTAACAGAGATGATGCTTTAGTTAGTTAGCTAAAATTAGTTAAAATTTAGTTAAAATTAGTTAAAATTTTTCTGGAAAGAGCCAGACACTATATTTTAACCACTATGTGCCATACAGTCTCTGTCATAACTACAGAGTCAAAAGACCCTGTCATAACTATTCAACTTTGCCACTGTAGAACAAGTGTCCAGACAATATATAAAGCAGAGCTGTGTTTCAATAAAACTTGATTTATATATACAGAAATTTCAACTTCATATAAACTTCATGTGTCATAAATATTCACCTTTTTATTTTCCCCCCAACCATTTAGAAATGTTAAAAACTATTCTTTTTTTTTTTAAGATTTTATTTATTTATTTGAGATAGAGACAGTGAGAGAGACCATGAGAGGGGAGAAGGTCAGAGGGAGAAGCAGACTCCCCATGGAGCTGGGAGCCCAATGTGGGACTCGATCCCAAGACTCTGGGATCATGACCTGAGCCGAAGGCAGTTGCCCAACCGAGCCACCCAGGCGCCCTAAAAACTATTCTTAACTCATGGGCCATCCAAAAACAAGAGGTAGATCAGATCTGGCCCATGGGTCATAGTTTGCTAACTCCTGCTTTAACTGAAAAGTTAAACATTAATAAGTATTAATTTAAAAATATAAATACAACATACAATTATTTAAACACAAATAATATTTTCAAATAAGGAGTTTCAAATAACCACTTCATGTAACATTTCCATAACTGATACATACTGGTATTTAGAATTATAGTACCTTTTCTCTGATACCACTTTTAACTTGCTCATCTTCAGTTACTTCATTTCAACATTGCAGATAATCTAAAAGAAAAAAATGTTAGTTATATTAAACACACAATTGTTTATATATATTACATGTCATAAAAACCATACCACTGACAGCTATTACGAGAAACTCTGGAAACCAAAGGAGAATGTTTGTGTTTTATGTGCTTCTGGTGAGTTACTTCAATATGCAAAAATGTGTGACTATTACCTGATCTAAAACCAGCCAGTAAAATGTTATCAAAATCCTGGAGCTACAAAAATGAAATAAAAACCTAACACAACAGTTTATGATCTAGTGTTAAGATTTCTTTTGAGACAGTTCAAATTATCTTTTCCTGTTCTTATAGTCCTCCTTAAAATAATCAAACTATAGCATTGTACTTAGTGTCCACTATTCGCACAGTAGTCAAATACTGGTAAGTATGTAAGATTATTTCTATGTGAGAACACTTTTTAATAACAAATTATGTAGACAGTAAAAACCACCTATAACATCTCATTTAATATACTTAATACATATTTTCCTTCAATCAATACAAGTTTTATCATTAGAAAGTACACATTATTCACAGAATCTTTACAACTTTCATTTTGCAACCATTCACCCCTTAAACAAGAAAAACAAATAAAAAACCCTGAACATCTTTTAATTTTATATATCACTGCTTACTGAAGCAGAATTCTGTGGCATCACTAGACAGTAAAAAAAAAAAAAAGACTGCCATGGGGGCACCTGGGTGGCTCAGTGGCTTAAGCCCCTGCCTTCTGCTCAGGTCATGATCTCAGGGTCCTGGGATCGAGCCCCACATGGGGTTCTCTGCTCAGCAGGGAGCCTGCTTCCCCCTCTCTCTCTGCCTGCCTCTCTGCCTGCTTGTGATCACTCTCCTGTCAAATAAATAAATAAAATCTTAAAAAAAAAAAAAAAAAGACTGCCAGTTCAACAAGTTTCTCACGTATTTATGCAGTATTTAGTAAAAAGCTATTTAAAGGGAAACAAACATGCAAAAGAATGTAGTAGATTTAAAAGCTATAAGTATTCTGGATGTTTTTCTTCAATTAACGAAGAACTTTCACTTCAGTAAAACACACATGATTTTTTTTCATTTTATTAAATCAATCATAAAAAAGAAAACATGTATTTAGGATTATGTACAAAAATTACATGGACTATTTTTCAGATTGGCAAGAAATTTAAAACTGCTGACTATCCTTTCTTTTAACTGACTTAAGAAAAGACTACAAAGTCAAAATAATTTCTTTCCATTTCCAAATTAAGAATCAAAAATCCAAAGGAGGGAAAAAAAAAATCCTAAGATTTCAAAAACATTACTGCAGCCATAAACATAAGGTTAATTAAGTTACTTCTACTTGTGGGGTGGTAGGACCTTCTCCAAAGTACATTAATAGCACATCTCATGAAAAGCTTACTGTGACTCTTAGAGCTGATAGAGTTGGAAAGGTTAATGCTGGTTAACTTACATCACAACCAATTCTATTTCAACAGTTAAGAAATTTTTGAAACTTCCAATTCACAGTAAAATAACAGTCGAACAACAGGCATTCCTGTCCTCTCCCTCCCAGGACTAGAGTAAAGTAAACAGCAAAACAATAAAGAGAAATTAAGTTACGTTTAAGCTCCCAGTGACAAAAAGGAAAACTGAAGTGGGGGAGTGGGTAGGTACCAGAAGAACTCAGGAAACTTGGAACCCAAGGACTTGGAGGTGCCAAGCACAAGGGAAGAAGAGACTGCTCAACAGCTAATGAAAACTCTGTAATTCCAAATAAGTTCCTCCCTCCTCAATATCCCCTACCTCACCATTGTGGAAAATGTTCAACAGCCAGTCCTAGAATTCCTGACAATCTCCACCGAAGAAACTGATAACCTCAAAGAATTCTGCTTTCTAGGACTAAAGAGTCCCCCAGGAAGAAGGCCAGCTCTCGACACCATCAACCTAGAGCTAAGCCAGTCTTGTCCCTTATGGTCACTTTTTATAGCCTAAGGCCAGAGTGCCCCCAGAGAACACGAAAACTTTCTATTTTCAAAGTCTGTGTTTGTTACAGTACTGTGTAATTCAAAGAACAGGCACTCGAAGAAGTGCTGCATTTCACCAAGTTTGTGGCAAAGCAAGAAAGAGGCAAAGAAATTGAGACTGCATACAAGGGCATAAATATAAAAATCGACCATGAAGTTTAGGTATAAGCCCCTTTATTGGGTCATTTTCACCACCATAAAATCATGTTGTTATTTCTGTGTCTTGAAAGAAATAAACTCTCTATGCTCCGACTTCCTTAATCCGGCTACTGTCCCTTTTCTCTTCCAAAAGCAGAGTTATTTACACACACTGTCAACAAGTCCTTTCTTCCCCTCCTCTCCTAAACACACTCCAATCAGGTTCTCCCCACCCCACTTGTCAGTCCCAGTGACCTCCATTTCCCTGAATCAATTGTCAATTCTCAGTCCTCATCTTCCTTGTCTTATCAGCAGCATTTGATAGAACTGGCCACTCCCTTTTCTTGGAAATACTTTCCTCATTTGGCCATATTATCTAAGTTTCCTTCACTGGATGCCTAAAGCTCAGTTCTTTCCCGTCCTTTTCTAACTCCAGTCTCTTCCTTAGTGATCTCATCAGGTCTCATAACTGTTCAACATCTTCACGCGGATCTCTAATAATATTACAAACTCAGAATATCCAAACTGATCCCCTGACCTGCTCTTCCCTACTAGGTGTGCTCTCACCTCAGCTTTTCCAACTGTAAAAATAATTCTCTCTCCAATTCTTCATCTATAACCTTAACTTCATCCTTGACTCCTGTCTTACATCCCACATCCAAGCCATCAGCAAATCCAGATAATCCTAGTTTCAAAATATATCCAGAATCTGATCACTTCACCATAACCACTACCATGGGCAAACCAACCATCCTAATTAGTCTCCCTTCTACCTTTGGCCCTCTACAGTCTATTCTCAACAAAACATCCTGACTGATTCTTTTACACCCTCAGGGAAAAGAAAGACAAACAAACAACAACAACAAAAAGCCTTAGGCAAATCTTGTCACTACACTGCTCAAAGTCCTGAGATGGGTCCATTTTAGTGGCATTAAGAGCCCTAGGGGAATGCGCTTTGTTCCTTCCCTGACCTCATCTCCTACCTACAACTTTTCTCACTCACTGCTCTAGACATACTGGCTGTGCCTCCTTGCTTTCCTCCAATTCTTACCTTGCCTGTGCTATTTCCTCCACCTGAAATGTTCTGCCAGATATCCTAATGACTGACCAACCTCCAAACTTCCTTTGCTTGAGCATCACCTTTTCAATAAAGCCTACTCCAACCATCCTATTTAATCCTGTAAACTACCTCTAGACTCCAGGATACCCACCCTTGAATCTACGGTCTTTTTCCAGAGCACTTACCACCTTCTAACACAGGATGATTCAAAAATAACTGAACACTTTGAAAACTGTACTATTCAATAACTGATTACTTAGGAACCTGTGTCAAAACCTTTTAGGGGAACAATCAATTCAGTTCTATTAACTGTTGAATGCTCAGTGGGATGTCCCATAACATCATATATATCAATCCCATAATCAAATTCATCCCAGACCCTTACCAGCTTATCACCACTGACAATGACAAAAGCAACCACAAGGGGTTCCTTCATTTCCTCAAGATTTTGAGGAAAAAGTGGTAGCAACCCAAGGTTCTTGATATATCCAAATAAGAAATCACATAGTTTAATATCTAGTATCTCACTGGTCAGTGTATCACTCATTTAAACACCCTGTAAACTAGACAATTTATTTAACTCTGTGCATTGCCTATTATCTATATCTCCCTGCTAGAATTAAAGCTCCATGAGGGCAGAAATCTGCTTTGCTTAATAAATGCCTCCCAAGTATCTGGAATATAGCGAGCACGTGGCAGGTGCTAAAAAAAAAAAAAAAAAATTAAATGAACAAACCAAGGTTTTAAAGACTTGCTTTGTAAAAATTTTTACTATACAAATGTGCAAAAAAAAAGCCTTCATTTAAAAAAAAATCTAACAATATGGCAGATATGGTATACTGGACATAAAATATCTATCCTAATTTTCATCTAGTTGTACCTTCCTGTACTGTCAGAACTTAAAAACTTAAAAAATAAAAATAAAGCATTTCCCAGAGTCCCCTGCAGCTAGAATTCCAGCTGTGACTTAAATCCACCAATTTCAATCTCATCATTTTGGGAGAGACTTAAAAGAATGAAAGGATGCCTGATTCCACGGGCAAACACAGACACACACATGTTCGGTTTTCAGACAGCAATGTAGGCAGAGGTCCCAGAGTCTGGTCCAGGGTTTCTCATAAGCTGTTGCTAGAATTCTCTGAGAGCTCACCACTGGGGTGAAAATTTCTTTTTCACTTTTATGCACCAAGCAAGGGACCGCATTTACAGTAACTAATGATTGTGTTAGAAATAGGCCATATCATATATGAGATGTCTGGGTGGCTTAAGTATCTGCCTTTGGCTCAGGTCATGATCCCAGGATCCTGGGACTGAGTCCCATGTCAGGTTCGCTATTCAGCAGGGAGTCTGCTTCTCCATCTCTCTCTGTCCCTCCTCCCTCCTGTTCCTGCTTGCTCAATCTCCCTGTCTCTCAAATAAATAAAGCTTAAAAAAAAAAACCAAAAACCCATCCATATGTGACAGTGCACAGTAGGACCATGTTCATTTGGTTAGAGACTGCCTTCATAGTTGAGACTGCATGGCACATGGGATGGTAGGCTGATGAACACCAGCTTCTCCCTTTCAAGTTACTGCCCATAATCTGGTAAGATTAGCAATGAAAAATTGCATACCGTGAATCATTTCACTAAATGTGCACAACAGGAGACATACACACAAAACCGCATCTTTACGGTGAAAACGACTTATCGGGGGCGCCTGGGTGGCTCAGTCAAGCATCTGCCTTTGGCTCAGGTCAAGATGCCAGGGTCCCAGGATTGAGCCCTGCATGGGGCTCCCTGCTGAGCAGGGATCCTGCTTCTCCCTCTCCCTCTGCCCTTCTCCTTTCCTGCCCTGCTCGTGCTCTCTCACTCTCAAATAAATAAATAAAATCTTGAAAAAAAAAAAAAACCTACTTATCAATGGGCTGATACATGGGCTAGCAACTCTAATTGTCACATTCCATTTTTATGTGGGCTGTGGAAAACCACTTTTCAAGTGCAGCATGGCTCCAGCAATACTCAGAAAGCATGTAACTACAAATTACAGTTGTCTAACAAGTTAAAGATACTCAAAACAAACATGATAAACCTTTTGTTAAAAAAAAAATTATAGGGAAAAGGCTGAGGTAACGAGTTATATAGTGGCAGAACTTACTGAACAGAAAAGGGAAAGCCGCCCAATTACTGAGACCCTAATGAGGCCAGAAGTTATCCTACCTAAGAAATATTTTTGTTTTTTTAAGAAGCATCAAGAGCAAGGAAGAAATCATCTTATTTCAGTTGAAAATGAAATAGGTGAATGGTTATTTCAAGTTCAACACAGAAAAGAAAACATTCAAAAGAAAACAAAAACAAGTTTCATATGGGAGACAAACTTCATTCTTTTAGTTTTAAAAAATAACTATTTTGGGGCATCTGGATGGCTCAGTCATTGAGTGTCTCCCTTTGGCTCAGGTCATGATCCCAGGTCCTGGGATGGAGCCCCATATCGGGCTCCCTGCTCAGTGGGAAGCCTGCTTCTCCTTCTCCCACTCCCCCTGCTTATATCCCCTCTCGCTGTCTCTCTGTGTCAAATAAAAAAACAAAACAAAACAAAAAAACTATTTTATTGCATAAAGCCTTTTCACAAAAAATCAACACATATAATCATTTGTAACTTCTGGACCTATATTTGAGTCTCGTGAAGTTAATTTAAAAAAAAAAAGTTTGTGTTTCTTCCCAAATTCTGGTATAAATTATGTCTTAGGCTCTATTTTAATATATTTTGACCTATGGTTTTTTGTAGCTTTGCTATTTGACACTAATAATGTTCACATCATAAATAATGTTAATTAGAATCAACTTAAAGTGGTATTGGCAAAAAAACAGAAAAGCACACCAACAGAATGTACATTAAAGTCTAGAAATAAATGCATACATCTATGGCCAGCTGATTTTTGGCAAGGGTACCAAGTCCACTCAATGAAGAAAGAATACGAGCATACCTCAGAGATACTGCAAGTTCAGTTAAGGACCACTGGAATGAACCAATTATCACAATAAACCAAGTGAAATGATTTTAGTTTCCAGTGTATCTTCACTATACTGATAGTCTATTAAGTGCGTAATAGCACAATGTCAAAAATAACAATGTGCCTACCTTAATTCAAAAGTAATTTATTGGGGCACCTGGGTGGCTCAGTTGGTTGGGCGACTGCCTTCGGCTCAGGTCATGATCCCGGAGTCCCGGGATCGAGTCCCACATCGGGCTCCCAGCTCCTTGGGGAGTCCGCTTCTCACTCTGACCCTCTCCCTTCTCATGCTCTCTCTCACTCTCTCTCTTTCCTAATAAATAAATAAAAATCTTAAAAAAAAAAAAAGTACTTTATTGAGGAGCCTGGGTGGCTCAGAAGGTTAAAGCCTCTGCCTTCAGCAAAGGTCATGATCTCGGGGTCCTGGAATCGAGCCCCACATCGGGCTCTCTGCTCGGCAAGCAGCATGCTTCCCCCTCTCTCTCTGCCTACCTGACAGAGATCTCTCTGTCAAATAAATAAATATTTTTTTTAAAGTACTTTATTGTTAAAAAGTGCTAACCATCCTCTAAGCTTTAATCAAGTCATAATCACTGATCACAGATCACCATAACAAATAATGGAAAAGTCTGAAATAATGTGACAATTACCAAACAAAGTGAGTAAATGCTGTTGGAAAAATCATACCAATAGTCTTCTAGATGCAGCACTGCCACAAACCTTCAATTTGTAAAAAACACAGTATCTGCAAAATGTAGTAAAGTGAAGCAGGCTAAAATGAGGTATCCCTGTAGTTCCTTCTATTGCTGGGACAACTGGACTTCCATATGTAACAGAATGAAGTTGGTACTCAAAACTATGTTATAAAAATTAACTGAAAATGGATCACTGACCCAAATATCAGTGCTAAAACTTAGAAAACATGGAGGTAAATCTGCATAACCTTGGATTTGGAAAGAGATTCTTAGTAACGGCAACCAAAGCACAAGCAACAAAAGAAAAAAAGACAAAGTGGGCTTCAAAATTAAAAATTCTTTTCCATCAAAAGGACCTTATCAAGAAAGTGAAAAACAAACACAGAATGGAAGAAAATATTTGCAAATCATATATCTGATAAGAGTTTAATAGCCAAATATATAAAGAACTCCTACAATTAAACAACCAAAAGATAATTCAATTTAAAAATGAACAAAGGACTTGAGGGGCACCTGGCTGGCTTAGTCCGTGGAGCATGTGACTCAGGGTTCTGAGTCCAAGCCCCATGCTGGGTGTGGAGATTACTTAAAAATAAAATCTTTTTTTTTTTTTTTTAATGAGCAAAGGGGGTGCCTGGGTGTCTCAGTGGGTTAAAGCCTCCGCCTTCAGCCCATGATCTCAGGGTCCTGGGATCGAGCCCCACATTGGGCTCTCTGCTCGGCGGGGAGCCTGCTTCCCCCTCTCTCTCTCTGCCTGCCTCTCTGCCTACTTGTGATCTCTCTCTCTCTGTCAAATAAATAAATAAAGTCTTTAAAAAAAATATGAGCAAAGGACTTGAATACACACTTCTCCAAAGAAAATATTCAAATGACCTATTAGCACATGAAAAGATGCCCAACATCATTAGTCATTACAGAAATGCAAATCAAAATCACAGGTATTACTTCATACCAATTAGCGTGTCTATAATTTTAAAAATGGTACAAAAGTGTAGAAAATGTAGATAAAATGAAGCCCTCATTTGTTACTGGTGGGAACGTAAAATGGTGTAACCACTGTAGAAAACAGTTTGGCAGTTCCTCAGAAATCTAAATATAGAACACCCAGTAATTCTACTCCTAAGTATATACCCAAAAGAACTGAAAGCAGGGACTTGAACGGATAATTGTACATTAGTGTTGGCAGAAGCATTATTCACAACAGCCAAAGGCAAAAAACAATTCAAGTGTCCACTAACAGATGAAAAGACAAAATGTGGTATATACATACAATGGAATACTATTTGGCCATAAAAAGGAATGAAATTCTGACATACACTATAACATAAACCTTGAAAACATTATGTCATAGTGAAATAAGCCAGAAACAAAACATCAGATAGATGCCTCCACCTATATGAAATATCTAGAATAGGCAAATTCTATAAAGTAGATTAGACGTTTACCAAGGGCTGGAGGCAAAAGGAAATAGAGAGTCACAGTCTATTAATTACAGAGTGTCTGTTTGCAGTGACAAAAAATTTTGGAAATAGTGGTGATGGCTGCATGACTTTGTGAAAGTACTTAAAATTAATGCCACTGAATCAAAGGCTTAAAAATGGTTAAAATGGCAAATTTTACATTGGGTATTTTTTGTTGTTGTTGCTGTTTTTAAAGATTTTATTTATTTATTTGACACAGAGAGAAAGAGCATAAGCAGGAGGAGTGGCAAGCAGGCAGAGGGAGAGGGAGAAGCAGGCTCCCCAAGGAGCAGGGAGCCCGCTGCAGGGTTCCATCCCAGGACTCTGGGATCATGACCTGAGCAGAAGGCAGTCACTTAACGGACTGAGCCACCTGGGTGCTCCAATGTTAGATATGTTTTACCATAACAGAAGAATTATAAAAAATTAGCTTACATTATTTATTTAAATTAAGTACATCAAGCCTATCTTTTTTTTTTTAAGATTTTATTCATTTATTTGAGAGAGAGAAAGAGCATGAGCAGCAGGGAGAGGCAGAGAAAGAGAGGGAGCAGACTCCCCGCTGAGCAAGGAGCCCGACATGGGGCTCAATCCCAGGACCTCACGATCTGAGCCAAAGGCAGATGCTTAACCAACTGAGCCATCCAGGCACCCTAAGCCTTTAAAAAAAACTGAATCCTATTTTAGCTGAAGTCAGTTATTTAGTTATTTAATAGAACTTATTATCTTCACCATATGCCATCTAGGCACCCCATGCCTAGCTTTAAAAAAAATTAAATCCCCTCTTAGCTGAAGTCAGTTATTTAATAGAAATTTACCGGGGTGCCTGGGTGGCTCAGTCATTAAGCATCTGCCTTTAGCTCAGGTCGTGATCCCAGGGTCCTGGGATCGAACCCTGCATCAGGCTCTCTGCTCAGCGAGGAGTCTGCTTCCCCCTCCTCTCTCTCTGCCTGCCTTTTTGCCTACTTGTGATCTCTGTCAAATAAATAAATAAAATCTTGAAAGAAAGAAAGAAAGAAAGAAAGAAAGAAAGAAAGAAAGAAAGAAAGAAAGAAAGAAAGAAAAAGAAAGAAAAAACATTAGTTTCTGGAATGGTAAGGTAAGTTTAACCACCTATCTGCTTTCATGTAAGGTTCGTTAAAGTTTTTTGTGTGTGTCTTAAATAAAGAAAAATAAAACTACTCTTGTATATACATATACCACAAGCCACAATTCATTAATATCTTGTGTAGTAAAAATCTGTGGTAAGACTCCTAGGCCTACTTACATAAAGTAAAAAAATAAAATGGGAAATTTCAGAAATGGAAAATCTTCTTTTCCTACCTGCATTACTAACTCACATTAGAGCTTATATCCTTTACGGGGATAGAGATCCACATGAAAGAGTAGACTAATTAAACGGCCAAAATAAACAAATGCACAGGAAAATATTCTCTTTCAAAAGGGCATTAACAATCATTACCGGAATACTATTACATAGACCTAAAATTTCAAATGCTGCCCTATCAGCTTGGAGCCTCACAGGACCCCAAAGGCCTCACATCCTGCCGTATGTATTCCCATCGAGCACAAGACTACCCCCAGCTAGTTCCACCATCAACTGAACCAGCTGCACTCTACTCAGTCCTCAAGCTGTCCGCCTGAGAATCATTCAAACTAATCACATCCTCCCATGAGGGTAGCAGTCCTTGTTACTTCGTCCTTTTGTTATCACAAAGCCAGCCGCCTCTATGACTGGTTCACTCTATTCCCAAGTGCAACCCCTATGAGACATGCAGTATCCTCCGCTCCCCGGTTGTGAATATATGACTAATGAACTGTTGTTAGTATCATCTGGTCAATGTCAGGTGGCAGCTAACTCTTATTATTTAAGAGAGAAGATCCCTCCTTCACCAATGAATTGAATAGGTGATCAAAAAACAATTGTTATTTCTAAACTTTTCTTCGCACCACTATCACAGCTGTAAATGTTCTAATCTTTATGGAGGAATTCCCTGAGACCTGAAAATTATTTCACGGATCCTACAGGGTATAAAGAAAGAGAAAGGCCAGTCGGCAGGGCTGGTGCAGACCAGGTACTGGTGCACCATGGTTCTACAGCCAGGAAGTATAGCAGGACAATCCTGATCTCCACGGCCTCCTGACCACCACAGGTTCCTGATTTTATTATTTTTTTAATAAAGAAAAAATTCAGTTTATTCATCTGTTTATGACATGGTACACGAGAGGCAAAGTGTTTCACATTACAGATTTCACTTCCAACTCCCTGGAATGTTCATTTCTTTGGCTACTAGGAGAGACGACATGAGAGGCAGGCCATGCTTAGGCAACTGGAACGAAGACGAGGAGGGGGCAATGCTAACGTCCTCCTCGCGGGGATGGGCACAAGGGGACTGCGTGGCACAAGCTATCTTCTGGAACAAAGGAGCAGCACCCCTGGACGCTCATGCCATCACAGCCCTCAGTCACCCCCACCGCACAGGCACAGCAGCGCTCGCAGGCAGGTGTCTTTGGTGTCGTGCTGGATACAGGAGTACAAGAACTTGCCACACTTTCTCTTGAACTCGGACCTAATTTTCAACATGTCCACTTGACTGTGGGCGATACCATGACTCTAATCAGGACTTTATCAGGGCACCTGGCTGGTTCAGTCAGTAGAGCATGTGACTCCGGATCTCGGGGTCAGGAGTTTGAGCCCCACGTTGGGGGCAGAGATTACTTTAAAAAAAATTTTTTTTAAAGATTTAATCAGGACTTTATCACGAGTCCCCTTGCCCTTCTTGGAGTCATACAGTTGGTCAGCAAAATTTAAGGGTTTGCTCTGGACCAAGTTCAGGAAAGCATTTTCCAGGACTCCTCTGCCCTCCTTTTTGATGCTCTCCAGCATTTCATAAGGATGCAGGAAAGGATGACTCAAAGTATCATTTATGTGCTCTTACCAAGTAAACACATTATTAGAAGTGAGAGTTCGGAACACATATTCTCATATTAACCTCACTTTCTTTCTTTTGATAGAATTAATTAATTTGAAAAAGAACAAGTGAAATGACAGTAAATCTTGATTTCTACAAGGTCTTGGAATAGGTTTCTTATTACATCTTTCAGGCTCCAAGGTCCTTGAGTATAAGGGATTAAGCCTCATTTGTCTTTGGGTCCCCTAATGCCTGAAACAGTTCTTAATAGTTTGCTAAAGTCTGTGCTCTAGATAAACAGATATATTAACTGAATGAAGGATGCAGAAACATGGCTCAGATGCCGGTATAATTGAGTGGTTCCCGGTTAGACAATCTTGCCTAAAAGATCCAGCCAATGGGTCAATTATCAAACTAAACAAATGAGAAGTTCAAACTGTGAAATAGGTAAAGGACAGTATCATTTTGTTTTTGAAAATCACATAGTGCTAGTGTCCGGTGTCGACCACCCCTCAACAGTCAGAGGAAACCCACAATAATGCAAACCACACAGCGAGGTTTATTTCCAGCTAGCTGGGGTCCAAGTATCTGCCCGATGCAGCGGGTTTCAACAAGGACCCCGAGTGCTCAAAGTCAAGGGGTTGTTATATAGCATTTTCAAAACATCCAACTCACAATAATCTTTGATAGTACATACAATTTTTCTTGCTTATGCCCCCCCTCCCCTCCGGGATTTGGTTTAGCAAGATAAGTTCCCTCCTGCTTACGCCCCACTTAGGGGTTTGGTTTTAGGAAGATAAATTCCCTCCTGCTTGTGCCCCACCCAGGGGTTTGGATTAGCAAGATAAGTTCTTTTTGAAAGGCTCCTTTTGTCATGCCCTGGTGGTCTAGGCCGGGATATCTGTGTCGTGACCACCGCCCACCACCGCCACGTTTTGGTCAGTTATGATTAAGTTGTTTGTCAGGGTTAGCTAGCTCCTCTCTTCTTAAGGTCACGTAGGCAGTTTCGGCCAGGGTTTGTTCAGCAAAATGGCTTTCCGGCCCTTAAGATGGTCGTTCTAATGCTAACCCACTCTAACAATAGTTACATGGAATAGCAGAGAAAATATTCTTTCAAAAGGGAGTGTAAACCAGTATAGCTGTTGTAGAGGGCAATCAAAATTAAAAATATGTTAGAGTCTATATCCCAACAACTTGACTCCTGAGTATGTATCTCAGAGATACTCTTCACAAATCCTTAAGGTGACAGAAATGATCATGTTTATCATAACTGTGTTTGTAGCCAAGGACAGGAAACAACATAGGGGCAGTACCTTAGACCTGGGCAAAGGGGGCCTCTGCTCTGGACCCTGCACTTTAGAAGTCTTCACGTAGCACAAAGAAACAAAAAGCGTATTTCGTGAAGTACCTATGGGCACCTCGGTCACTGACTCAGTACTTAGGGCTAGCATGGCCTGACCTGTAACCGTACATATTCCCTGCTGTAATTCCTGTCTCTGTTCGTTGCTGCAGTGGGTCAAAATGTTGGCAATTAGCGACCTCATCATACTTTTGGTCTTGATAGCTATTTCAACGTTCAGAGCATCACACTCAGCATCCCAGTTGGTGTACACTTTGACCAACCCACATGCGCGTGGGGATGTGGAGTGACCACCCTCCAAATCGAGCTTGCAGAAAATTTCGTGAACAGGAGACATTCTGAAAGAAGCTGGGCCAGATGCCGAGACCTGCAAGCATCCCCAGATGTGGAGGCAACAGCTTCCTAATTTTAAAACATCAGTGTAGTTCTGGCAGTGAAGATCTCGGAGCAATTTCACAGACAGGAAGTCTCTTAATCATAAAAGAGACAGAGTCTCCCTTGGTTTCTCAGGTTTATGGAGGGGATTTGGGAGTTGTTGCTTACAGCTCAACCTAGAATCTCTTTCTATAAAGCTCCAAACAATTCTGTAAACCACTTAAAACCTGTGCCAGGTATTGATGTATTGCCCCTCATCTCCAAATTCACCCTTTTTGCCTACTCTGTGAAAATGGATTTGTGCCCTTAAAATATTTTCTTTGCCAGCTGGCAAGATATTAAGCTTTGTCAAGAAGGCACTGGAAAGACATTGCAGAGGAAAAGGATTCTGCTCCCTGACCCTAGGGTGTTCTCTTGGCTGCAGCAGGCAAGGCTTCTCTGGGACCCACCCCTGCAACAAGGACATCTTCTATGGCACCAGGCTCCCACAGCACATGCAGCTTTCTCCAAAAGGAGTCTAAGCTGTTCTGCAGCAGGGTGCCTCTGTGAGTTCTCTCCCTAGAAACAGCCTTCCCTGGTACCCTAGAGGGCAAACCCCCAGCAAATTCCGCTAGTGTCACAACACACCTACTTGCCTTGACCTTGCCCCTTCTAACCTTGACCTTGGCCTTTCTAACAAGTCTTCAGTGGGGGGAGAGGCCCACTCTAACTCAGTCCTGGGGTAATAACTGGTCTTCCTAACAGCTATTCCTCTATTTAGAGCTAACTTTATTTCTTGCTGATAAAGCCTTCAAGTCTCGAATCCCTGTTATAGCCAAAAAAAACTTTGCATTAATTTTTCCCTGTTAAATTACCATGTGGTTTCTATTTCCTGATTGGACCCAGACTGATACATCCCAACAACTCTTTAAACTATTTAGTATCCTAAAAAACAAAAAAAAAAAAAAACAAAAAAACAATTTAGTATCCTAAAGTAAATAAACCCTCTCTGCTTAAGGTATCTAGAGTGAATTCTGTTCTCCGCAACTCAGACTTCAATTTTCTTTTTCAATAAAAAATTTTGTGGGGAAAAAAAAATCATACAATACCTCCAGAGATTAGATAAATCTATGACATCATTTTTTTAGTTAGTAAGTGATACTAATTACGCATAGCCAGGGTTAAAAACGGCTTCTGATGATTATATTCCTAGGTTAGCCTATTAAATACTTTAATTGTAATATTAACTCCATCTTAGAGTATTATCAATCCTGTTATGCTTAACCACTATTTAAAAACTTAGTCTGCAATGAGATACCACTTCACACCCACTAGAATGGCTACAATAAAAACAACAGACCATAACAAGCTTTAGCAAGGATGTGAGAAACTAGAACCCTCACACATTGCTGATGGCAATGTGAAACGTTATAGCTGCTTTCAAAACAATCTAGGAGTTCCTCAAAAGGTTACATATAAAGTGCCAGTGTGACTCAGCTATTCCATTTCTAAGTATATACCCAAAGAAATGAAAACTTCTATCCACACAAAAATTTGTACACAAAGGTTCACGGCAGCATTATTCATAACCAAAATGTAGGAATAACCCAAAGATACACCAACCAATGACTGGATAAATAAAATGTGGTATAGCCATGCAATGCACTATTATTCAGTGATAAAAAGAAACAAAGTACTGATATGTGCTACATGAATGAACTTGGAAAATATTATGCTAAGTAAAAGAAGCCAATCATGAAAGACCACATCATTATATGATTCCACTTTCTATGATATACCATTTATATTAAATATCCAGAATAGGTAAATCTAGAGAGACAGAAAGTAGATTAATGGTTACCGAGGACTAGAAGAGAATGGGATGGAGGAGGGGGGACACACTAAAAGGATGTGGAGTTTCTTTTGGGGGTAATAAAAATATTCTAAAATTCACTGTGGTTATAGTTATGATGTGAGAAACAACAGGAGAAAGAATTGTAAATAAAACTATAACCATAATTATAACCTGCAGCCCACTGACAAATACTTGGGATAGGCAGAGTATAACATTCCTCCAGGATCCTGTGGGTCTTCTTTAGCATATGAAAGTCCTTCTGGAACTTCCCTCATCTTTACTCCCCCCAACCCCAAGGTGTAAATCAGCAGCTCCTCCCAATCCCCCAGGGCATCAGGGAGCCACAGAGGCAGCAGCAGCAGCAGCTCATTCCGCCCATGGGTCCTGTCCCAGTGCTTTAATAAAACCACCATTTTGCACCAAAGACACATCTCAAGAATTCTTTCTTGGACGTCGGCTCCAGACCCCACCAACACCAACATTCCAAAAACTACGTCAGTTGTACAACTCTGGGTAAATACTAAAGGACACTGAACTGCGTATTGTAAAGTGAAAATTGTACCATATGAAGAGTCATAGCTCCATAAAGCTGTTAAAAAAAAAAAAATTAGTCTCTGCCAAAACCTTCTTATTCAACCCACCCTTAAATTAGGGTCCGGGGTTTACACCCTCTGTAGTTCTGTGCCTGAATCCCATGATAAAATATAATATACTTTTACACAAAAGCAAAACTATGGACCCACCTGGGTCTTTAGGAAATGTATTCTTAGTTATTCATCCAGCAGAGATTTAAAAACGAAACAAAACATGGGTGCCTGGGTGGCTCAGTTGTTAAGTATCTGCCTTTGGCTCAGGTCATGATCCCGGAGTCCTGGGATAGAGCCCCGCATTGGGTTCCCTGCTCCACGGGAAGCCTGCTTCTCCCTTTCCCACTCCCCCTACTTGTGTTCCCTCTCACGCTGTGTCTCTTTCTGTCAAATAAATAAATAAAATCTTTAAAAACAAAACAAAACCCTGCTGTGCTATACATAAAAATTCACAGTATACATTTCCCTAAGTGGAGGAAAGGTTTCTATGAGTTGACTTTCATATACTTAAAAGATGGTCTGAACTAGAATTATATATATACTACTAATCTTTACATCCATAAACATTAACCTATTTTAAATTACTATTTCTGAGACTTACATTTTCATCCAGTTACCTTATTCATATGCCATTCACAACACAGGATTGGGGCAAACACAGACCCCGAGGCACTCAAAAATTCACATAAAATTTTTGTCTCCCCCAAAATTTAACTATTAATACCCTACTATTGACCAGAAATCTTAACAATAATGTAAACAGTTGATTAACACATATTTCGTGTTATATGTTTTATATACTGTATTGTCAAAATAAAGTAACACATATCTTGCATTATATGTATTACATACCGGATCCTTATAATACAGTAAGCTAAAAAAAATAAAATAGTAATAAAATCATAAGGAACAGAAAATATGTTTAGAGTACTGTATTAATCAAAAAAATCTGCAGATAAGTAGAATCACACAGTTCAAACCCATGTTAAGGGTCAACTGTAGTCCATGAATGTTTTAGCCCAATCTGCAAATAGGCAACTTTATTTCACCTACATTATCACTAATTTTACCAAAAAACTGTGGGTAAGAGTAAACCTATAAACGTTATACCTTTTACCTTTCCTCATCAGGCATCCTCATTAAAAACACAAGTTCGGATAGTTCACACACTACACCACAAAGAAGTTTCAGCACTTATAGAAGGTCTAATTTGCTATGTGATGTTTTAGTTATACTACAAACAATAAGGTTTTACTGTTGGGGGAGCAGAGTTGCACCACACTAAATTCTAACTAATAATAATTATTTATTTATTATAATGCTTCCCTCAGCTCAGATTCCAACTATTTTTAGACTTAAACAAATGCCAAATTTCCTAAGTCAAATAACAAAAAGGTGGTATTTGAAATTAAAATTCTTGCCTTAAAACACTCATTTTCCTTGCCCCTAACCTATGACTGACTCATTAAAATGGTTTGCTTTGTTTTTTAAGTATCATAGCCAAACTCAGCTCCAACAAAAATCAAAATATACAAGATATGAGCGACTCAAAAAATCCTAAGACATATAAAAAACAAATAGTAAAATGACAAGCGTTCCTCCTTACCAGTAATCACTGTAAATGTAAATGGATTAAAACTTCCAATGAAAAGGCAGAGAATGGCAGAATGGATTTAAAAAATATAATCCAACAATATGCTCTCTACAAGAGACTCATTTAGATATAAAGGCACAAATAGGTTGAAAATAAAAAGACAGAAAAAGATACACCAGGCAAATAATAGCCAAAAGCGATATGAGGTGGCTATACTAACATCAGACAAATAACTTTAAATTGAAAAAGATTACAAGAGGGGCGCCTGGGTGGCTCAGTGGGTTAAAGCCTCGACCCTGGGCTCAGGTCGTGATCTCAGGGTTCTAGGATGGAGCCCTGCATCGGGCTCTCTGCTCAGCAGGGAGCCTGCTTCCCCCACCTCCCTCTCTCTGCCTGCCTCTCTGGTTCTTGTGATCTCTCTCTCTGTCAAATAAATAAATAAAATCTTAAAAAAAAAAAGAAAAAGATAACAAGAGACAAAGGAGGACACCAATTATTAATAAAAGGTTCAAGAGAGCAAGAAGATATAACAATGACAAATATTCACATACCTAATAAAAGACCATCAAAATACAATAAGCAAAAATTGACAGAATTAAAGGGAAAAATAGTTCTACAGTAATTGTTGGAGACTTGAATACCCACTGTCATTAATGGATAGAACAATCAAACATAAGATAAAGAAGGAAATAGAGGACTTGAACAACACTATAAACCAAATAGCAATAACAGGCATATATAAAACACTACCTACCAACAGAATATGTATGTTCTTCTCAAATGCACACGGGACATTCTCCAGGATATATCATCTTTTAGGCCACAAATTGGGTCTCAAGAGATTCTAAAAGATAGGTATTATACAAAGTATCTTCCACCACAACAGAATGAAGTTAGAAATAAATAAGAAAAAGAAAACTGGAAAATTCACAAATTTGTGGAAATTAAATAACACACTCCTTAACAACAGGTCAAAGAAAGGATCAAAGGAAATGACACAAATGAAAACAAAACATAACAAAATTTATGGGATGCAGAGAAAGCAGTGCTAGGAATTTAGTTTACAACTATAAACACTTACATTAAAAAAATAAATTTTTTAAAGGGTGGGGTGCACCTGGGTGGCTCAGTCAGTTAAGCATCTATTTTTGGCTCAGGTCATGGTCCCAGGGTCCTGGGATGGAGCTCCACATCAGGCTCCCTCTGCCCCTTCCCCGTTCGTTCCCTCCCTTCCTCTCACTCTATCTCAAATAAATTTTAAAAATAAATAAAGATGTCAAATGAACAACCTAACTTTACAAATTAAGGAACTAGAAAATGCAGAACACAAAGCTAGCAGAAAATAGCAAGAAGAAAATAGTAAGAAGAAAATAATTACTAGAGCAGAGATAAATAAAATAGAGAATAGAAAATAGAGGGGCACCTGGGTGGCTCAGTCGTTAAGTATCTGCCTTCAGCTCTGGTTGTACGAGCCCCAAAGGTCTTGGGATCGAGCCCCACATCAGGCTCCCTATTCAGCAGGAGGCCTGCATCTCCCTCTCCCACTCCCCCTGCTTGTATTCCCTCTCTCTCTGTCTCTTTCTCTGTCAAATAAATAAATAAAATCTTTAAAAAAAAAAAAAGTAGAGAAAATCATCAAATAAAAAAACTGGATCTTTAAAAAGATTAATGAAATTAGCAAACCTTTATTAAACTTAAAATAAAACAGAGAAGACTCAAGTTATTAATATCAGGAAAGCAAGTGAAGACATTGCTATTGATTCTACAGAAATACAAAGGATTTTAAGTGAATAGTATGAAAAATTGTGCACCAACAAACTGAGTAACCTAAATGAAATTGACAAATTCCTAGAAACACGAAACTTACCAAAATTGAACAAAAAGAAACGGAAAATCTGAATAGATTCATAACTATTAAGGAGATTGGATGAGTAATCAAAAACTTCCCAAAAAGAAAAGTCCCAGATTTAACTGTTTCCCTAGTGAATTGTACTAAACATTTAAAGAACATCAATCCTCAAATTCTTCCAAATAACTAAAGAGAATACTCCCTAATTCTATGAGGCCAACACTGCCCTGATACCAAAGCCAAACAGAGACATTACAAGAAAACTACAGATCAATATTCTTTATGAACACAAAATAGCAGCAAACCAAATTCAGCAGCACGAAAGCAAATCAAAACCGCAATGATACCTACCACCTCACACCCATTAGAATGACTGCCCACACTACCCCATCTCCCAGCCACCCCCGCCCCCCCCAAAAAAAACAATCACACAGAAAACAAATGTTTGCCAGGATGTGGAGAAATTGGAGCCCTCATACACTGTTGGTGTGAATGTAAAATGGTGCAGCTGCTATGCAAACAGTAGGGTTGTGACACAAGAACTTAAAATAGAATTACCATATGACCCAGCAATTCCACTTCTGAATATGTACCAAAAAGAACTGAAAGCAGGGTCTTGAAGACGTATTTGTACACCCATGTACATGGCAGCGTTAGTCACAATGGCCAAAGGTTACCCAGGGGCCCACTGACAGATGATGTGCTATATACAAACAATGGAACATTATTCAGCCCTAAAAGAATTCTGATGAATCTTGAAGACACAGCCAGTCACAAAAGGGCAAACACTATATGATTCTACTCATAAAAGGTACTTAAAGCAATCAAATTCATAGAGACAGAAAGTAGAATGGTGGTTGCTGAGGGCTACAGGAAGAAGAAAATGAGAAGTTATTGTTTAATAGATACAAAGTTTCAGTTTTGCAAGACAAAAAAAATCTGAAGATGGACAATATGATGGTTGCACAACAATGTGAATGTACTTAATGCCAATAAACTATACACTTAAAAATATTTTAAATGGTAATTTTTATATTATATACAGCCATAATTTTAAAAGTAAATTTTTAAAAATCAAAATATGAACCAAAAATATGAATATAAATCAAAATGTTAACAATTGGGAAAAATAAGTTTCAAATGAAAACACATACTAAAATTGGTAAGATGGTAACAAATGAAAAAGACATTCTAAACAGGCAAAAAAAAAAATCCAGACCTTAGAGTTGTAGGAAGCTTCAAAGATCACCTGGAAGTCAAATTCTCTTACTTCGTGACTAGGAGAGAAGCTCATCAAGGAGGTTTGCTGTCTTGTATTACCCATCATCACTTCTACCTACATGCAACTAGAAACTGTGCCTATAACAAATTCATAAATATGGAGAATTCTTTTTTTTTAAGATTTTATTTATTTATTTGTCAAAGAGAGAGAGAGGGCACAAGCAGGCAGAGTGGCAGGCAGAGGCGGAGGGAGAAGCAGGCTCCCTGCTGAGCAAGGAGCCCAATGTGGGATTCCATCCCAGGACCCTTGGATTATGACCTGGGCCGAAGGCAGATGCTTAACCAACTGAGCCACCCAGGCGTCCCTAAATCTGGAGAATTCTTGTCAAAAGTAGTAACCTTTTCAATTCGTTAAACTCATTATATGCAGACAGTGTTCACATTTTTATTACCATTATTCTGTCATAAATCCTCATAAACCTTATTATTTTTATTCCCCATGTTACCTATATCCCTATAATCTTCATAATCTTAAATCATTTTCCCTAAGGTAGGATGTAAGGCAAGGACAGCAAGTGCTCGGTACTTCTCCTTAGGATGGTTCATCCTCAGCATAAATTAGGTACGAAATGAACAGAGATTAAGAAGGGAAGCTAAAATGCTTATTTTAGCTTAAGAGCTCGGTCTCAGTTCAGCTTTTCACACTGTGCCTTCATTCTTTGTCTAATATGCAAACCCCCCAATATTAGATTTGAACATTCTTGTGGCTATGTACTCCCAAACTTTTGTTTTTAGAAAAAACTTTTTGTTTTTAGATAGTGTAATTTCAAATTACTAATACTATAGTTCCCCTGTATCAGCACCGGACTAAAAGAAATCTCAAGAAGACTCAACTTTTCTGTGAATAACCTTTACTGGGCCTTTAAAAAAAAATTAGGACAGCCTTTACTGGGGCCCGAAAGTCTGAAGCAAAAACAGACTAGTGATTGTCACTACTACTTCCCTTCCTTATCAAAGTTTGGTAGGAATCAGCTGATTTATACCAGAAGTCTTCGAATTGTGGTCCAGGGTCTTCTCGGGTCCTGACACCTTTTTAGGGGGTCCACAAGGTCAAAACTATTTTCATAATAACACTAGAATATCATTAACCTTTTTAACTATATACATTTATACTAATGGTACAAAAGCAATGATGCAAAACATTTCTGGCATCTTGGAACAACTTATGGTACTGGCAACAAACTGCACTATTAGTCATTATATTTTTCAACATCAAGTCTTTAAAAAAAAAAAAAAGACTTTTTCACTTAAGAACGTCCTTCAAGGGGCACCGAGGTGGCTCAGTTGGTTAAGCAACTGCCTTTGGTTCAGGTCATGAGCCCAGGATGCTGGGATCGACCCGATGTCCAACTCCCTACTAGGTAGAGGGTGTCTGCTTCTCTCTCTCTCCCTTTGCCCCTCCCCCTGCTTGTGTGCTCTCTCTCTCTCTCTCTCTCTTGCTTGCTCTCTCTCTCAAATAAATAAATAAAATCTTTCCCAAAAAAACAGTAAAGATTAATTTTATTTAATCTCAGTCCCTGAATACTCATCTTTACATCTTTTTAAATATTCTAGGTGACAAAATGTTAAGTACACATGAAGCATTTCTGGCCACGTACTGAATTACACTAGTTGATGGCTGTCTCAAGGTAAAGTACTTGCGTGACTGAACTAAGGGCTTACACTAGCCTCTTTTTTTCATGAAACACTATTTTTACATGAAAGAATACTATGGTTATTCAGACTTAGGTATTTTGGCAGAGGTTCTCTTAGAAATGAACAAAATCTGCTTGTCACTTCTAGGAAACAACTAGCAGTCATATTTCTTGTGAATTGTAAAAATTTGAGCTTTCAAGCAAAAATCAGATTTCTGAAAAGCTCCTATCCACCATCAACCATGTCATGACCTGGACAGCTTCCCAAAAATTTGTTTCTGATAAGTGGTGATATTAACAAATGTGATTTTTTAATAACATATGAAATGTGTCAACATTTGGAAGATCTGCATAACTGAACCAATATTTAAAAAGGATCACAGCATGTTACATATGCAGGCATAGTTATGTAAGATCCATTCAAACTTCAGAGCCCATCGATTTTAATATAACACTATGAAAGAAGTCCATTGATATGATCTCAGATTCCACACTGCAAATTAACTAAAAAACCAACACATGTTGAGATGTGATGTAGTACCAAACAAGAAAATCCATTATTACCTGAAAAGGCTATTAAAATGCCTCCCCCCTTTTTCCAGCCATTAGCGATGTAAGGCAGGATTTCTCCTTCTATATACTTCAAACCAAAAAACATATTGCAAAAGACTAAATGCAGGAGTAGATAGAAGAATCCAGATGTTTCTATTAAACTAGACATTAGAGAAAAATGTAAAACAAAGCCACTCTTCTCACTGCCTTATTCGTTTTGAAAAATACTTATTTTTCAATAAAAATGTTTATATTAACACATTACTCTCATATATAAGTGAATTAATAAAAGCTATATATTTCTTTTTAATTGTAAAACAATAACTAATCCACAAAAGTTCTTTGGGGTGATCAGTAACTCTTAAGAATGTAAAAGGGTTCTGAAATCAAAAGTTTGAAAACAACTGATTTAAAGAACTGAATATTAATATCAAATCCTTGCAAACAAAGAAAACGGTTAAGTACATAAAATCATTAGTTAAAAAAAAAAAAACAACTTTCCTAGAAAAATTACGTGAAAGCTGAAAAGGAATAAAATGTCAAATCAAAACCAACCTCACTCAGGAACACCAATAAAAAAAGAAAACAAAAGAATGCATAGATGAAAGTGATTTTGTATGTCCTGGAAACATGCAATATCTTGATCAGATATATCTGATCATATATATATCATATATACCATATATACCTATTAATAGTTTGATAGATAATATTTTTGATAGCAGCACATCGCAGTCAAAGAAACACGCCACCACAAAGTCAAAAACAGGTGATTAAAATAGCAGTCACCACGATCATGAGGGAGACAATCCAAGGTTCTGTCAGAAGGGACAAATAGGGATACTTGAGCACCTCTCCAGCAGCATCGCAGGGCACCCAGCTCAGGGTCTAGCTGTTCTATTTAAAACTAAATTACATGCTTCCAAGGCAGGATGGTAAAACTAAGCTCTCATTTAGCCCCAAAGGAGCAAATGGGTCACCGTGGAATTATTCTACAGTAATAATACTCCATCAGCCTAAAGTCCTTCTTCAGCTTACTAGATCCCTTGGAAGAATGAGGAAAAGCAGGAGCAGTAATACTTACTGAACGATTACTACATGCCAGGCACTGTGGGCTAAGCACTTCATGTGTAGTAACTCATTTAATATTCAAGACCTTAAGGGTATAACCATTATTACTCCATTCGTGGAATTGAGAAAACTGAAGCACAAAGAGGATAAATAGCTTGCCTCAAGCAAAGCCAGGATTCAAACCCAGCCAGGGTGGCTATGAAGCCTAACATCCTAGTCACTACATTATAGTACAGAGGCACAGTAACCAAGAATAACAGATAAAATTTAAAATTCCGTGTCCACTCTAAACAACTTCTGTCATTCACATCAGGATCCACTGCCTACGGAAGGCTCCCAACTTGCAGAGAGCCCTCTGACACTTTCATCCATTACTACTGATAGACTGTTCCACTTCCAGGTACTGAGCAACCTTAAATAAGAGTACATTTTGGAAGGTGAATACTGTGGAGATTTACTGAAAACTCCAAAATGTAGAATCTAATACAAATTAGATAATCTCAAAAGTCTTGGATCTCTTTTCCCTCTGCTGTTGGAGATAAAAAACCATTATTATATAATAGTCTAGCTAAACTGTTCCAAAGAGAATAATGCCTCAATGGAAGTCAACGGGAAAAGCTTTATAAAAATTGCTTCTACAAAAGCTTAAATTACATTAAAACACTTAAATGTTTTGCAGAGGAATTCTAAGTCTATCCCCTTCATTTCAAAGTTCGGAGTGAGACTGCAGTTCTAAGTAAGTGTAGAAGCAATTAAGGTAGAGTTTTGAGGTCATTAAAAATGAATCTATAACTTCATCGCAGAACCTAACTCAAGTGAGGTGGAATGGGAAACTAAAGAAGTCATATTGCAACAAGAAAATAAGCAGTAGATAAGACACGGCTATCTCACAGCAATTACAGGACTAATGACAGCAATTATAGGAAATACTTACAGAGCCGCCCAGTGTTTTGTTTGGTTTTGATTAGTATTTGGCACATGTTTTGAAATAGGTACTATTTTAAGTGCCTTAAATAAACTACTACTTTTCAGCCTACTGAACTGAAAACATTCCACTACACTATTACAAAAATAACATTCTAGTTTTTTCAGGAAAAAAAGACAATTTATAAGAAGAATTCAGAAAGTGTAACTCGATTTACATAAAGATTACAATGTGTACATAAAATGAAAATGAGTGATCAAGAAGGCTATTCATTTCCTTTCTCACTGCAAATTGTCATACATTATAATTAAACACTGCTACAATTTCCAACACCTGAAGAAAAACAAAACACCCACAAGGAATTAATACTGCCCCCCCCCCCCCAAAATCCGCTAAGTGTAATGTAACACATTAGGTCATCAGCAGCGCTGGACCTTCAAAAGCACTGAATTGAACAAGCTATGTTAAAACAAGAGATGGCCTTTAAATTATCAACATTCACATCCATTATGCTAAGGTGTATAAAAACTCCATTCTATAATGGGTAAATGCCCAGGAAACTAACCGATTAAAAACTGCACTGGTACTAACAAGAGGTTTAACCGGCACAAGCGGAAAACAACAGTAGAGACAAGCAAGCCTTTGCGCTGGGGTTGCAGAAGTCCTTGAATACTTGCAATGAAGAGCCCGCAACTCAGGAAGGAAGGCTGTAAGGAAACTCTGCACTGTCATCTAGGGCGATCTGATTCAGGTTCAAATCAAACCCAAAAGGCGACAAGTTGTAAACAGGGAACACACTTCAGGCCAAACCACCCCGTGAACGGAAGCAAACCTAGCCACTGCCGAGATCACACAACACCAACCCCACCTCAAAGCAATGCGCACCTAGGGGGTGGGTACCAGGGAGGGTGCCAGGGTGGGTGGGGAGGCGGGGCGCGCGCCCGCCCCCGGCCCGCCGCCCCTCGGCTCTACTCCGTGCTGCACCGCGGCGACAGGCGCTCCCCGCCCCAGAGAAAGGGCAGGGCACGGGAGCCGCCTCTGCCCGAAAACTGCGCCGGCGACCCTTCGCCTGGGATTGAGGCGTGGGCCACCGAGTGTCCGCGGGTGGGGGCGGGGTGGGGCGTTTTCCAAAAACCAGCCAAAGCCCCAAGCCATCAGGGGTTTCCCTCCAGCTCCGGTCCACTCCCCCCGAGAGACACGCGTTACACACCCTGTCAGGTGAGGGGCGGCGGGGTCCCAGAACGCAGACTGCGGCGGGCCCGGAGTCGCTCCTTCCCGCTTCTGCCGCGGCCAGGGGAGAGCGGAGGGCGGCGGGCGGGCGGGAAAGCCGCAGCGGAGGGGCGGCCGGCCCGGACGCGCGGACGGCGGCGGGGCGCTCACCGGCTCAGGACGGGGCGCTGGCAGGGACTGAGCAGAGCCGCAGCACCCGGTTCGGCGTCGGCAGCGCCAGCGGCTGCTCTCTGGAAGAACGGAGGACTCCTCGCCGCCCGCCGCCCGGTGTTTTCATACAAACCCCGGTGGCAGGCGAGGCGGAGGCGGCGGAGGCGGCGGAGGCGGCGGAGGCGGCGGCGGCGGCGGAACCTCCCCGCATCCCGGGCAACGTCAGCGCGGCGCCCCGCCCACCGCACGCCCAGGGCCAGCGGGCTAGCGCGCGCTGAGCAGCAGGGAGGGCGGAGCGCGCGGGAGCGCGGGCTGTGTGGGCATGCGCTGGGTGGGAGGGCGGGGCACGCGCGGGCCTGAAGGGGGAAGGGACTCAGGGAGCGCGCGTGGGCAAGGAGGGAGCGTGCGCAGGAAGGGGCGCGAGGCGCGCGCGCCGGCGTTAGGCGCTGTGGGGCTGGGAAGGCGCGGCCGGGGTCGGAGGAGGGGGATTGCACGCGCCGGGGGCCTTGTGCCTGCTTGCGGGCGTCCAACTGAACCGAATCGGTTCTCAGGCGGCTTCCCACTCTCTGCAATTCACCTTCCTGTAGGGTCCCAGTTAGAGCCTCCCACCTTTTCCCATCTCCACCACCATCAATCACCCCCCTCTTCGGAGGCTGTTAGCTGCACCGGAGGATCGGTTCTTAATTCCTCCACGTGGAATCAGTCCCTGGGAACCGTGGTAAAGCTCAGCTTTTTCCTGACCTCAATGAGAGTCCATAAGAAGAAGCTGGAAGACTGCAGTTACCACAGCTGGGCTCCCAGAACACAAGGAAATTGCACTTTATGGCCAAACCTCAATAAATTAGATGCCTAGAGCTGCGGAGAAAAAAAATAGCACGCTGATTTATTTTTTGCTTTGTCGTAATGTGCCTACATATAGTCATATGTTAAGTTGGCCACTGAATGCAGAGTGTTTTTTTAATCAGCGCCTAAGTAATGTGTCAGAGAGATAGAATACTGATATACCCTCTTCTGTTTCGACTGCACCTAAAGACACTATAATAGATTCTTTTTTTTTTTTAAAGATTTTTTTTTTAATTTATTTTAACAGAGAGAGAACACAAGCAGGCAGAGAAGCAGGCAGAGGCAGAGAGAGGAGCAGGCTCCCTGCCGAGCAAGGAGCCCGATGTGGGACTCAATCCCAGGACGCTGGGATCATGACCTGAGCCGAAGGCAGCTGCTTAACCAACTGAGCCACCCAGGCGTCCCAAGACACTATAATAGATTCTTAATAAATACTCATAATTTATTTTTTCCAAGATCATAGATCATGGTTGCTGCTGTTTATACTAGCTGCTACAGAATGTAAAATTATTACAACCAGATAGAGAAATAAATTGTGAGCTGTGAGATTTTTGTTTTGTTTTCCTATCATCATGTTTAAACGAAATTAAACAGATGTGAAGGCAGTTCACAAGGTAATCTGAGGTGCATCACACATGCTTTTCGCAGTTTGCCCTTGGCAGATATCTTGACTAGGATAAACAAGGGACTGCCATTTTATAAATGCCATAATTTCCGTGGCTGTGAGTACCAAAAGGTAGATTACAGTATTTTAAGTACTTTTAAAACAAGAACCACCCCAAATCACCTACTCTGAAAAGCATATCTGACAACACCTAATTACCTAAGAATATTTAACAGTTTACAGAAATTAAATACATGTAATATACATAAAACTTTATTCAAAGAGTATCTTCCTTAATGAATCAACCTGCAATATATAAAGATATAGACATAAATGTGAATGTATGTGTATATAGAATTTGAATTCCACTTTAGCAAAGCATTGTTAGTGTGGTTTGATGGCCAGGACACAGACCCGGTAGGTTAATCCACACAACTAGGAAAAAAGCAGAGCCAATCCCTTTCTGTCACCTTTTTCCACTATTTTATATGGTTTCCTCAACACACTTTATTGTGATATATAAAACTAAATAAATCGTGTGATGTAGATGGGAGTCTGATCACATGATAATATTCATTTAACACCAATTCCTCAAGTCAGTCTAGCCACTGCCTGGTAGGAATTCAATAAATGTTTGCTTTTTTTTTTTTTTTTTTTTTTTAACTCTGGACTAGTCAGACAAAGAAAGATGAACAGTGGAGCCCAGCTATCTCTTTCTCCTTTTTTTGCTGGTTTCCCATCCAGATAGCTGCTGGAGCCCAGCTATCTCTTTCTCCTTTTTTTGCTGGTTTTTTTGCTGCCTCCATCCGACTCTTGATTTTGACTCAGGTCATGATCTCTGGGTTATGAGGTCGAGCCCTGTGTCAGATTCTGCGCTGGGCATGATGCCTGCGTAAGATTCTCTTTCTCTCCTCCTCTCCGTTTGTCCCTCTCCCCACCACTCTCCCTCTCAAAACAAACAAACAAACAAACAAACAAAACAAGTAGTATCCAAAATGCAGCAAACATTATGACAAAACTATATAGCCCTAAGGATTAGAACAGCCATGGACCCTCTCGAAGGTCTACAGCCATTTCCATCTTGAACCATAAATATTAAGAGCACAATCTCGATTATGAAGTTTCTGAAACATACCCAGTCCTCCGAAGTTGTAAGATTGTTACAACTATTTGAGAGCATCCAACAACCATCAGTTTATTGAGCACCTCATGTGCCAGACGAACCCTGAAATCTTCTGAGGAAGTAAGCAAATGATAGCACTCAACAAAATACCTACCTAACAGCTGCCCTGTGGAAAATTGAAAGGTTTGACATACCCAAAAATGGATGGACAAAGAAGATGTGGTATAAAGAAGATGTGAGGGGTGGGGTGCCTGGGTGGCTCAGTTGACTAAGCATCTGACTCTTGGTTTTGGCTCATGTTATGATCTCAGGGTTGTGGGACGGGACTGAGCCCTGCGTTGAGCTCGATGCTCAATGCCAAGTCTGCTTAAGATTCTCTCTCCTTCCCCTCTGCCCCTCTGCCCCCTTGTCTCTCTCTAAAATAAGTAAATAAATCTTAAAAGATGAAAATACATGTGACAGATAGATGACAGAATATTATTCAGCCATTAAAAAACTAAATGAACTCTTGCTACTTGCAACAACGTGGATGGACTTAAGGGAATATTATGCTAAGACAAGAGAAAGACAAATACCATATGATTTCACTTATATGTGGAACCTAAAAAACAAAACAAACGAACAAACAGCAATAACAAAAGGAGGATTCTTAAATACAGAGAACTGGTGGTTGCCAGAGGGGAGGTGGATGGGGCGGACAAGCAAAATCGGTGAAGGATATTAAGAGGTACAAACTTTCCGTTTCAAAATAAACAAGTCACAGGGATGAAAAATACAGCATAGAGAACATAGTTAGTAATACTGTAATAGCTTTATAAGGAGACAGATGGTAACTCTGCTTATCTGTTTATCGTATTATGATTGCCAAATCACCATGTTGTACACCTGAAACGAAAATAACATTTACGTAAACTATAGCTCAACATACATATATATATACATAAATATCCATATCTGCAAACCACTACACCCTCTTTCTTTATTTGTGAAATGGAATCCAAATTTAAAGGTTTTTCTTTTTTTTTTTAAGATTTTTATTATTTATTTATTTGAGAGAGAGAGTGAGTGACAGAGAAGAGCATAGGGGGGAGACAGAGGGAGAGGGAGAAGCAGAGTCTCCGCTGAGCAGGGATCCCCAAGCAGGGCTCAATCCCCAAACTCTGGGATCATGGCCTGAGCCAAGTAGAGGCTTAACTGACTGAGCCACCCAGGCAACCCACCAAATTTAAAGTTTTTAGATACGCCATACCTCTTAGTCTAATTACAGGAATTTATCCTAAGGAAATAATCAGGAGGGGCACCTGGGTGGCTCTGCCTTCAGCTCAGGTCATGATCTCAGCAGTCCTGGGATCCAGCCCCGCATCAGGCTCTCTGCTCAGCGGGGAGCCTGCTTCCCTCTCTCTCTGCCTGCTTCTCTGCCTACTTGTGTTCTCTCTCTCTCCGTCCAATAAATAAATAAAATCTTTAAAAAAAAAAAAAGAAAGAATCAGGAAAAGGTACAGGGATTTAGCTATGAGGATGTTTATCCCAGAGTGGTATTATAAACCAAGGTACTATAAACCAACTATAAAATGCTCAACAGAATTAAACAAATTATTATATATACATGCATTAAATCACTAGGAAGCCATTAAAAGTGGTGTGGTAGAGGAGTGCCTGAGTGGCCCAGTTGATTAAGGGAACGACTTGGTTCTTGGTTTTGACTCACGGTTGCTGAGATCAAGCGCTGTTAGGGCTCCGCACTCAACGTAGAATTGGCTTGGGATTCTCTCTCCCTCTCCCTCTGTTCCTCCCACTACATGCTCTCTCTCTCACTCTCTCTCAAATAAATAAGTAAATCTTAAAAAAAAAAAAAAGATGATGTAGTAGAGCAAGAGTTCTCAACCTAGTGCGACCTAGTTTAATTCATGAACAGCCATGGATTTATCTTGAGTTTGAAATAGGCCCCTCTGAGTGTTGAGTTGATGAGAATTGAAGAGTTTTCTACGGGTGCCTGGGTGGCACCTTTGGTTAAGTGTCTGCCTTCAGCTCAGGGCATGATCTCAGGGTCCTGGGATCGAGACCCACATTGCACTCCCAGCTCAACAGAAATCTTGCTTCTTCTTCTCCCTCTGCTGCTCCCCCTGCTTGTGTTCTCTCTCTATCTCTCTCTCTCTCTGTCTGTCAAATAAATTAATAAAATCTTTTTTAAAAAATTTCTAGATATGGAAAAAAAAATTTCTAGATATGAAGGAGAAGCCAGATTACAATACTTCTACATAAGTATTTCTGGTAAATTTCCTGAACAAATCTCATTTAAAAAGGCTCTGAATTGAATAGATCACAGATGAGGCCATAAAACAAACCTCAGTAAATTTGAGAAGATTGACTCTTTGAGGAAGAGGCAGTTGCAACTACAGTGACTCTCTGGACATCCAGCTCCTGCTCCTGACTCCCCATCAGGAAGATACCCATGGAACCAGAGGTGGTGGTTCACTAAGTTAGTAATTACTCAAACCAGCTGCAACATAAAGTCTCTGAAGAAGGTACATGCTGACTTGCTCAGAGGCACAAAGAAAAAGAAACTCAGAGCAGAAGAACCAGTTCAGATACCTACCAAGACTCAGAATCACTACAGGAAAAACTCCTTGTGGTGAAGGTTCAAAGACTTGGGATGGTTTTCAGATGAGGAGCCACAAGCGACTCACTGATTTGCATAACAATATGAAACTAGAAATAAATCATGGGGAAAAAATGGTTAAAGATACAAACACATAGAGACTAAACAACATGATAGTAAACAACCAATGGATCAAAAACTCAAAGAAGAAATTTAAAAAATACATAGAAATGAAATTGAAAACACAATAGTCCAAAATCTTTGGGACACAGCAAAAGCAGTTCTAAGAGGGAAGTATATAGTAATGCAGGCCTATGTCAAGAAACAAGAAAAAGCTCAAATAAACAATCTAACCTTACACCTAAAGGAACTAGAAAAAGAAAACAAAGCCCAAGGTGAGTAGAAGAAAGGAAATAATAAAGATCAGAGTAAAAATAATATCATAGAGACTGAAAAAACAATAGAGAAAATTGATGAAACCAAGAGCTGGTTCTTTGAAAAGGTAAACAAAATTGATAAACCCTTAGCCAGACTCGTTTAGGCATAAAACAGAAAGGACCCACATACATACAATTAGAAATGAGAGAAGAGAAGTAACAACTGACCCCACAGAAATACAAAGGATATACTATAAAAAATTATATGCCAACAAACGGACAACCTAGAAGAAATGGATAAATTTCTCTAAACATATAACCTCCCAAAACTGAATCAGGAAGAAATAAAAAATCTGAACAGACCAATTATAAGTAACAAAATTAAATCAATGATCAAAAAACTACCAAAAAATGAAACTCCAGGACCAGATGAATTATCAGTGGAATTCTACCAGACATTTAAATAAGAGTCAATACCTATTCCTCTCAAGCTATTCCAAAAAACAGAAGAAGGAAAGCTTCCAAATACATTGTATGAGATCAGCACTACCCTGATATGAAAATCAAAGACACCACAACAGAAGATAACTACAGGCCAATATCCCTGATGAACATAGATGCAAAAATCCTTAACAAAATATTAGCAAACTACATACAACAATATATTAAAAAGACCATTCCCCATGATCAGGTGGAATCTATCCTCATTCTAAAAGGATTGTTCAATATTCATAAATTAGTCAACATCATACACCACATAAACAAAACAAAGGATAAAAATCACTTGATCATCTCAATAGATTGCAAAAAATCATTTGACAAGATTCAACAACATCCATTCATGATAAAACTCTCTAAATGGAGTTAAAAGGAACATACCTCAACATAGTAAAGGCCATCTATGAAAAAATCACATCTAACATCATCCTCAATGGTGAAAAACTGAGAGCTTTCCCTCTAAGATCAGCAATAAGAAAAAGATGTCCACTCTTGCCGCTTTTATTCAACATAGTACTAGAACTCCTAGTCATAACAATCGGACAAGAAAAAGAAATGAGACATCCACATGAGTAAAGAAGTTAAACTGTCATTATGTACAGACAACATAATACTATACATAGAAAATTCAAAAGATTCCACCAAAAACACTACTGGAAATAATAATGAATTTAGTAAAGTGGTCAATACCTAGAAATCAGTAGTGGGTTTTTGTTTTATTTTGGTTTTTTATTTATTTATTTGAGAGAGAAAGAGAAAGAATACAAGCAGAGTGGAGGGGCAGATGGAGAGGGGGAAGCAGACTCCCCAGTGAACATGGAGCCCAACACGGGGCTGGATCCCAGGACCCTGGGAATCATGACCTGAGCTGAAGGCAGATGCTTAACCAACTGAGCCACCCAGATGCCCCTCAGTAGTGTTTCTACACATTAACAACCAGGTCTCAGAAAAAGAAATGTAAAAAACAATACCATTTACAATTGCACCTAAAAAAATAAAATACCTGGGAATAAACTTAACGAAAAAGATGAAAGACCTGTACCCTGAAAATAATAAAACACCGATGAAAGACATTGAAGATGACACAAACAAATGGAAAGATACTCCATGTTTATGGACTCGAAGAACTAATATTGTCAAAATTTCCATATTACCCAGAGCAATGTACAGATTCAATGCAATCCCTATCAAAATACCAATAGCATTTTTCTGAAAACTAGAATAAATAATACTAAAATTTCCGTGGAACCACGAAAGACCTTGAATAACCAAAGCAATCCTGGTAAAGAAAAACAAAGGGGAAGTATCACAATACCAGATTTCAAGATATACTAGGAAGCCGTAGCAATCAAAGCAATATGATACAGGCACAAAAGTAGACACATAGATCAGTGGAACAGGATAGAGACCACAGAAAGAAACACAATTATAGTCGGTTCATCTACAACAAAGGAGGCAAGAATATACTATGGGGAAAAGACAGTCTTTTCAATAAATGGTGCTGGGTAAACAGGACCACTTTCTAACACTATACACAAAAATAAACTCAAAATGGATTGAAGACCTAAATGTGAAACCTGAAAGAATGAAATTCCTAGAAAAGAACACAGGCAGTAATTTCTCTGACATCAGCCATAGCCACATTTTCCTAGATATGCCTCCTAAGGCAAGAAAAATAAAAGCAAAAATAAAGTATTAGGACTACGTCAAAATAAAAGGTTTCTGCACAGCAAAGGAAACCATTAACAAAACTAAAAGATAATCTGAATTGAAGAAGATATTTGCAAGTGAAACACCTTATAAGAGGTGGATATCCAAAATATATAAAGAACTATACAGCTTGGGCCCCTGGGGTGCTTAGTCAGATGAACCCCTGCCTCTTGCTTTTGGCTTAGGTCGGGATCTCACTGTGGCAGGATAGAGCCCAGCTCTCTGCTCAGTGGAGAGCCTGCTTCAGATTCTCTCTCACTCTCTTTCCTGCTCTTGTGTTCCTTCTCTCTCTCTCTGAAATAAATAAATAAAATCTTAGGGAAAAAAAGAACTATACAGCTCAACATCAAAAAAAAAAAAAAAAAACAGGGGTGCCTGGGTGGCTCAGTTGGTTAAGCAACTGCCTTTGGCTCAGGTCATGATCCCGGGGTCCCGGATCGAGCCCAGGGTCCCGGATCGAGTCCCGCATCGGGCTCTCTGCTCGGCGGGGAGCCTGCTTCCCCCTCTCCCTCTGCCTGTCTCTGCCTACTTGTGATCTCTGTCTCTGTCAAATAAATAAATAAAATCTTTAAAAAAGAAAAGAAAAGAAAAGAAAACAAACCCAGTCCAATTAAAAAATGGACAGAATACCTAAATACACATTTTTCCAAAGAAGGCAGAGGGCCAACAGACACATGAAAAGATGTTCAATATCACTAATCTTCACAGAAATGCAAAATCAAAACCACAATGAGATATCACCTTACCCCAGTTAGAATGGCTAAAATCAAAATGACAAGAAATAACAAGTGTTGACGAGGATTTGGAGAAAAAGGAACCCTCGTGCACTGTTGGTGGGAATGTAAATTGGTACAGTCACTGTGGAAAACAGTACAGAGGTTACACAAAAAGTTAAAAATAAAAATATCATTGGATCCAATAATCCCACTATTGGGTATTTACCCAAAGAAAGCAGAAACTTCTAGTAGCAGTACTTCTAGAAAGCAGTTCAAAAAGATAAATGCACCCCTATGTTCATTGCAGCATTATTTACAACAGCCAAGTTATGGAACCAACCTGAGTGTCCATCAATACACAAGTGGATAAGGAAAATGTGTCTCTCTCTAACACACACACACACACACACACACACACACACACACACACACAGAGGAATATAACTTAGCCATAAAAAAGGATGAGAGGGTGCCATTTGAGACAACGTGCATGCACCTAGAGGGTATTATGCTAAGTGAAATAAGTCAGACTGAGAAAGACAAATACCATTGATCCCACTCATAAGTGGAAATTAAAAAAAAAAAGAATAAGCAAACAAAAAGCAGAATCAAAACATAAATACAGAGAACAAATTGATGGTTACCAGAGGGGAGGGGTGAGGTGGAACGGGCAAAATGGGTGAAGGGGAGAAGGTGATACAGGCTTCCAGTTATGGAATGAATAAGCCATGGGAATGAAAGGCACAGCGTAAGGAATACAGTCAATGATGATGTAATAGTGATGTAATGGGACAGATGGCAGGTCTACTTGTGGTAAACATAGCATAATGTATACGCTTGTCAAATCACTAAGTTGTATGTCTGAAACTAATTAACGTTGTGTGTCAACTATACTAAAATTTAAAAAATGAATAAATAAAAATAACCTTTAAAATTTGTAAATAGAAAATAAAAAGGACCAGAATCTCAGTCTCCAGCAACATATTATGATTACTCCTTCTACCAAAAACATTCACATGTATATATAATTTTGTGTTTTTCCTTTTAAAGGGCTTCCCACAGCGTGAGAAAAGGAAAATTTTCCATCACTTCTGGGTCAGTTTCTCAATCCAACAATTTAGACAACTATTTTAAGTTTTTATTTAAATTCCAGTATAGTTAATATACAATGTAATATTAATTTCAGGTGCACAGTATAGTGATTCACCACTTCCGTACAACACCCAGTGCTCAGCAGAAGTGCACTCCTTAGTCTCTTTGTTTTGTTTTTAAAAACCAAAATAAAATAAACTCTGTTAAAAAAAATCGTAAATACTAAAAGCACTGTTTTTGCCTATTTAATAAAACTGCTCAGCATTTCCAAAAGACTTCCTGATTAATAATTAAGTGATTTGAAAATATTAAAAGAATTGTTCATTTCCTTGGGGAAAGGAAGGAAGCTGTCCAGAGCTTCCCTGGAGTAATCTAAAAGCAGCCCCCTTAGTCCCCCCACACACAAGGTGGAGGTCACCAAGGCACCAAGGAAAGAGACAATCCACTCCAGATTGGTAGGTGGTAGGCTTAATAAGCAAGAGAATTTACATATGAGGCTTGTCTTGAGCAGCCATGAGATGAGTTTCTGCAGCATCCAACAATTCTTAAAAGTTTCTGTAGAGGCCTTAACTGGGTTCAGTCACAGATGCCATCCAGGCAGTCTCAAAACCAGGCGTCTTAAGGCTGTGTCCTTGGGATAGCCTCCGGGAGTGGAGAATCCACATTCCAAAGACAGGGAAGAGGGTAAGGAGGCTGTGATATCAGGGATCCAGCCCACAAGGGTCCTTTCCTCTCAATAATCTCCCCTAACACTAACCGTTAATGAGACCAAAACTTAGAAATGGGGTCAAAACTGAATCCACTTTTTCACATATAAGAAATTTTTCAGTGTTTAATGTATTAACTGAGAAAAGGCAGGTTGATGAACTAAATAGATTATATGAGCCCATCTGTATTTTTTAAAAATCAATAGTATAGAATATACTGTGTATTTCCAGTTTCATAAACAAAATTATGTGAAGAAAAATGTGATTCTGTTTTCTAAGGAAGAGACCATTCTATTTACTAGAATTACTTATGGTTGAAGTAGGAGCTGCAACTTTATATATTTTGCACTGTTAAAACATTTTTTTAAAGATTTTATTTATTTATTTATTTATTTATTTATTTGAGGGGGGGGGAGTGAGAGAGAGGAAACATGAGAGGGAGAGGTCAGATGGAGAAGCAGACTCCCCACGGAGGAGGGAGCCCGATGCGGGACTCAATCTCGGGACTCCAGGATCATGACCTGAGCCAAAGGCAGTTGCCCAACAACTGAGCCACCCAGGCGCCCTGTTAAAACATTTTTAAAGTAAGCATGCAGTGTAACAAAAAATAAGATAAAATTGAAAACAAGAAAATAAAAGAGAGTCTCCAAAATTATGTGGGTTTCAAATTGCAGGAATTCTAGATCCTCCTCTGTTCATTTACTGATACATTTCAATTGTCTATTTGCACAGCTGCTTGTCTGGGCCTTAGGGAATGTAGCTTTCATTAGGTTATTAAAGAATTCCTAATTCAAAAGGATTAGGAACATGGTTTAAAAAGAATACACTTAGGGACATGACATATTCATGATATATTGCTGGGTAAGCTAACAGATTACATGCAGTGTGATTTCATTTTTATAAAAACATCTGTATACATAATAACAAGACTGGAAGCATATACATTGAAGTTCTAACAACAGTTATCACTTGCTAGTGGGATTACAAATCATTTCAAATTCTTTTTATTTCTCAATGTTTATTATATTTTCTACAACGAGTTATAATATTTTAACAAAAAAACCAAAATGCTACATAATTTAACTGTTGTCGTAACTAACTTTGTGAGTAGATTAAAAGGAAAGAGTATATGTCAAAGCAGGCAGTAAATCATAAGGTACTTACAAATATTAATTATTGTTTTTCAAGCCTTAAAGCAAGCATAGAACACAAAACCGAAGGTGAGCATTGGAAAGTCTCACTCGCACATTAATCTCTTCTGTCACAGTGAACCCTGTGGACAAACAGCATTTAAAACCAGAGTTGATGGGAATATAAAGGATGTGGAATTTATTAATTATAAAGAAAATTCATCCAGAATTATTTTAATATACGTAGCTTCAGGTTTAAACATAAGAAATACATTTTCATGCTTTCTTGAAGAAACAGTATTTACCATTTAGGATATATGAAATTGGGAGATACCTTCATCCTCTCAGGACAAGACCTGACTTTGATTCCTGATTCGTCACTGTGATTCCTTTGATGCATCATGGTCAGAGAGAAATTTCAGGACAATAATCAATCAAATCAATGAAAGGGCCTCTTTATTCTCTACTTGCATCAGTCTCCATGTTGGAGATCCAGATCTTGGAGAGAGCCCAGCAGTGACTAAATGGATGACAGAGAAGTCACTGTGGTCTGTGCTAACAGAGATAGCTGGAAACCCACTGTCTGGGGTGCTGGGAAAAGCTATTCATGGGAGGTGTCTCACTGGAGACCCTCCACTGTGACACTGCCTGGAAGGGTGCCAGCTACTGGCCATTGGGTGCTGATGGTCATCTCCTGGTGGTGAAGGTGATCACTTGTGTGCTATAGAAGCCTTGTGTTGGAGAAGGCCCCCAAGGGGACACAATGTTGGTCTCTGCTGTGGCCAAAGAGGCATGCAGCAGTAACAGTCAAGTCACCCTCAGTAAGGATAAGTCCGTGTTGTTGAGCCTCCATCCCTCCCTCCCCACAGTCACTTTGTTCCAGGATCTGCTGCGTGAACACTGGAATGGCTAGAGAAAGGGTCTGACATCTCAGAGAGCATCATTTTGTCCATCTAGTAATGAAGCGCCTTCTCTGATGTGGCTGCCCTTCAGCGGAATCATGTGGAGTGCAAGTATCTTCACGGTTTGTGCCCATCCGTGTCATCAATTGATGACTCTTCCTTGTCATCAATCTTTCAATCCTGTTTCTTCCAAGACCTTGACCCACTAGCCCAACAATTGGCAACTGCCCAAGAAGCAGTGTAGACCCACACTGCTGGCTGTCTCTCCCTTCAGACATGGACAACCAAATCTATTACTCAGAATCCTGCCCACTGAAAGAATTTTCCATCACCCTTGTCCTTCGGCATCCCTGCTAAGTCAAGTTGTAATGTGCTAGCTGACCGCTCTGGGTGGTGCTAGCACATTCTGCAGACCTAGCTGTAAACCAGGCTTGATCTTTTTTTCTTCCTCAGACAACTAGTCATTTGGGGACACAATGTCCCCAAAATATCTAGGTATTATTTGTAATGCTCTAGTCTTCTTTCCATCATGGGAATCCTCAATCTTCCAAAAGAGTCTAGACCTGTAATTCCTCTCTGAGAAACTGAACATTTCTCATGGCCTTACTTTGGAGTCTCTGTAGACTCAACAGACTTTAATTCTGGGACACTGGTAAAAATAATTTTCAAGTTCCTTTTGCATGGTTTGAGATTCAGAGTGACAAGCTTATACCTTGAATATTTATAAAGAAATAAATGTCAAAAACATAAGGAAACAGGATTCATAAATAAGAAGGATTTCAGCCAAAAGATTACCAGATGTTTCTCAGTGAGACATGAAAACATCTTACAGGAAAATACTCAGTGACTTTGGCCTGCCTTGCTTGTATGAACAATGGTCACAATATGCTGATGTATTGTTTCTATAAGAAATGAAAAAATGTGATTTAGGTAGGGTCAGACATCTCAGGCCCCAATTGGGAGTTTGCCTGAGAATCCCTCACGACACAAGATAACAGAGAAGGAATGCTTCTTTCCTTTGAGAATTTGTTTCTCTTGATCTCTGTAGTGGGCCAAATAATGAACCACCAAAGATATCCATGTTCTAATCCCCAGAACCTCTGAATGTATCACATTACACGGCAAAGAGACTTTGCAGATTTGATTAAATTAGGGCCTGGAGATAGGAAGATTATTCTGGATCATCGGGATTATTCTGTATTATCTGGGCTGAATATAATCATATGAGACCTTAAAAACAGAAAGCCTTTCCTGGCTGTGGTCAGGGGAAGATGTGGTTGCAGAGGAGGGCTCAGAAAGAGACAGCATTGCTGGCTTTGAAAAAGGAGAAGAGGTCATGAGGGGGACAATGTGGGTGGCCTCTAGAAGCTGAAAAAGGCAACAAAAGGGATTCTCCCCAGAACCTTCAGAAAGGGAGGCAGCCCTGTCAAAATCTTAATTTTAGCCCAATAAGACCTATGTCAGACTTTTTTTTTTTAAAGATTTTGTTTATTTATTTGACAGAGCCATAGCGAGACACAGCAAGACAAGGAGGAGTGGGAAAAGGAGAAGCAGGCTTCCTGTGGAGCAAGGAGCCAATGCGGGGCTGGATCCCAGGACCCGGGGATCATGACCTGAGCCAAAGGAAGCTGCTTAACAGACTGAGCCACCCAGGCACCCACAAAAAAAACTTTTTAAAAAGATTCTAAGAGATTTACAAATGCTTGAGTTCTACTCTCACATATAAACCAGAAATCTTTTAACTACTACAATTTACAGATATGCTTGCATATACCCAGAATATCTCAGAAAAAATAAACAAGGAATTGATACCAATGTTTGCTTCTGGAGAGAACTGGTGGGCTACAGTTTATTGAATACCCTATTGTGCTTGTAAATTATACGAAATGCATGTGGTGTCCACCGAAATAACTACTTCATTTTTAAAAATTTAAGGCTTTTACGTAAGGTTTTATTTAGAATTTTATATAGAAAAGAGAGCTTTCATGTATATATCAAGTGCACCCGTGTATAACAGATGATCAAACTGATAAGAATGAGTTAAGTGACATTACATCATGATCTCAAAGTTGATCCCAAAGTTGAAAACTCCTCTTAAAAAAAAAAAAAAGGCATGTGTATGTGGGGGTGTGTGTGTGTTTCTACAAGCAGCTACTGGCTTTGGATGGTGGATAAAGTTATTTTCATTTTGATCTTTTTGGTTCTCAACTGTCAAAATTTATAAGGGACATTTGGGTTGCTTTTGTAATTAGAAGAGGAGCCATTTTACAAGGTGTGTTTAAAAGGTTAGAACTTTCCATGACTTGAGCCCAGCTGGCCCGATTGACTCATTTTCCAGTTTCCTTGCACCAAAGACAGTTTCTCAGTTGCTACCTATAAGAGAGGGGTGGTGTGCTGACTACTGTAGTCAAAATCTCAGTAGGACAATTCCTCATCAATGGCTCTGGTGTTCAACAAGCTTACTTAAGAAATTTTGAATTTTCCACTCGTGCGTCCCAACTTTATCAGTTGGTGGGAAACTAACTCATGTTAAACTAAACTCGCAAATAGCTGAATTACACCCAGTAGAATGATTATTTGTTAACAATAAGGTATGTGATTTTGTGGGGAGTGAAGAGCTCTGGCTTCCTACTTTCCAAAGTTGTTTCGCAGAGGTCTGCTTTCTTCATACAATGGTTTGGTTGGCTTGTTTTGTTTTTGTTGTTGTTTGTTTGTTTGTTTTTGTTTGGTGGGGGACCAGTATGTAAAACAAAGAAAATGAAACTACTCCAGTTGCAGATAGATAAAGATCTACTCAGCCTCAAGTAATTCTTCTCCTCCCTTCCCCAGATGTCCCCCAGGGGAGCTCCTTAGGATCCCCAGGACTTTAAAGAACACCAATGAGGGACGCCTGGGTGGCTCAGTTGGTTAAGCTTCAGCCTTCAGCTCCGATTATTATCCCAGGGTCCTGGGATTGAATCCCACATCGGGCTCCTTGCTCCTTGGGGAGCCTGATTCTCTCCCTGCTTGCCTTTCCCTGGGCTTGTGTTCTCTCTCTGTCTCTCTCTGACAAATACATAAATAAAATCTTAAAAGAAAAAAAAAAAAAAGAACACCATCGAGCACCAATACATCTACCGGTACCAAAAAACAGAACAAAAACAAAACGAAACCAAAACGAACGACAACAAGAAACGCAGAAAGTTGCTCAGTGATCAAGAGAACCGTAGAAATGCTATGTCCAGGTTCTGGGAAATGTCTGATGAGCTATTGCAGCCCCACACCCCTCTGAGGGGTGGAAACACATCTATCCTGACCAGCAGTGTCTGCCTTCAATAGCACTAGACAGCCGTAGACTGGTAAACTGGCTCTCTGAAGGCAAAGCAAGACAAAACTACCCAATGATAAGCCCTAGCCTCCAGCATTGCCAATTTCTGCCGTATAAACACCCCCACCATAGCTGATTTCAGACTACCAACCGAATTGAACATCGGCTGGCAAAATTCCCGAGTATTTCACGATCGAGCTTGTAAGCCTGCTCGGCGGACTCCAGCACAACCCTATTCTGTGTGTTCACTGTGCCAGACACAACCTGCCGGGTCTTCATTTGTTCAGACATTGGGGCTATCATAGAGTTAATTAGGCCCCAGCTTTCTCTGGTGATGTTCCTAGCTTAGTGACCTATGCGGATCATCTCTATCAAAGGTAGGGGTTTCCTGAATCTCTAATGATCCCATACCTCTAAACCATCTCTACATGAGGATTGCTGTAAATAGCAAATCTACATGTCATGTGATAATCCTTATTGTCCTTGTTCAGAGAGCTTCCCAATTCTGAAAGTCGTACCATTTACTGACAGCAGTGATTCTGGCAAATTGTAGACCTGTCTTTGGCCTGGTGATGACTTCATACCACACAGGCCTTTTCCTCCCTTATGAGTCACGCTGTTGTTTATTTCTGGAAGGGAGATGGGCAATTTTTCCCAAATGCTGTGTTCACACCACCGTGGAAGAATTGGACCTAAACAAATAATTCAGTAAGTCCCTTTTGAGTGTCCTATTCTTTAGTTTTTATTTCATACCGAGGACCTGGATGACCAGTCCTGATTTCCATGATGAAGTAGCTCCTGCCTCAGCTTTTTGCGCAATCATATAAGATTACCATCTTGAGCAGAATCACAACTCTATAAAATTTTTCCATTCATCTCCTAGGTAATGTTAGCTAGCATTCGTGGCTGATGTGAAGGAAAAAAAAGCTCAGCATAACTGCCTACTCCAAAATATCTCTAACTTCAGGTACAGGGAGGGACCTGAGATTCCTAGGCTAGGAGTCACCAATTTCAGGTCAATTACAATTCTCCAAAGGAACTCAAAGCTACCAGATATTTCACCTATGAGGAAGATGCCTTAGCAGTTAGAAACACAATTTTCAAGGAATTATTAATTTAATGGAAAGGAAATAGGCAGCCAAAGAGATTATCATGAATGAAGGGGAGGAAGGTGCACAGCTTGGTAGAATGCCATGTGCAGGCTCTGTGCAGAGCAAGACACAGTGAGCTTTTAAAGTGAGTATAAACTCACAGTAATGAAATGCAAGGGAGTGGAAGACAGACTGCTTCTGTGACTTTTCTTTGTTTCTCTTGCTGGCTGTGATTCTAGCACATGCGTGATTCTGGAAAATAAAACACTTCTAACTGGAGAGCTTTAATTTCCTTTGGCATCGCCCCTGAAACTGACAAGTGGATGAGGACCCTATGAAGACATACCAGCCCAGTCCAGAGCCCTCTCCCCCTAGGAATCAGCAGTAACTGTGAGTGTTAGTCAACATACGACACCTGCAAGGCCACCAGCATTTCACTGGGTGGTGGGTGGGTAATCGGATATTGCTAACCATTACAGGAAGATGAAAGGAGACAGTAGCTAAAAGAAGACTTTGAGCCAAGGTGTGTAGCCTGAAAGCAACTGGAAAGCTGAATCATACTACTTGCAAAATCAATCCTTCCGGTCAGTCTTTGGGAGACTCTCTTATTGCCAAGAAGGGTTTAATTCAATTAGCAAAGAGCTGTGGGGAAAGGTATGTGCAACCTTGAGACTGGCTGGATATCCTTAGCTCTAAAGCAAAGTTATTTTGGGAGAATCATCAAAATTCACTTGCTTCAGCATTTAAGCCCATCCTGGATATGCTCCCTAAAACAAAAAAAGCTCTGTCTTACATTCTGTTTTTCTTTCTTTCTTTCTTTCTTTCTTTCTTTCTTTCTTTCTTTCCTTTCTTTTTTTCCTTTCTTTCCTTGAAGATTTTATTTATTTATTTGACAGAAAAAGAGAGAGACAGTGAGAAAGGTAACACAAGCAGGGAGAGTGAGATGGAGAAGCAGGCTTCCCACTGAGCAGGGAGCCCAATGTGGGGCTCAACCCCTGGCTCTGGGATCATGACCAGAGCTGAAGGCAGATGCTTAATGATTGAGCCACCCAGGTGCCCACACCCTGTGTTTCTGATTGTAACTTCCCATGAACTTTGCTACTGCTCCCTATGCCCACTCCTCTCCTAGCTTCCACTGCCTCTCTACCGAGTACCCTCATTTCATGGGCACAATCTAATTTGTCTTCTGAATCCTCTGTACGCCCCCCTCCCTGAATTGACTGGACCTATCTCCCCACCAACAAGTCTCAAGTTATACCCTCTACTCTTTAGAAAGCCACAGGGAAAGCACCCCCCCACTAATATCCTACACGATAGCTGGATACCCCTCACAGTGCAAGTCAGCATTGTGTGCAAGACCCTTGAAATTTCCCATCAAACATATGAAGAAACTGAGACCCAGAGAGGTTAAGTAACTTACTCATGGTCACACAGCTAAAAAGAACAGCAACCAACATAGCTATTATTTATTAAGCACTTACTATGTGCTGAGCAATTTACATATATTATCTTAGAATCAGAAACCTAGGGTTTGGCTCTGGCTTTAGTGAACTTTCCACTATATCTGATCTATAATTACATTTAATATAAAAATTGCTATAGTATGAATCAATGTTAGATAATGTGGGGGTGCACACCAGCTTTATTCACGATAGCCAATTTACTTGAAACAACTCAAATGTCCATCAACAGGTGAACAGTTAGACAAATGTTGGTCTATCTGAATGATGGATACACAGACATAAAAGGAAAAAACTACCGATTAGGTCCTGGGATCGAGCCCCACGTCGTGTCAAGCTCCCTGATCAGCGGGGGTCTGCTTCTCCCTTTGCCCCTCACCCTGCCCATGCTATCTCACTCTCCCTCAAATAAATAAAAATAAAATCTTTTTAAAAAGTTTACTGAACTGGGGCGCCTGGGTGGCTCAGTTGGTTGAGCAACTGCCTTCAGCTCAGGTCATGATCCTTAAGTTCCGGGATCGAGTCCCGCATCAGGCTCCCGGCTCCGCAAGGAGTCTGCTTCTTCCTCTAACCTTCTCTCCTCTCATGCTCTCTCTCACTTTCTGACTCTCGAATAAATAAATAAAATCTTTAAAAAAAAAGTTTACAGAACTGTACACTAAGAATGAGTTCATTTCATTGCACGTAAATGATATCTTACTGAAGCTGATTTTTTAAATTTTATTAACATATAATGTATTACTTGCTTCAGTGGTACAGGTCTGTGAATCATCAGTCTTACACAGTTCACAGCACTCACCATAGAGCATACCCTCCCCAATGTCCATAACCCAGCCACCCTATCCCTCCTTCCCAGCCCCCAACAACCCTCAGTTTGTTTTGTGAGATTAAGAGTCTCTTATCATTTATCTCCCTCCCAATCCCATCTTGTTCCATTTTTCCCTCCTTGCCCCCCACAACCCCCTACCCTACCTCTCAAATTCCTCATATCAGAGAGATCATATGATAATTGTCTTTCTCTGATTGACTTATTTCATTTCCAACCACGTTGTTGCAAATGGCAAGGTTTCGTTTTGATGGCTGTATAGTATTCCATTGTATATACATATACCACATCTTTATTCATTCATCTGTTGATGGACATCTAGGTTCTTTCCATAGTTTGGCTATTGTGGACATTGCTGCTATAAACATTTGGGTGCATGTGCCCCTTCAGATCACTACAGTTGTACCTTTAGGGTAAATATTCAGCAGTGCAATTGCTGGGTCATAGGGTAGCTCTACTTTCAACTTTTTGAGGAACCTCCATACTGTTTTCCAGAGTGGATGCACCAGCTTGCATTCCCACCAACAGTGTAAGAGGGTTACCCTTTCCCTACATCCTCACCAACATCTGTTGTTTCCTTACTTGTTTATTTTAACCATTCTGACTGGTGTAAGGTGGTATCTCGCTGTGGTTTTGATTTATATTTCCCTGATGCTGAGTGATGTTGAGAACTTTTTCATATGTCTGTTGGCTATTTGGATGTCTTCTTTGTGGAAATGTCTGTTCATTTCCTCTGCCTATTTCTTGATTGGATTATTTGTTCTTTGGGTGTTGAGTTGGATAGGTTTTTTGTAGATCTTGGATACTAGACTTTTATCTGATATATCATTTGCAAATATCTTCTCCCATTCTGTCAGTTGTCTTTTAGTTTTGTTGACTGTTTCCTTTGCTGTGCAAAAGCTTTTGATTTTGATGAAGTCCCAATAGTTCATGTTTTCCCTTGCTTCCCTTGCCTTTGGCGATGTTTCTAGGAAGAAGTTGCTGTGGCTGAGGTCAAAGAAGTTACTACCCGTGTTCTCCTCAAGGATTTTGATGGATTCCTGTCTCACATTGAGGTCTTTCATCTAATTGAGTCTATTTTGTGTGTGTGGTGTAAGGAAATGGTCCAGTTTCATTCTTCTGCATGTGGCTGTCCAATTTTCCCAACACCATTTGTTGAAGAGACTGTCTTTTTTCCATTGGACATTCTTTCCTGCTTTGTCGAAGATTAGTTGACCATAGAGTTAAGGAGCCATTTCTGGGCTCTCTATTCTGTTCCATTGATCTATATGTCTCTTTTTGTGCTAATACCATACTGTTTTGATGATTACAGCTTTGTAATGGAGCTTGAAGTCTGGAATTGCGATGCCTCCAACTTGGGTTTTCTTTTTCAACATTCTTCTAGCTATTTGTGGTCTTTTCTGGTTCCATATAAATTTTAGGATTATTTGTTCCATTTCTTTGAGAAATTGATGGTATTTGGATAGGGATTACATTAAATGTGTAGATTGTTTTAGGTAGCATAGACATTTTCACAATATTTGTTCTTCCAATCCATGAGCATGGAACGTTTTTCCATTTCTTTGTGTCTTCCTCAATTTCTTTCATGAGTACATTATTGTTTTCTGAGTACAGATTTCTTGCCTCTTTGGTTAGGTTTATTCCTAGGTATCTTAAGCTTTTGGGTGTCATTGTAAATGGGATCGACTCCTTAATTTCTCTTTCTTCTGTCTTGCTGTTGGTGTATATCTGTGCATTGATTTTATATCCTGACACTTGATTGAATTCCTGTATGAGTTCTAGCAGTCTTGGAGTGGAGTCTTTTGGGTTTTCCACATAAAGTATCATATCATCTGCAAAGAGTGAGAGTTTGACTTCTTCTTTGCCAATTTGGATGCCTTTTATTTCTTTTTGTTGTCTGATTGCTAAGGCTAGGATTCTAGTACTTTGTTGAATAACAGTGGTGATAGTGGACAGCACTGCCGTGTTCTCGACCTTAAGGGAAAAGCTCTCAGTTTTTCCCCATTAAGAATGATATTCACTGTGGATTTTTCATAGATGGCTTTAATGATATTGAGGTATGTACCCTCTATTCCTACACTGTGAAGAGTTTTGGTCAAGAAAGAATGCTGTCCTTTGAAAAATGCTTTTTCAGCATCTATTGAGAGTACCATATGGTTCTTGTTCTTTCTTTAATTAATGTATTGTATCACATTGATTGATTTGCAGATGTTGAACCAAACTTGCAGCCCAAGAATAAATCTCACTTGGTTGTGGTGAATAATCCTTTTAATGTACTGTTGGGCCCTATTGTCTTGTATTTTGGTGAGAATTTTCACATCCATGTTCATCAAGGATATTGGTCTGTAATTCTCTTTTTTGATGAGTTCTTTGTCTAGTTTCAGGATCAAGGTGATGCCGGCCTCATAAAATGAGTTTGGAAGTTTTCCTTCCTTTTCTATCTTTTGGAACAGTTTCAGAATAGGTATTAATTCTTCTTGAAATGTTTGGTAGAATTTCCCTGGGAAGCTGTCTGGCCCTGGGCTCCTGTTTTTTGGGAGATTTTTGACAAGTGCTTCAATCTCCTTACTAGTTATGGGTCTGCTCAGGTCTTCTATTTCTTCCTGGTTCAGTTTTGGTTGTTTATATGTCTCTAGGAATGCATCTATTCTTCCAGATTGTCAAATATACTGGTGTGTAGTTGCTCATAATATGTTCTTATAATTGTTTGTATTTCTTTGGTGTTGGTTGTGATCTCTCCTCTTTCATTAATGATTTTATTAAATTGGGTCCTTACTATTTTCTTTTTGATAAGTCTGGCCAGAGGTTTATCAATCTTATTAATTCTTTCAAAGAATTAGCTCCTAGTTTTTTGATTTGTTCTACTGTTCTTTTGGTGTCTATTTCATTGATTTCTGCTCTGACCTTTATTATTTCTTTTCTCCCGCTGGGTTAAGCTTTCTTTGCTGTTGTTTCTCCAGCTCCTTTAGGTATAGGGTAAGGTTGTATACTTGAACCCTTTCTTGTTTCTTGAGAAAGGCTTGTATTGCTATATACTTTCCTCTCAGGACCACCTTTGCTGTGTCTCAAAGATTTTGAACAGTTGTGTTTTCATTTTCACTTGTTTCCATGAATTTTTTTAATTCTTCTTTAATTTCCTGGTTAACCCATTCTTTAGTTGGATGCTCTTTAGTCTCCATGTATTTGAGTTCTTTCCAACTTTCCTATTGTGGTTGAGTTCTAGTTTCAAAGCACGTGGTCTGAAAATATTCAGGGAATGATCTCAATCTTTTGGTACCAGTTGAGACCCAATTTGTGACCCAGAATGTGATCTATTCTGGAGTATATTCCATGTGCACTAGAGAAGAATGTGTATTCTGTTGCTTTGGGATGTAATGTTCTGAATATATCTGTGATGTCCATCTGATCCAGGGTGTCATTTAAAGTCTTTATTTCCTTGTTGACCTTTTGCTTAGATGATCTATCCATTTCAGTGAGGAGGGTGTTAAAGTCTCCTACTATTACTGTATTATTGTTGATGTGTTTCCTTGATTTTGTTATTAATTGGTTTATATAATTGGCTGCTCCCACATTAGGGGCATAGATATTTAAATTGTTAGATCTTCTTATTAGACAGACCTTTAAGTATGATATAGTGTCCTTCTTCATCTCTAATTATCGTCTTGGCTTAAAATCTATTTTATCTGATATAAGGATTGCCACTCCAGCTTTCTTTTGGTATCCATTAGCATGGTAAATTGTTCTCCACACCCTCACTTTAAATTGGAGGTGGCTTTGGGTCTAAAATGAGTTTCTTGCAGACAGCATATCAATGGGTCTAGTTTGTTTGTTTGTTTGTTTTTATCAATTATGATACCCTGTGTCTTTTGAGTGGGCCATTGAGCCCATTTACGTTCAGGGTAACTATTGAAAGATACGAATTTAGCGTCATAGTGTTGCCTGTAAGGTGATTGTTACTGTATGTTGTCTCTGTTCCTTTCTGGTCTATGTTACTTTTAGGTTCTCTCTTTGCTTAGAGGACCCCTTTCAATATTTCCTATACAGCTGGTTTGGTGTTTGCAAATTCTTTTAGTTTTAGTTTGTCCTGTGGGGGTTTTTATCTCTCCTTCTATTTTCAATGACAGCCTAGCTGGATATAGTATTCTTGGCTGCATATTTTTCTGATTTAGTTCTCTGAATATATCATACCTCGTCATTTTATCCAGTTAAGAATAGATGAATGAGAGAACAAAATTCTAAAAGGGTAGCAACAACCCCTGACAGGGTGGGGGGAATAGAATAGAGCCACACACTTAATTTTGGGTATATCTTGGTCTGTTAGAAGAAACTGCCTCCCAAAATTTTAAAGAAAGAAAAATATATATACAAAAATATGGATAAATACAATGAAGGGATGGAATATGATTGTAAAGATGAAAATTAAAATAGATTCTAAAAAAGGAATTGATAAGTTGGTTGAAAAAAGAAAAAAAGGACAGAATGTGATCAGGCTGGAGACTAGAACAAAATCATATGCTAGACTTAGGATATGTTTTAATCTGTAGAAGAAACTATATCCCAAAATTTTAAAGAAAGAAAAACTTAAATGCATATAAAAAATAAGGTTAAATACAATGAAGACTATGACTATAACAATGAAAATTTTAAAATATTTTTAAAAAGGTATTGATAAGGTAAAATAGTTAAAAAAGGTTAAAATAGGAAAGAGGAAAAATTTTTTAAAAAATAGAATAAGAAAAAATAAAAAAAACTTAAAAAATTTAACATTGAAAGACTAAATAATTATGAGGGAAAAAACCCATGAATTCTATGTGCTATATTCCCCTGATCTGGAGTTCCGCAATTCTCATTGATCGGTGAACTTGGTCTCAGCTGGATGTTCCTGCTGATCTTCTGGGGGAGGGGCTTGTTGCAGCGATTTTCAAATGACCTTGCCTGAGGCAGAAGTGCACCGCCCTTGCCAAGTGCGGGACTGAGTAATCTGCTCGAGTTCGCTCTCAGGAGCTTTTGTTCTCTGAACGCTTTCCGTACTGCTTTGGAGGAGGAGAATGAAGATGGTGGCCCCCCAATCTCCGGTCCATAGGAGCTGAGATCTTGGGGCCCCACTCCTCAGTGCGCCCTCAGAGAAAAGCAGTCAATCCCTCCATCTCCCTGGTCTCTGGCTGCACTCAGTACTCACCTGGCCTGTGACTGAGCATTTCTATCTCTGGCGCTCAGCCCCGTCTGGAGTCTCCAAACCCAGTAGGTTCCTGCCGCGCGCTCCTGCGCTGCTCCTCCCAGAGGAAGAAGGTGAGTCCCCCCGGATCTGCTACTTGTGGGTTCCCTGCTGGAAGAGCAGTGGCTCAACTCTGCCTTAGAGCACGGTTTAAGGGTAACCCTGGGCTGAGAGCTCACCCCTCGGCTCCATCTCTGCATCCAGCTTCTTCCTCACCCCATACCTGAGAGCTCTGCCACACTCAGGCACTCCTGGTCTTTCTGTGACCCCGTGCGGATCCTGAGACCACACTTTCCCTGCGAGGGCTCCACCCACCCGCTTAGCCTCTGGAACAACATCCCTCAGTGGAGCAGACTTCTAGAAGTTCCAATTTTGTGGTCTGCTGCTCTGCTGCTGGCCGGGAGCTGGCCCCTTCTCTCATGGTCTCTCTTTCCATATATGTCCTCGGATTCACTTCTCTGCCTGTTCTACCTTCTAGAAAGTGGACGATTTTCTGTTCCTAGAATTGCTGCTCTTCTCCTCTTCGATCTTCTCTTGAGTTTGTAGGTGTTCAGAATGGTTTGATAACTATGTAGCTGAACTCCTGGGACCTGATAATATTTAGGTCTCCTACTCCTCTGCCATCTTGCTCCTTCCCCTGAAGCTGACTTTTTTTTTAAATAAATCACTGGTAAAGACAAAGGAATGAGTAAAAGAAGAGGAAGTGACTAATTGTCCAGGGCGGCTAAGGAAGATTGAACAAAGGAGGTGAAGAATCTAACTGGGTTCTGAAGAATGAATAGGAGGTTACCAAGAGGGAAGGAATTGGAACAGAAAAATGGAATGGTATTTTTATGTTTATCTGTTGCCTCCACTAGATATAAACAAGGGAACAGGAAGCTAGGGAGCTTGGACTAACAGCATCCTGAGAGGACCTGACAGTGATAAAGTGGTGTCATCTCTAAATAGAGCTATTGGGAGAAACTCCAATTCAGTATGTACCCTCAGGTAAGCCACACCACTTCTCTAGGCCTTGGTTCTCTCTTTTCTAAAATTGAAAGGCTGGAAAATAAGGAAACTAACAAACTGAAGGCTGGACTAAACCTTGGAGAAGGTAGTATTTCCAAGCATGTATGCTAAGTAATATTAACATGATGGGGACGGGTTTATGGGCGAGCAGTCATGCTGGTGTCCAGTGTGTATTCTGATTGGTCAATGCCTGTGCAGTAAAGGTGGTTATCGGTGTGAGGACCACCCCTGGTTATAGGTCTGCCGGAACCCCTAGGTCTGCTACTTTGAGCCACAAACCTCCCGATCCATTTTTCTTGGTATAGAGTCTATACACCAATGTCTATGAAAAACACTAGAAAACATTAAGATCCCTTTCAGAACTCACATTCTGTGAATCTGTGAGATTAGCATTTGCATTTTGCAGTGGGAGAGGTTCCAACCCCTCCCCCACAGGAATTATGCATGGGAAGCTATGGAAAGGATCAAATTGATTTTCTCTGGGAAATCTCAGAAAAGCAAAGGTAGAGAATTTGCAAGTAGGTGTAAGAAGCTTTGACCTTTGAAGACACGTTAATGTTTTTTGCAACTGGATAATAATGATAAACATCAGAAGTGCCTCAAATCTGGCATAAAATATGCTCAAGAAAAGGTGAATGAATATGACCTTTACTAAGTGGCCACAGGATAGTAGGATTATACCCATAATCCTGTAATTCCATTGGTAAATCTTAAGCTAGCCATTTATGTATATCTGTTGCCTCAACTAGACTCTGAGGGCTTCTTGAGCAAACAGAATTCGTTTTATAGCACTTCGCAAAGTGCTGTGGATATACTGTCCCTCAATGCAAATTTGCTGAGTTTAATTCAATTTAGAGATAATAGTTTGGATGGAGAACTTCCTACTTTCAAAAAATTTGCAGTGCATTGGATGGGGGAACAAGGCTAATCAACTTTAAGAACTATATGTATTACATTTATTAACATGATAAATTATGTTTATTAATATGTCAATTATAAGAATACTATTAATGAACTGTACACACAATTCAGTCTTATCTTCATTAAATACACTTTCCTGTTTACCTTTCATAGGTTGATGTAATTTATTTTTCCTATTTGTTGAGAGAGTTCTAGTCTCCTTTTCGAGACCCCAGTCTTCCTCTTGCCCTCTCCATGGCTAGCTCCTTTCCAGGCTTCTGGGCTCAACTGGATTTCAGGGGGACACCTCCAGGGCAGAGACTGAGATAAGTACTTAGGAAGGGATTCTTGGTAGCAGTAGTGAGGGAAGAGAGAGGAATGAGACAGGAAAGGAGGAAACCGAACATAGGACCCACGGAGTGGCTGGTTGTGGATAGGGGCAACTGAGATTTCTGCCCACCCCCATCCCAAAAAGCCTTTAATGAACCACATAGATCAGGCTACAGAATTGTCCTCCTAGGAGGATCAGAGGCTGTGACTTTTATCCACCAACTTTTCTCCTCTCATGTCTAAGGGTTGCTTGTTGTGTGTTCCAGTTTGCCATGTATGTGGAAAATCTTGGTACCCAAAACTACCAAGAAAGAGGCAGAATCAGAGGTGGGGGGCTGTCCACACACAGGGGAACTGACCACTGGAGGTACAGTTAAAGTCAGAGGTGAGTTAAGCCCTACAGAGGCTCTGCTAAAGCAGGTAGTCCTTCCATCGTCTTGCATAACAATATAGATTATCTTTTATTTACTGATCAAGGATATTGTTGATTTTTGTTCATGAATGGCTATTCAAGCTAACTCTTCTTTGGGAAGAGTCTGCCCCTCTGAGACGGCCCCGTTTGCAATTCTCAGTCCAGGGGCTCCAAGCGGAGACTCCACTCCTGGGTCTAATAATAGGCAGGAGGGTCAGGCAGTCTAATCCGAGCATGGCATTCCCAATCAGCCAATGAGAAATAATGAGATGTATTCTGGGACTTGCTCTTCCCCAAACTGCTTCAACACCTTTGCGCATCAGGGGCAAGCTTGTTAAAGCGTGCAGTCCACACACAGAGAGCAGAACCAGAAGCCTAGACAAAGAGAGCTTGGGTTCTGCAACGTAACTTGAGGTCCCAGATAAAACTTCATAGGAAGCAAGCTCTATTTCTGGATTTATTTTTTAAATTACCCTTTTTCCATAAATCACTTTGGGTTCAGCTTTTCCATCACTCACAACTCAATGGATCTTGTTGTATTGCCTTACTTCCCCCTCCATCCCCACCAGTAGACAATGTGTCCCCACAAGGGCCCAGACCTTATCTTTCTCATTCACCATTGTATCAGCAGATATTTGTACAGTGCCCAGAACATAGGTGCTTAATAATGGTTGTTGACTTGATTCAACTTCACCTTTGAGCAGGGTAAGATACAATAAGGAAGAAAATTCTAATGTTGAAAATAGAATGTAAGAAAAGTGGAGGTCCTGGCAGGAAATGAGGCTCAGATATCTTAACTAAGGAGGCTTTAATGAATACACTATTTAATGAAGGGACTGTTGGTCCTTCACTCAAGGACCAAGCGAGAGATGTTGGGGCATCTAGAGCCTGCAGCAGTGGGAATCCAATACTAAGCTAGGGAGAAAAGAACAAGAGGAGGAAATAGTGTCATCAGAGCTTGGGGAGATCAGAGCTGGGAAAAAGGAAGCATCCTGAGAAAGCTGGGGCTATGAAAGGAAGCTACCCATGTCAAAACCACATTGCCCCAGGAGGTATGAAATGGTGAAATTAATACCCTGTCCTCTATCTCCTCCTACAACTCTGATGAAATCCAACCAGAAATCAGTCTATAAGGGAGCCTGGATAACACAATCCCTAGACATAGCCTCCAGGAACAAGTAAAAGAAAGGCAAGAGGATGGATCATGGGTGGTCAAATGGAGAACAACTACCACAAGTACAAAAGAAGGTTTTCTTCAGATAGTAAAGAAAACGACCACACAAATGAGGAAGGAAGTCAAATATGACAGAAACCTTCAAATCAAGAGTCAATGCTGCTGTGGTTCGCTTTCATATTTTTCCACCTTGCAGTAGGTATATTTGTCTTCATTTTTTCCACTTGGACCTAATTATTGGCCTCATCTTCCTAAATGTTGTCTTTATGTATAAAAAATTTAACTATTACAGAAATTCTTAAGCATCTATAAAAGGAGAGAGAATAATATACCATTATACTACCCAGCTTCAACAATTAAAATCTCATGGACAGGGGCACCTGGCTGGCTCAGTCAAAATTGCAGGGGGTTGTGAGTTCATGTCCCACATTGGGTATAGAGATTACTTAAATAAATAAAAATTAAAAAAAAAAAAAAAGACCTCATGGGCAATCTTTCCTCCTCTATAGTTCCAACAATTACCCATCCCAGATTATTTTAAAGCAAATCCCAGACATCATACATACATATTTCAGTACATATCACTAAAGACAAAGATTCTTTAAAATGTTAGTACAATATATTACCACACAGATTTCACAGTTCCCTGATTGCCTCACGAAAAATTGTTATGCTTTGTTTTTTGATTCAGAATCCCAATTAAGGATTCATTTCAATAGTTCATTTGGGCTAACACAATACCAAAACAACAAGATTTTGCTGTTTACAGTTCTGGAGGCTGGGAAGTTCATGGTCAAAGCAGACTCAGTATCTGTTGAGAATCTACTTCCTGATTCATAGACATCCATGTTCTTGCTGTATCCTCACATGGAGGAAAGGAGAAAGGATCTCTCTGCGATGTTTTTTATAAGGACACTAATGCCATTGATGAGCGCTCTATTACAAGACCTAATCACATCCTAAAAGTCCTGTTCTCCAAATACCATAACATTGGGAGTTAAGGTTCAACATATGAATTTTGAGAGGATACATTCAGTTTACTCGTTGCAGTTGTTTGATATGTCTTTGGCCCCTTAATCTGTAGGTTTCTCCAATTTTTTTTTAAATACCTTGCAACTTTTTATTAAAGAAAAAAAGGTTAGGTGTTTCCCACAGGCTAGATTTTCTGGTTTTGTCCCTAGGGTGCCATTTAACATATTCCTTTGACCTCTACACTGATGCTTCAATTTAGAGTGTTGACCAGATTCAGGTTTGATATTTGGGGGTGGGGAGGGCAAGACAATTTCGCAGGTGATGCTATATTCTTCACTCAGAAAGCCCACGCTGGCTAGTTGCCTTTGCATGTGTGTTAGCAGTTGTGTTAGCAGTTGATGATGGTTGGCTGGATTGATTAATTTACTAGGAATTGCAAAATGGAGATACTCTACCTCTGTCATTACTCTTCCTTTGTTAGCTAGTATACTTTTTTTTCTCCAAGATTTATTTATTTATTTGAGAAAGAAAGAGAAAAAGAGCACAAGCTGGGGAAGAGGTAGAGGGAGAGGGAAAAGCAGGCTTCCCACTGAGCAGAGTGGGGCAGAGAGCCCAATGCAGGGCTTGATCCCAGGACTCTGGGATCATGACCTGAGCATAAGGCAGATACTTAATTGACTAAGCCACCCAGGCACCCCTAGCTGGTATACTTCTATAAAGAGAAACTTTCTATCATCAATTATTGGATTACCTTGTGATACAACTAATATAGGAAAGACAAAATAGATGCTTGATTCTTTGTCCTTTACCATTTTTTAACATAATGAGTTCATTCCCTGGCATCCTCTGAAGATGACCAATGGTATTTTTTTCTTTAGTGCCATTATGAGCTCATGGATTTTCAACATATTTGAAGTATTTTAATACCTTGCAATTATCCTTATTAATGTTCAAATTTCTCCATCTTTGGCCAGTGGAGGTCTATGCAAGTTGGTTCCAAGTCCTCCCTCTTTTTTTTACTAAGTGCACAGTCTCATAATAATAGTATATATCCTCATGTGTATTATGAGGTATTTTTTATTGAGGTAAAATTGACATACAACTATATTACTTGCAGGTGTGCAACATAGTGATTCGATATTTTTATATCTTGCAAAATAGTCACCAAATAAGTCTAGTTAATACCCTCACTATACATAATTTAGAATTTTTTTCTTATGATGAGTTTTAAGGCTTACTCTCATGGTAGCTTTCAAATATGCAACACAATATTATTAACTATAGTCACCATACTGTGTACTACATCTCCATGACTTATTTATTTTATAACTAGGAGTTTGTACCTTTTGACAACTTTCACCCATTTTGCCCACCTCTCACCCCTGCCTCTGGGAACCATCCATCTGTTCTCTGCATCTGTGAGCTTGTTTTTTTGTTTTTTGGTTGTTTAGATTTCACACAAGTGTGAAATCATATGGTATTTGTCTTTCTCTGACTTATTTCACTTAGCGTAATGCCCTCAAGGTCCATACATGTTTTTGCAAATGGAACAATTTCATTCTTCTTTATGGCTGAATAACATTCCATTACATTTGTCTCACATATTCTTTATCCATTCATCTGTCAATGACACTTCGGTTGTTTCCATATTCCAAGTCCCTTTGATACAACACTGCTAGTCCTGGTAGCTTCCTTACTGTCCGGTATTATAAAACATTCCAGCCTTACCTTTTATTTGAGTGCCCCACACCTGCAATCAGCCATTTCTCCAAAGGGTTCTGGTGCTCATTCCAACTCATTTGAAAATACCTGGAAACAATGGCCAGCCAGATGCCAGTGAGGATCTGTAGTGGCCAGATTATGATCTCAAAATAGCATTTTTTCAGTAGATCGTTGTTTCCAGGTATTTTATTTTATTTTATTTTTTAAAAGATTTTATTCATTTATTTGACAGATAGAGAGAGTGAGCACAAGCAGGGGAGCAGTAGAGGGAGAAGCGCACTTCTTGCTGAGCAGGGAGCCGGACGCGGGGCTTGATCCCAGAACTCTGTGGGATCATGACCTGAGCCGAAGGCAGATGCCCAACCATCTGAGCCACCCAGGCACCCCGTTCCTGGTCTTTTAAATATTGCCAGATTTACTATGGTAAATACTAAATTATGGTAAATTGTAAAAATGGGCTCAAACCCCTCCTCTTCCTGTATACCACAGGTCTCTTTGCAGTGTGACTTTGACCCTCCTCCCATTAAGGTGGAATCTGTTTCTCTAACTCGAGAATCTGGGCTTGGTTGTGTGACTTGCTTTGGCTAATGGACCACAGTAAAGGTGAAAACTTTAAAGGCGAGACCTAAAAACAGCTCATGTGCAATGTGGGCTTACTCACCGTAATGCTGGGAACAAGCCTGAGTTGGCTTCCTTGAGGATCAAAAACCACCACATGGAGAGAGGCACCCATCACCCAGCCTGTCCCGGCTGAGGCCACAGATTCATAATGTGAATTATGCTGTCCTACACAATCCCTCCCCAAACTATCCAGCCCGAGCCAGAAGACCCACCCAACTAATCCACAGAATCATGAGAAATAAAAGTGTTTGTTTTTTGAAGCCATTATACTCTGGGGTGGTTTGTTGAGCTGTAAAAGCTGATACAAAAATATATATTCTAAAGATACAGTGTATCATGGGTTCACATTAATAACTTAAGTTAAAATCCAAATCTGCAGAGTTTTTATGGAAGCCTCGATCTTCTACTGAAACTTCTTTCTCCTACTCCCCAAATTCTGTTTTTAAACAAACTGGACATGTTTACTCATTTGTTTTATGTCAAACTACACATATAAAGGTCTCAGAATAAGACAAATACTACCTCTGTCATAGAGTGGGTTTTCTGAAAACTGCCACCGAGTAGGAACTAGGATACAACATAGGAAAGGTGGGGGCATGGCGCAGAATTCGGCAGACTCCACACATGTTTACCATGACCTTCAACAATATGATTCCTGAAAACAGTTGAGGATTATTTTAATATAATTTAACTTACTTTAATTTAATTTATTTGAGAGAGAGAGAGAGAGGGAATGAGTGGTGGGGAGGAGCAGAGGGAGAGAGAGAAGCAGACTTCCTGCTGAGTAGGGAGCCAAATGGGGGCTTGATCCCAGGACCCTGAGATCGTGACCTGAGCCAAAAGCAGACACTTAACCTACTGAGCCACCCAGGTGCCCCAGTCAAGGATTATTTTTATGGTTCTTAGTCTTTTGGGTTATATACCTCTAGGTATATGCAATCAGATTACTATATTTTAGAGACATTTAGACTAACGCTTCTCTCTGTAGTTATGCCATCAACTGGAACTATTTTTAAGTTCATTTGGTTATATTTTAATTTTACATCTAATTTTATATTATGATTATGTGAAACATATACACGGTTCCAAAATCAAATATGTGAGCAAAATCCATTTGAAGAAATCTCTCTCCCCTCCATTCTCTCCCTCCCTATAGGCAACCTACTTTTTAAATGTAACAGTTTGTCCTTCCATTATAAATATATTTTTAAAGATTTTGTTTATTAGAGACAGAGAGAAAGAGAAAGAGGATAGGGGCAGAGGGAGAAAGGACCTTTAGCGGACTCTTTGCTGAGCCTGGAGCCCAACATGGGGCTCTATCTCATGATTCTGAGATCATGACTTCAGCTCAAACCAAGAGTCAGATGCTCAATGGACTGAGCCACCCACAGGTCCTCTTCCATTTTCTTATTAATTTTAATCACTTTTCTAAATGCTTTTAAATAAATTACTTTTTTGGGTAATTAGAGTAGTTTTGTTAAGCCTTACATTTATCCAAAACATCACAGTTTACAAAGTCTTCTTTGATCCAGAATTGAATTGTATAAGGGGCTTCCAAAGGAAAGCCCCTCACTTGAGAGGTTTGATTTGAAAGACCCACATTTTCCTCTCCTTAAATTTGAAAAGACAAGAGTAATCTGTGCTTTTTACACCCAAGTCATCACACAGGGGTATGCACGCCGCTGTATTGGAGAGTCTTTCTGAAGAGTGAAGGAAGTGCCATAGGTTAACTAATGCTTTCTTCCAACGGTTGGCTCGGGCTCCTCTATTCTAACTTGGTTCCACTCCAACAGCTAAATTAAATGAATAAGGATTTGTAATTCACTTGCACAGTGCAGCACATATGATTTAGAAAATGGTTGCTAGGTACCGTGGAGGATAGAACAAGAGGCAAGATCAGTACTTGACTCCAGAAGCTAAGAATCAAGAGGATTTTTTAGACCATTTCAACAACCTCCCAGCATTTTTGTCATTGAAAACAGTCCTACTTCACCTAGAAATTATATTGCCTAGGAAGCATCACCAAGCGTAAGACTTTGAACCAGAGTTTGGAAATAAATTAAGTAGCTTCTGCTTCTTTATTTCTCTTCAGATTAATTGTGGGAAAACTGCCTTCTGACTTTAGGGTCATACCCATGATTCTGTAGAACCATACCCTTGGTTCTTCAACATTTCCGTGCCAACATTCAGTGAGGGGAATGCACAGCCGCTCCCCCAACACAGAATGTTCCTGAACAGAACCTAAAGAAAAACAAGCTAACATGCTGTCAGAGAGACTTAATTGTTCCATATAGTGGTACCTATTTTTTCTCTAAGGTTTGGAACCAGAATCTCAGAGCTGGTTGAAACAGTTTCGCGAAGGATCTATAAAGTAAATGAACAGACTGAATAATTTTTTACTCCATATCTTATTTCTTAAAACTTCATATTTAGGAAAGAAGGTGAAGAAAAGGCAAAATGATTTTAATTTTTTCCAATGTTGTCAACCCTTTAGGAAGTTAAAAATGCCAAGGTCTGTGATTGTAAAACTTGAGGAAGGTATTATTTTGATGTTTTTCCATGGAGATCATTGCAAAGATACAATTGAAATTATAAATCCAAATCTCATGATCTTATAAACATTCACTTTCTAGCTGCTACAGAGTTAAAAAACAAAAGGTGATAATACTAATGTTATTACTATACTACTAAATACCTTCCGAATTTGAATTTTGTGAATACTTACCTAGATTTAGACCAGGGGTCAACAAACTATGGTCCGTAGGCTAACTCCAGCCCACTGTCTGGATTTAAGATCCTAAAAAATCCTATCCTCATATCTATTTCAGGGTCTTCTTAGTTTGCTAATTTCTTTTTCTTTTTCTTTCTTCCTTTCTTTTTTAACAGTTAAAAGAGCTTGACTTTCTGGCTAGCTAACTTTGATGCATGGGCTCCAGAATGAGCTTTATTTCCTGCCTAAGAATGGTTTTACATTTTGAAATGGTTGGGGGGAAGAAAATCAAAGAAAGAGTATGTTTCCTGGCACATGAAAATTAAATATGCAATTTAAATGTCGGCATCCATAAATAAAGTTTCAATGGCATCTTACCATATCCATTCACTTACATATTGTCTAAGTCTGCTTTTGTGCTCCCAAGGCAGAGTTGAGTTGGTGTAACAGAGACCATATAGTTCATAAGACTTAAGATATTTTCTATCTGTGTTTTTATACATAAAGTTTACTGACCCCTGTACCAGGCAGACCAGGGGTGAAGAGTACACTGATCACTGATGAGTCATAAAAGACAAGATTCCTTGACCCATGGAACTTACCACCAAGACACTAACTCATTTAAATCTCACAAATCTAGGAGAGGAGGTATAATATTATCTCCATTAATAGAGACATGTTGTTATTCTGTGCACAAGGCCACTGATGTACAGAGAGGCTAAGAACCTTGTCAAAGCCCACACGGATCCCTGAAGGAGGTGGCCTCTGCAGCTCACTCTAGAACCCACAACATGTCTGCCCATCTAAGTGGGCTGGCTACTAAGTTGTACTCTTTATTTTATTTTTTTTTCTTCTTCTTTTTTTAAATTCTATTTTAATTTTTCAGTGTTCCAAGATTCTTTGTTCATGCACCACACCCAGTTCTCCATGTAATACATCCTGTCCTCAATACCCACCACCAGACTCACCCAACTCTCCCACCCCCCTTCCCTGCAAAACCCTCAGTTTGTGTTTCAGAGTCCGCAGTCTCTCATGTTTCGTTTCCTCCTCCAATTTCTCCCAATTTACCCTTCCCTTCCTTCTCCCAATGTCCTCCATGTTTTTCCTTATGCTCCACATGTAAGTGAAACTATATGATAATCGAATCTCTCTGCTTGACTTATTTCACTCAGCATAATCTCCTCCAGTCTTGTCCACGTTGATACAAAAGTTGGGTATTCATCCTTTCTGATGGAGGCATAATATTCCACTGTATATATACACCATATATTCTTTATCCATTCATCTGTTGAAGGGCATCTTCGCTTTAAATTGAAAAAAAAAAACTGACTATGAAGACAGTGGAATAGTAATGAAGACATTATTCTATCAACGGACTGATTTGGGGATTGTTCTAGACTTACAGAAAAACTGAAGAAATAGTACAAACAGTATCAAAATACTCCCCCACCTCTGTACATGATTGCTCCTATTAGTAATATTTTACATCAGTGTTCTACATTTGTTATGATTAATAAGTCGATATTGATGTATTATTAACTATAGTCCACACTTTATTCACATTTCCTTACTTTTTCCCCCATGTCCATGTTTTGTCCCAGGATTACATCCAATTGTCATGCCTCCTTAGGGTCCTCTTGGTTGTGACAGTTTCTCAGACTTCCCTCATTTTTGAGGATCTTTGCCATTTAGAGGAGTACTGGTGAAGTATTTTGTAGAATCTGTCTCAGTTTAAATTTGCCTAGCCTTCTTATCATGATAACTAGGACTATGGATTTGGGGGAGGAAGACCACAGAGGTAAGTGTCATTTCCATCACATCAAATGTATGGGCTATCAACATGATTTTTAACTGTCTATGTTGACTTCCATCACCTGGCTGAAGTATCTGTCATGTTTTTCCACTGTAAAGTTCTTCTCCCCACCCCCACACCTTTCCATACTTTGGAGGGAAGTCACTATGCACAGCCCACACTTAAGGGATAAGAAGTCATGCTCTCCTCCTTTAGAATGGAGTATCTACATAAACTATTTGGAAGTCTTCTTTATAGGAGATTTGCCTCTTCTCCTCCTGTTTGCCTCCTCTTGTTTGCCTCCTGTTTACTGATTTACTTAATCATTTCTTTATATCAGCATGGAGTCTTGGATATTTATTTTAAACTTTGGGTCATAATCCAATACTACCCTATTTATTTTGTTGCTCAAATTTTTCCAACTTTGGCCATTGAGAGCTCTTTCAGTTGACTCCTGTGTCCCTTTAAAACTCTCCCATAAATGTGTTTTGTTGTTGTTGTTGAAAACTTCCTTACTTTCTGGTTCTACAAAATGCTCCAGACTCATTTTGCATAGTTCCTGTCTCAGTCCTAGAATCAGTCATTGCTTCAGGAGGCTTGGTTTCTTCTACTGGATAATGGTATTAAAAACCAATGTCTGGTCAATGGATATACTTGTCGCTACAGGGGTGTTGTTTCTATAAGCTCTCAGGGCAAAGAAATGTGTGTGTGTGTGTATTAATCTGTATGGTAAGCCAAAAATACACACACACACACACACACACACACACACACACACAGATATGCCAAGTTACTTACCTCGAATCCCTGGAGCCTATGAATGTACATTATCTGGAAAAATTGTCTTTACAATTGTGAATAAGATGTTGGTGAAATGAAGGCACAGAGAACAAAGAAATAGAGACATATCTTGGACATATTGTGGGTTTGGTTCCAGTCCACCACAATAAAACTAATATGAAAAAAAAAGAATCTTGAGAATATAATCCTGGATTATTTGGGTGGGCCCTAAGTGCCATCACATGTGTCCTCATAAAAGAGACACAAAGAGGAAAGACAGGCAAAGAGGAGGAAGCAAAGCGACCACAGAGGCAGAGGCTAGAGTGATGCAGCCACAAACCAGGGAATGCCCGAAGCCCCCAGAATCTGGAAGAGGCAAGGAATGAACCCTCCCCTAGAGTCTCTAGAGAGGGTACAGCGCTGCTGACACATTGATTTTAGACTTTTGGCTTCCAGAACTGTGAGAGGATAGATTTCACTTGTTTTAGGTAATCCAGTTATGGTAATTTGCTACAACAGCTGCAGCAAACTAGAATACCCTGTATATACACACATATAACTATTTCTCTATATCATCATCAGTATCTACATCATGCTAAACCTGAGTTCTTCCTGATGTCTCCAGCTCTAATTGATTACCATATGGGCCATTCTAGCCTCCTCTCTGATCTATCAGTTCCTATTTCAACAGTGAGAAGCCTGGCTCCCACATCTGTCATCAATTTACTTAACTGCTCAAGTCCAATATACATGTATAGTGTCAGCATTCCTATTCGGCCAAAGGAAACATTGTTATCAATTAGAATACAGGACTAGGTACAGTTTATTTTGCCCTTGGTCACACAGGCTCCATTCATTGCCAAAGTTATTTAGGTCAGCACCGTTTCCTTGGTCCCTTCTGTGAGGTTGTTTCATATATTCATAAGGCAGTTAGATTCTCTCGTCATAGTCTGCATGCTTTCCTTGTGTCCCCTGATCGCCCAGATAGATTTTTTAATTTGTATACATTACAATTCAGTCTTTGTGTTGTAAGGACCTGTACATTTTGACCCATACATGATGTCATGTGCACACCACTACACTATCATGAGAATAGCTTTGCTACTCTCAAAGTCCCCTGTGCTCCACCTGTTTATCTCACGCCCTCCCTGAACTCCTGACAACCACTAGTCTCTTTCCTACTGTTTCTATACTTTTGCTTCTAGAATGTCATATTGCTGGAATCACAGTAGGCAAACTTTTCAGACTGGCTTCTTTCACTTAGCAATATGCATGTAAGTGTCCTCCGTGTCTTGCGGCTTAATAGCTCATTTCTTTTTTTAAAAAATATTGTATTTATTTATTTGACAGAGAGAGAGAGAGATAACGAGAGAGGGAACACAAGCAGGGGAAGCTGGAGAAGGAGAAGCAGGCTTCCTGCCAAGCAGGGAGCCCAACGCGGGGCTCAACAACCCAGGAACCTGGGATCATGACCTGAGCAGATGCTTAATGACTAAGCCACCCAGGCGCCCTAATAGCTCATTTATTTTTATTGCCCAATAACATTCCATTATATGGATGTGACGCAATTATTTTGTGCTCTCATAGATTTTTCAACACAAATAGGTAAATACCTACCGGTGCAATTGCTGAATTGTCTGAGAAGACTATATTTAGTTGGAGGAGGGCAAGGATATTTGTGGATACTCTTATTCTAGAAAACAAAAGTATTTCAGTGATAGCATTACCTTTTTAAAAAAGATTATTTATTTATTTATTTATTTGAGAGAGAAAGAGAGAGAGAGAGAAAGTATGTGACTGAGGGAAGGAGCAGAGGGAGAGGGAAAAGCAGACTCCACACTGAGTGCAGAGCCTGACGCTAGGCTCGACCTTGCCACCCTGAGATCAGGACCGAAACTGAAATCGAGCATCAGATGCCCCACCAACTGAGCCACCCAAGTGCCCTAGCCTTACTCTTTTAGGCAGGAGAATCCACTATGTTTTAGCATCCGATTGTCTTCTCTATGTCTTTTTATTCTCCATGTCATTTATTGTCATTTACCGAAAAACTCTGAATTAGATTGTTTTTTAAAATAATTTTACCACCAGGTGCCTGAGTGGCTCGGTTGGTTAAGCATCTGACTCTCGGTTTCAGCTCAAGTCGTGATCGCAGGGTCAAAAGATCGAGCCTCACATCGGGCTCCGCACTCAGTTCAGAGTCTGCTTGGGAGCCTTTCTCCCTCCGCCTCTACACCCCCCTAAAATAAATAAATAAGTCTTTAAATAAAAAATCATAATAATTTTACTACCTTCATGTATGTAGAGTTAGGAAACTAATGGTCACATCTGTACTGACTAATAAAGTTCTCATTTATTATTAAAGAAAATGCTTTTCACTAACAGATAAGAATTATCAAATGTAGTACAATATATGTAACTGGATTCCAAACTGTATGAAAGCCATTTGTTTATTAATATATATCTGACATTCATTATACTTTATTAGGATTATAAGCTTGTCCCTTCCCCCCCCTACCAATAAGGTAACCTGTGTGCCTATGGTCTGCTTCCATTATTTTCTCTACGCATAACTAATGTTAAATATCTTTCCCTAATCTCCTTGAAGCAGGGACTATACTCATTTCAAAGCTAATTTTTAGCCCAAAGTCTGATATATATTGGCCACTCAGTAGATATTTATTAGGAGGAGGGATGGATGATCTTTTTTTTTTAAGATTTTATTTATTTATTAGAGAGAGAAAGACTGAGAATGAGAGGGAAGAAGGTCAGAGGGAGAAGCAGACTTCCCGCAGAGCTGGGAGTCCGATATGGGACTCGATCCCGGGACTCCGGGATCATGACCTGAGCTGAAGGCAGTCGCTCAACCAACTGAGCCACCCAGGCGCCAGGGATGGATGATCTTGAAGACAGATGATCTTGAAGCTAGAAAGAACTTTGGTTGTGAGTTAGGGCATCTTTTAGACAAATAACCATCATCCCAGACCTTGTTTGGACTATCACATGTTCTAAATCAGTGGAATCTGAGTTAATAAGTTAACTGTTGAATAATTTGTGCCTCTATACTCAGCACCCTTCACATTTTACTTCCACTCAGTATTTATTGTTTATTATGAACTCAGCAATGTGCAGCCAAATGCAGCCTATACGCCTTGTCCCCTAACCCAAGGTCAGTGCTGCACCCGTGGTAATTAATTACCATCGGATGTCTGGACTCACAAGATCCCATAAAGACTAGGCAAGCCAGAAAATTTCTGGAAAAATGGGGGAAATTTCAAAAAGCCAGGGAAATGTGAGATTAGTAAAGAGAGAGATGTAGAAGATCCTTAAAGGTCTTGCAGCCAGTAGGTGCCGAGCTGGCTCAGGCGTCAAGTGTCTGCCTTTGGCTCAGGTCATGGTCCCAGGGTCCTGGGATCGAGCCCTGCATCGGGCTCCCTGCTCAGCGGGAGGCCTGCTTCTCCCTCTCCCCCTCCCCCTGCTTGTGTTCCCTTTCTCACTGTCTCTCTCTGTCAAATAAATAAATAAATAAATAAATAAATAAATAAATAAATAAATCTTTAACAACAACAACAAAGGTCTTACAGCCAGGACAAAAGAAAACCACAGTACAAGGGGGAAGGTTAAGACCAGAGATCAGATGGACACAAGCCTTTTTTTTTTTAATAGTCTAGATTACAGGCCAAAATAGACTTTATTTTTTTTTAAATCAGCAAAGTGGTTTTTATTTATTTTTTTCCCAAATATGTTTATTTTATTTTTTCAGTGTTCCAAGATTGATTGTTCATGCACCACACCCAGTGCTCCATGCAATATGTGCCCTCCTCAATACCCACCGCCAGGCTCACCCAACCCCCCACCCCCTCCCCTCCAAAACCCTCAGTTTCTTGCTCAGAGTCCCTAGTCTCTCATGGTTCATCACCCCTTCCTATTTCCCCCCATTCACCCTTCCTTTCCTTCTCACAATGCCCCCTATGATTTTCCTTATGCTCCACACGTGAGACCATAAGATAATTGACTCTCTCTGCTTGACTTATTTCACTCTGCATAATCTCTTCTAGTCCCGTCCATGTTGATACAAAAGTTGGATGTTCAGGTGCAGCTAACCAAAGGGGAGGCTCAGCCCTCTGAGAGGCAGACTGGTTGGCGACATAGAGCAGATTCAGCAACAACCTTGACAGTGGTACTAAGAAGAGAGGAGAAACGCTGTGTTATTCAAGATATCTCAAATTTTAACGTGCACACAAATCACCTGGGAATCATGTTAAACTGCTGATTGTGATCCAGGGAATATTAATGAGATCTGAATTCTGATTCAGGAGATCTAGAGCGGGGGACAAGAGTCTGCATTTCTAACACGCAGTCAGATGATGTTACGCAGTTGGCCCACAGTGAAGTTGTGTTTCAGTAGAAACTACTGAATTTCTACTGAATTTCAATAGAAATTTATAGGAACTCTCTGCATTTGGCTGAGTTTATCTGGAAGTGTCCAGATTAAATTTTCTGACATCAGGCAGAAATGAGGAACTGAGAAATTAAATTCAGTTTTAGGAACATTAAATTTTACATTTTTATATACCTGATGCTATGAGAAATCCAGGATCACCACTGCTATTATTTTTCAGTATCCAGTTCAAATACACCCTCCTCCCTGCAGTCTTTCCAGATTATTCTTCTGGTTGAGAACCCATCCATCTCTCATGGATTATGGGTTGAATGTTTATGTCCCCCCAAAATCTGTATGTTGAAATGTGATGGTTTGGGAGGTGGGCCTCTGGGAGGTAACTAACTCATGAAGGTGGAGCCCTCATGAGTGGGACTAGTGCCCTGAGAAGAAAAGAGCCAGTTCTCCATGTTTTCAGCCATAGAAAGACACAGTGAGAAGTCAGCCACGTGCAGAACAGAAGACGATCCTCACCGGAGCTAAACCATGTTGGCATCCTAATCTGGGGCTTCCAAAGTCCAGAACGATAAGAAATAAATTCCTGTTGTTGAAAAACCACCCAGTTTATGATATTTTGTGACAGCAACCCAAGCTAAGAGATCGCTTTACTGGTAAAATTCATTTTAGTATATATTTCACATATTTCATGCATCATAGTTATTTACTATCAAGGCAAAGGTGTCATTATCTCCTCTTTTTTCTCTCACATACAGTGATTCATAGGAAAGTACTTGGTGACTACTCCTTGAATTGAAAATATTGGTTTAAAATAGCCTGGAAATAGAATAAGAATAGTATCTCAAGAATTAAAGACATCATAAAATCAAGCAGTTAATCAAAAAGCATTTGAGGGCGCCTGGGTGGCTCAGCTAGGTAAGCGTCTGTACTCTTGAGTTCGGCTCAGGTCATGATCTCATAGATCGTGGGATCGAGCCCCACATCAGGCTCCCCATTAGCAGGGAGTCTCCTTGAGAGTCTCCCCTTCTGCCTCTCCCTGTGCTCGCACTCTCTCTCTCAAAAATCATTAAATGACTCTTTTAAAAAAGGATTTGAAAAAAACAAAAGTGAAAACAGTGACTGTTGGATGGAAACTTCTCGAGGCAATAGAAGTTGGGGAAGTAAGGATAATTTAGGTGAAACCAGCCCAGGGTATTTTAGGTGGTTGAGTGTTTAATCTTTAAGACAGTTAAAAGACTTGAACAATGTAATTTTAGATTTACCGAAAATAAAAGGTCAGCAAGGACGTGGAGTAAAAGGAACTCTCATGAACCGTTGGTGGGAAAGTAAATAGAGGCAGCCACCAGAAAACAGTACGGAGGGTCCTCAAAAATTTTAAAATAGAACTACCATATGATCCAGCAATTCTATTTCTGGGCATTTATCCAATGAAAATGAAAACATTAATTCAAAAAGGTTATACACAAACCCCTGTTCATTGCAACTTTATTTGCAATAGCCAAGATACAGAAACAATTCAAGTGTCCATTTATCCAAAATGAATGGATAAAGAAAATGTGATATATATATATATATATGTATATGTATATGTATGTATATACATACACACACATGCAATAGAATATTATTTGGCTGGGATGCCTGGGTAGTTCAGTTGGCTAAGGGACCAACTCTTGGGTTTGGCTCAGGTCATGATCTCAGGGTCATGAGACGAGCCCTGTGTTGGGCTCTGTGCTCAGTGGGGAGTCTGCTTCTCTCTCTCCCCATCTCCCTCTGCCCTTCCCACCACTTGTACACTGTTTATCTCTCAAAGAAAGAAAGAAAGAAAGAAATCTTTTGTCTTTTTAAGGAATATTGTTTGGCCATAAAAAGCAATGAAACCTTGCCATTTGCAACAAAATGGGTGAAACTTGAGGGCATTATGCTAAGTGAAATAGAAGAGCAGGACAAATATAATATGATCTCACTTACATGTGGAAACTGGAAAAAACCAAAAACCAAAAATCCCAAGATCACCGATATAGAGGACAGATTGGTGGTTGCCAGTGGTATGAGGTGGGGAGTGGTCAAAATGGATGGAAAGTGTCAAAAGGTACAAACTTCCAATTATAAAATAAATAAGTCAAGGTAATTTAATGTATAGCATGGCAATTCTATTTAATAATACTATATTCCATATGTGAAAGTTGCTAAGAGAGTAAACCTTAAAAATTCTCACCACAAGAAAAAGAAGTAATGATGTACAATGACAGGTGTTAACTAGACTTATCGTGATCATTTAACAATATATACAAATATAGGATCGTGTGTTGTACACCTGAAATTAACATAATGTTATATGTCAATTATACTTCAATAAATTTCTTTAAAAATAAAATCAAATTTCATTGTAAAACACTAAAGCTAACAATAGTTACCACATGCAAACTTTAAAAAATATGAACAGGGGCGTCTGGGTGGCTCAGTGGGTTAAAGCCTCTGCCTTTCGCTCAGGTCATGATCTCAGGGTCCCGGGATGGAGCCCCGCATGGGGCTCTCTGCTCAGCAGGGAGCCTGCTTCCCCCTCTCTCTCCGCCTGCCTCTCTGCCTACTGGTGTTCTCCCTCCTCTCTGTCAAGTAAATAAATAAAATCTTTAAAAAATACAAGCAAAGTTGGGCTATACCTTAAAAAAAGCCATCAAGATTCATTTTCTTAATGGTAATGATATTTCTAAAAAAAATAGATGCAGAAGTGGGAGGCTGGATGGCTCAGTCAATTAAGTGTCTGTCTTTGGCTCAGGTCATGTTCCTAGGGTTCTGGGATCTAGGTTCCCTGCTCAGCGGGGAGCCTGCTTCTCCCTGTCCCTGCTTCTCATGCTTTCTCTCACTCTCTCTCTCTCTCATAAATAAGTGAAACTTTAAAAAAAAATAGATGCTGTAGAATTATTTCACACATGGGAATTAGGTTCTAATCTAAAAGACAAAAATTGGGATAGTTAAAATTCCTCTTTAAAATCCCTCAAGCCCCAGAAAAAATATAGTATACCTATATTTGTAATCAATTTTCTTTTTTGTCAAGTACCTGTAGTCGAATTCCTATAATTTAGATTTGTGAGGTAAGTATGCTATACCTATATGCTATATTGTGAGGTATATGCTATACCTCCAATATATAGCACTGGGAAAATAAGTACGCTAAAAACATATTTCATTAATATCTATTCATAATTGTTCCGGTTTTGTTCAATTAGCAAATAGCTGTTACTCGTTTGGTAAGTAAGTCCAGCATATACAACGAAGAAGAGAAGGTCCTCTGGGTTAGAAAAGCATTCCTTTGTTCCCTGAAACCAAGATCACGTGCATTGGGGCATGAAGTAGGAAGGCCTCAAGGGATCTTGGTTAGCAGTAATATTGCATATATATGCTCTCACACAGGAGGAGGGAAGACCTAAGCTATGTAAAGATCATTGAAAATCTGGAACCTGTTTCATTGGCCATGAAATCCTGCGGTGATTATCACATTCCTCATAAAAAGATGAAATGTGCATTTCATGGTTTAATAGCCTTACCAAAGTCAAGGGTGACATTCTTTTCTGCCTTTAGGATTTCATGCTATCCACCTGTGAGCTTTTGGAAATGTTACACAGCCTGCAATTGTTACTGAACAGCTGCATCTATTAGACCACAGTCTAGAACCTGGATAGAGTGATCTGATTTTGAATGGTTAGGAAAACCAGTTTTATTTGGCTTTAGAGCATACGCAGGAATATGGCTGACATATTACGATTAAACACATACCTCTGAGAGCCTGAATCCACTCAAAGAAGGGATGGGCGTTTTTCCACTACAATGATGTCAGCTCCAACTCTTTGATTATACACTCAGAGTTTTTCTAAAATATCCCTGGTTACTTTCATGACTGGTGGTTTTGCCTTGTTTCTTTTTCCCACAGGTCTCAAAATAGCTATTCATTTTAGTAGGACGTGAAGTCTTTGAGCACGAGAAACATCTGTACATTTTATGTTTTAATTTCTGTCTTTCCATCCCCAAAACTAAAAGTAGAAATGATTTCATCTTTGTTCTATAGCAAATGCTTTATTATAGTTATTAGCTTTGGCATTTCTGAGATAATTATGAGTCCTTCAGAAACATACACGCCTTCTTAGTATTGACTGTTTTCATGTTTAATAATGTCCAAACCAATTTTTAGAACCTATCACCAATTAATGTGCTAAAGTTATTTGTTCATAACTTATTTCTTCTGTGTTAAATTCTAAGCAAACTGAGAGGTAGGGTCCTATACTATACCTTACAAAAAAATGCATGGATGTTCTTTTTTTCTTATAAAAAAAACATACATTCTGGAATATTCTTTGACAATATTTGGGAACCACCCTTGTAAAACTGAGAGCATGCCATGCAAAGACATAAGTTTGACAATTTTTTTGGAAACAACTTTTAATACATTACTTGGAAACAAGTATTAATTAGTTATTTTTCACAAGTATTACTCTATAAGGAAGATTTAAGTCAATACCTGAATTTACTCAAGATTTGAAATATCCAATGGGTGCCTGAGTGGCCCAGGTCATGATCATGGAATCCTGGGATCAAAGCTCCCCCCACCATCAGGCCCTGCCCCTGGCTCCCCGCTCAGTAGGAAGTCTGCTTCTCCCTCTCCCTCTGCCCCTCCCCTGCTCATGCTCTCTCTCTGGCTGTCTCAAATAAGTAAATAAAATCTTTAAGGAAAAAAAGATTTGAAGTCTCCAGTAATATCCATATTTTTTTTAAAGATTTTTTATTTCAGTAATGTCCATATTGATTACATTTATAAATGCAGACAAAAAAAATTCAGAAATGTCAATTTTAACATCATCTTCAGAGTAGTATTTTATCAAGTGTAGTGTTAGGGTAGGCTAAACTGCTAGAATAAAGAACCAAGAGGGGAGCATGAGTGGCTCGGTAGGCTGAACCACGGATTCTTTTTTTTTTAATTAATTAATTAATTTAATTTTTTATTAACATATAATGTATTATTTGCCCCAGGGTACATGTCTGTGAATCATCAGGCTTACAAATTTCACAGCATTTGCCATAGCACATACCCTCCCCAATGTCCATACCCCTACCCCCCCCACCTCCC
>CM052813.1:22927400-22943540 GCA_028533885.1 Nasua narica
CTCCGCTTGACTTATTTCACTCCGCATAATCTCTTCTAGTCCTGTCCATGTTGATACAAAAGTTGGATATTCATCCTTTCTGATGGAGGCATAATATTCCATTGTATAGATGTACCACATCTTCCTTATCCATTCATCTGTTGAAGGGCATTTTGGTTCTTTCCACAGTTTGGCTATTGTGGCCATTGCGGCTATGAACGTTGGGGTACATGTAGCCCTTCTTTGTACTGCATCTGCTTCTTTGGGGTAAACACCTCTGGTATATATGTTTTTGTGAACGTTTACCAAGTGGCATATTTTGGACAACAGCATGTTGCACTTCTGTGTGTTTGCCTGTCTCCACTATTATACAGTTACAGTGAGAACACACAGACATATTTAAGGAAGATGTGTCTCGGGCCTATGAAAGGGACTGCCCCCCTTTTTGTGTTGTTCAATAACTTAGATCCCAATTTAAAATCAAACAAGAAAGCAGCCAAAAATACTCACATTTGCACTAAGAGCATTTCATGAGGCGATCGTAATTGAAACTGACCAGTAAAACTGGAAATAAAAGTTAGCGGGTTACATACATTTCTTCCTTTGGTCCTTAGTGACCCCCAGTCCAGACATCAGACAGGCTATAGCATCTTGAGGCAGGTGCTAAACTCATTCATGTTTTGCCCGACAAATTAACATCCACAATTGTAAGCACTTATTAGAAATGTGACAGCTTTTCAATGAAAAACTATCCTACCAGCTATAAGGAATAAGGCATGGTACGAATACAGCAGTACACCTTTCTATATCTTGTTCGTATTGGATGATAAAGATTTTGTGCACATGGATGCCTCTCTTGCATCATTTCTGTCTCGGTTCAAAGATCACCTCTGCCAAGGCATCTTTGACCACCTCATCTCGTATTCCTACATCACTCTCTATCTTATTATCTTGTCCCATTTTCTTACTACTATTTGAAATTATCTCATTCATTCATCTGCTTAGTTATTTCCTCGCTCCCCACAAGAACGTAATCTGCTCAAGCATAAGGAGTGTACCCATCTGTTTAACGATATCCTAGATAACTAGAGCAGTGGTTGGTTGGCGCATATCAAATATGTTGAACAAATTAATGGATTATGAAGTTGCAAGGGTTAGTCAGCTAAATTAATACACAGGAGGCTGAGTGAGTCTCACAGTCTCATTGAAATATCTGCATTAAAATGTTAATAGGCAGAAAATTAACTAGAAATTATTTATAGAACACATGCAAGCATCAGATAAATGATCTTTTCAAGCTTTCAAGATTTTCAGGCTTCCATTATTCAAATATGTTTTGTCAGCTCCTAAGATAGCTTTCCTGCACTGGATATCTAAATTTGTATGCAAATCTGGCACTCTCTCTGTCTACTTCTTAGAAATTTATATGCCACCCAAAGGTAGAACTAGCCAGAAAATATGTGGCTTGAATAAGGTTTGCTTTAATTCAAGGCAATTTTTATTCTCAGTCAACAGAAGTTACACACTTATCTTACTCTAGAAATGAAATTCTTTTTTTTTTCCAATCCTCTTCTCTTTGAAAGAACCATCCACATGACTGAGACTAATGTACATGTCTAAGAATGTTGAAATCATTCCGTGGTGAAATCAATGTTTCATTTTTAGTAATTCATCTAATAATTTCTCTTTCTTGCCTACATTGTAAATTTTAGTATGTGTGATGAATTGGACTATCAAAAATGGTTCCCTGTTTTCAAAAACACCTCAATAAGCAAGAAATAAATTAAGGAAAATATTGTTGCCCATATTATGTAGTTAGCTCTTATGTATTCATGATCAAACATGAGGATAACACACATGAATGAAATCAAAGGATTATGTTTTACCATTTGTTAAAATTAAGCTAGGTTGATTTGGGGCACCTGGGTGACTCAGAGGATTAAGCCTCTGCCTTCGGCTCAGGTCATGATCCCAGGATCCTGGGATCGAGCCCCACATAGGGCTCTCTGCTCAGCAGGGAGCCTGCTTCCCCCTCTCTCTCTGCCTGCCTCTCTGCCGACTTATGATCTCTCTCTCTCTCTGTCAAATAAATAATAAAATAAAATCTTTAAAAAAATTAAGTTAGGTTGATTAAAATTAGCCTAGAGCCTCCACCTCTGGTAGATTCTCCACCACAAACTTCCAAAAGAAAGGCTTCTTCTCAAACATCATATCTGTGACACTAGTGCTTACCCCAGACCCTGTGTTAGGGTTTAAGAACGGTGTTACTGCTGTGTTGGAGAATCTCTGTAGGGTTGTATATAGGTACATAGTTGGGGGTAAAATTTCATCCTCTTGGATGCTCTCAGGTCAGCCAGTTTACAGTCTTAACTTTCATTGTTATAATTTAAAAGTCAGGAGACTTTTACTTAGAACAAGGAATTCCAGTCTACATTCAGAAGCCAGTGGGATGGAGGTGGGCAAAATGGGTGAAGGGGAGTGGGAGATATGGGCTTCCAGTTACAGAATGAGTAAGTCATAGGGATGACAAGTATAGCAGAGGGGCACCTGGGTGCCTCAGTTGGTTGAGCATTTGACTTCAGCTTGGGTCATGATCTTGGGGTCCTGGAATTGAGCCCTGCATTGGGCTCCTGGCTAGTCTCTCTCCCCCTGCTGCTCCCCCTCACTTATGCGCTCTCTCTCTCTCTCTCTCTCTCTCAAATAAATAAATAAATAAATCTTAAACAACAACAAAAAAAGAAAGGTACAGCATAGGGAATATAGAAAAAAAAAAAAAAGAAGATTCAAAAACCCTGTGAAGGACAGTGGCTGATTCACCTACATATAGTCAACCCCAGATAAGTAATAGTTTAATCAATTACAGTAATTCTATTTCTCTTCCAAAGTGGGGTGATGAAAATATTCTTGGGTTACCAATGACAGACTTTCACTGAGGAATCCACCAACTCTGAAAGGTGCTGTGACTTTTGTAGTTTGATTTAGTGAAATTATGAACTCCTTTATTGTTTAAGCCAGCTTGAGTCAGGATTTTTGTTATGTACAGCAGAAAATAGATCCTCTAGGAAAGGATTCCATTGCCGTGATTCCAATTCACTAAGAAGGACCTCAGAGTTTGGGTATCACTATAAATCAAATGCTTCAGAGAGCTTCTTCTCCTAGATTCTGAGATCAGGGCCCTCTGAGCCTCAGATAGATCTCTTTTTAACTTTTTAGAGGCTAGGAGAATTTGGTTTAGCTTGACATTTTTTTGTAACGGTCCCTGAGCTCTCTGAATATTATCACTAGTTTTACCCATTTATTATACATGCTTTGGGGAGCACTTAGGATTCTCCAGGGTTCAAAGACCCAGTACATTCCAATGTGGCATCTTTTTAGAAAAGTAATGCCCAGAGTTTCAGTGCCTATAGATAGATGAGGGGCTCAATTACTGCACTAAAATAACCTAAATCTGTGGGTTTGCATTTTATAGTTGCCTCTCTGACCCTAAAAACAAATGAAAATGAGATTTACTGTTACCACTGAGATCGTTCGTTAGGTCTAGTCTGATAAGTAGACCCAGGGTGTCTGAATTTCAGCAAGATGTTCCAACAAAGCCTCTCGTGCTTTATACACAAATTGGACAAAAGTGAGCAGGCTATTGATTTATACTAGCTATTGGTATTATTGATTTATATTTGTCATTAATATTTAAATGTTCAGACCTTCAGAATGCTGATTAATGGATCAGGTTGGCTTTGATCCATTAATCAGGTCAACTTAGAGAAAGTTCTCCAGTACCTGCTTTGAAGCACTGTCATGAAACGTGCTCTATTCGGTAGTTTTCTTTTTTTCTCAATATTTTTGTCAGTGAACAAAATGAAAGCACAAAAGCATGTTTTTGGATCATTTCCCAATGATACAAAATTGAAGAAAGTGTCAACATGATGGGTAGATGCAGCAGAATCCAAAAACAATTAGACAAGCTGGGTCAATGAGTCAAATCTAAAGAAGGCTGTTTTCATAAGTAATATAGAAAGATGGTGAAGATCTTGTAAAACATTGCTGAAAAGAACTTGGAGTAAGTAAGACGAAAAAGGAGGTAGCATATTCATGTATTTGGAGGACTATCACCTGGAATTAGAGACAGACATATTATCTGTAACTCCATACAGTCCGCCTAGGATGAACTTTTGGCTCAGTGAGTAAAGGACTCCAATGTTGGAGGTAAGGATCTATGTTAGAAAAGAATGATCTAGGGGCTCCTGGGTGGCTCAGTTGGTTAAGCATCTGCCTTTGGTTCAGGTCATGATCCCAGGGTCCTGGGATGGAGCCCTGCATCGGGCTCCCTACTCAGCGGGGAGCCTGCTTCTCCCTCTGCCTGATGCTTCCCCTGCTTGTGCTCGCTCTCTCTCTCTGTCAAACAAATAAATAAAATCTTAGAAAGAAAGAAAGAAAGAAAGAAAGAAAGAAAGAAAGAAAGAAAGAAAGAAAGAAAAGAAAGAAGGAAGGAAGGAAGGAAGGAAGGAAGGAAGGAAGGAAGGAAGGAAGGAAGGAAGGAAAGGATGATCTGGAATAGGTCATAGCAATGTAGTGAGATTCCTATCGTTTACAAGTTCAAACCAAAGCTGAGTGGCTATATGCCATGAGTTTCATGTTATAGATAACTTGAAGAAAAGGAACTCTAAACTCTCTCCCCTGGGATTTATTTTTAAATTAACCTGTCATTTTTAGTGTTTGAGTTGGAGCATTTCATTGCCTTTATATTGATTGTAATCATTTAAATATTTGATTATGTCATTCTGTATTTGTGATTACTACACGATTTATGTTTGCTCTGCTCTCTGTTCCTTTTTCTCTCTCTTTTGACCTCTTTTGGATTGATTGATTTTTTTTTAATTCTACTTTTAATCTCTATTCACTGAGAGGTTACATATTTCACTCTTCTTTTGGGGGCTGCCTTAGAGATTACAACATGCAGTTTTCGGGTTGCCAAGTCTTAATAATAACGTCACTTTTACTCATTCCCAGTACAACAGGAGGTTTCTGGAACAATGAAAACCCATATACTTCCCTCCTAAATTATGTACCATTGTGGTCTTATATTTAACTCTATAAATATTTTAAACTGTGTAAGAGATTATTTTTGTTTTAAATCATAAATACACATTTAGTTTTACTAACACCATTGTTTTTATTATTCCTCATTCCTTCTGTATCCATGATGTTCTACATCGATGCGTTTTCTTTTTATCTGAAGTGCATCCTTTAATACTCATACTATGGCCTTGCTGGTGATGACCTCTCCTTTAATTTTTTTGCTTGAAAATGTCTTCATTTCTATTTCATTTCAAAAGAGTATTTTCACTTTGGATAGATTACTAAGTAACTATGGCAGTTAATTTCCTCTTTTTTTTTTTTAAGTTTTTATTTAAATTCCAGTTGGTTAACAGACAGTATAATATTAGTTTCCGGTGTAGAATGTAGTGATTCAACACTTCCATACAACACCCAGTGCTAATGAGGACAATGTCCTCCCTAATCCCCATCGCTGATTTCCCCCATTTCCCCACCCGCCTCCCCCTTGGGGAGTTTGTTCTCTATAGTTCACAGTCAGTTTCTTTCTTTCTTTCTTTCTTTCTTTCTTTCTTTCTTTCTTTCTTCCTTTCTTCCTTTCTTCCTTTCTTCCTTTCTTCCTTTCTTCCTTTCTTCCTTTCTTCCTTCCTTCCTTCCTTCCTTCCTTCCTTCCTTCCTTCCTTCCTTCCTTCCTTCCTTCTTTCTTTCTTTCTTTCTTTCTTTCTTTCTTTCTTTCTTCGATCTTATCTATTTATTTATTTAGCACATATGAGCGGTGGGGGGTGGGCAGTAGGGAGAGGGAGAGAGAGAATCTCAAGTGGACTCTGCGCTAAGCATGGAGCCCAAGGCGGGTCTCGATCTCACAACCCTGACATTGCAACCGGGGCCAAAATCAAGAGTCAGACATTTAACCAGCTGAGCCACCCAGACACCTCCACAATCTATTTCTTGGTTTGCCTCTCTTTTCCCTTTGCTCATTCATTTATTAAATTCCACATATGAGTGAAATCATATAGAATTTGTCTTTCTCTGACTGATTTATTTCCCTTAACGTCATGCATGGTAGCTCCATCCATGTCATTGCAAATGGCACAATTTCATTCTTTTTTATGGCTGAGTAATATTCCATTGTATGCTTATACCATGTCTTTTTTATTCATTCATCAGTTGTTGGACACTTGGTCTGTTTCCATAATTTGGCTATTGTGGATAATGCTGCTATAAGCATTGAAGTGCATGCATCCCTTTGAATTAGTATATTTGTATCCTTTGGGTAAATACCCAAGAGTACAGTTGCTGGGTATGGCAGTTATTTTCTTTCAGCAAATTGAGGGGGCCATTTCATTGCCTTCTGGCTTCCATTATGTCTATTGAAAAGTAAACTATCATTTTAGTTGTTCATTTCTAAGACGATCTGCCTTCTTTTTCTAATTGCTTTTAAAATTTTCTCTTTTTCTTGGGTTTTGGCAGTTTTACTCCAATGTGCCTAGATAGTCTTTCTTTTTCCAATCTTGCTTGGTTTTCTCAGAGCTTCTTAAACTGGATGGCCGGTGTCTGTACAAGAGTTATTTTGTGTGTCACTATGATCCATATACTAACATATCCACAGATTCAGGTCACAGCCCTGAGTCCCATCCCCACCCTTGCCCTCTGTGGTGACCACTCCCAGTCCCTTGTCACACTTGAGCTCAACCTGCCAGCATCTCACCGCGTGCACTCCCTATGTACTTTCATCTCCTGCCCTGGGGCTTCCCAGTGTGGCTGAGGCATGACATAGCAAGGTACTCACTTGGCACTCACACATACACAACCCTGAAGTTCAGGAGTTAGCACCTGAGTGGGGGACTCTACCCAATGCAAGAGGAGAGCTGGTGGATAATTTTCTCTCTTTCTCCTCTTTACCAGATTGTTGGCATAACAGTTGCATATATACAGAAGAGTCCTTGTGAGACTAAATGATGAGCTTGGCACAAGTTTATGGCCAGGTTGACAAAACACATTCTTTATATTTATATCATCTCTTTCTTTGTCTCACTCCATTTTTACCTCCTGCTCTTATGGGATTAAGAAAGTGTTATGACAAATAAGCATTTGCTTCAGGCTCTGTTTTCTAAGTGATCTGAGCTATGCCAAGGTCTTCGATCAGCTTAGAAAATCCTCAACTATAATCCCTATATACTTCTTCTGATCTACCTCCTTTTTCCTTTTCTTCTGGAACTTTAATGAAATGCATGTTAGATTTTTTCCCACCAAGTCCTCTGGTTCTTATCCTCTCTTCTGTAATATTTATCTGTTTGTCTCTTCATGCTTCACCTTGGATATTTTCTTCTGTCCTATTTTACAGTAATTCTCTCTCCAGCTGTGTCAAATCTGATCTTAAACCCACCCACTGAATTCTTAATTTCAGTTACTGTACTTTTTCAGTTCTAAAATTCCTGGATACTTCCTTTTAAAAAAAAAAAAAAAAACCTTCTCTGTCATTTCTACACAGTTTTCAGTTTTCTGCTGAAAAATTTTTTTTTAAAGATTTTTTATTTATTTATTAGAGAGAGAGACCGAGAATGAGAGGAGAGAAGGTCAGAGGGAGAAGCAGACTTCCCGCAGAGCCGGGAGTCCGATATGGGACTTGATCCCGGGACTCTGGGATCATGACCTGAGCCGTAGGCAGTCGCTTAACCAACTGAGCCACCCAGGCGCCCCTCTGCTGAAAATTTTTTAAAGATTTTATTTATTTGCTTGAGAGAGAGAGCAAGTGCAAATGCACAAGTGGGGGAGAGAGGCAGAGGGAAAGGGAGAAGCAGACATGTCACTGAGCAGAGAGCCCAACATGGGGCTCGATCCCAGGACTCTGGGATCATGATCCAACCTGAAGGCAAATGCTCAACCAACTGAACCACTCAGGTGCCCCTTTGCTGAATTTTCTGTCTTAAATTTTATGTATTTGTTTATAGTATGTATATCTATATGTTAGTTCCAATATCCAGAACCTCTACAGATCTAATTTTTCTGCTTATGATTTCTAACTGGTCTTCATTCATGTTGTCTTACTCCTCGATGTGCCTGGTTTTCTATAAGTTTGTGCTCGATATTGTATTCAAGCAAGTCCTAGGATATTATCTTTCCCCAGAAAAGAATTGCATTTATTTTGATCGGGTGTCTATAAGGACTACCATCTTGGATTACGTTAGTCAATTTCAGAGACTAAGGTTTTCATGGAACACCCAGATAACTAGGAGCTGGGTTGCAGTTTGAGTAAGGCTGTTAGGCTTTGATTTCCCCTTAGTTCTAGGGTTCCACCTTTCGGTATAGTAGATTTACCAGCACCTTTCCCTTAGTGGGCCCTGAACTCCAACTTTTGTCCCCCTCTTAAATCAAAGCTGTCAAAAAGCACCACTCAGTCTGTCAGCTGGCAAATGTCTCAAAGGCAAATAACCTCAGATGTCAAGATCCCTGTCTTCTCTTGGATTTTAGCACCTTTTCTCCACCTTGTTAGCTTTCTGGCGCCTTTGAGTAGATGCTTTCTATATTTTGCCCCGCTTTTCTGATCATCACCAGTGAGAGTATTGGTCAAGCAACAGAAGAATCCTGTGTCTGGCCTAGAGATGCACTGAGCATCTTCACTTCCAGAGTAAAGTCAATATTTTTATTTGGTTTTTATAACTTGCAGGTATTTTGGTTGATAGAGCAACAGCCTATTGATCTATCTATATAATATATATGTGATATATTTAATACTTTATTAATAAAATGGTAATACATGCTTTATGATGATAATAGGATATTTAGACTTAATTTCTAAGACTTTAAAATATTCCATTTTAATTTAAATTTTCAGTGTAAACATAAAGTTGGAAATTTTGATTTTGCCAAGTACATTCAAAATAATAAAAACTGACATCAACCATCATCATTGTTTCACAAAAGAAAGAGAATTTGAATGCCAAAAAATCGGTCAGGACATAATCTCATGAAAGATCATCTTCAAAACTGGATAAATTAGTGTTATGTAAAGCTCATTACCTTTTTATTTTTCTCCTTTCATCATGGATCAGCGAAAATTTGATTATCTGGAAGGAGAAATGTACAGACTAGTATTTTGGAGCAACTGTTTTATATTATTTAGTTTATTTTCTACAATGGCATTTAAAAGAGAATAGAAAAATCTAAATATAAAACTTATTATTGAATAAAATTCATGTAGGTCTCCAATGAAAGTCTCTCTAAATTACCACTTTTATGCTAAATTAAGACAGATTCTCAAATCATGTGCCAGCAGAGTCAAGCTTGCAATGATTCTCTTCCATGTTGATAAAGAAATCTGACAAGTATTTATACTGTAGGAATACAGAGATATTCCTAAAAAAAGAGGTCACATTGCATTTCCAAGTCGACATTTGCCCAGAGTTATGATTTATTCAGAATGAAGAGTAATAAACTGTCCTTATCTGTAAGATGAGATGATTGTCCATATGGAAAATCCTAAAAGGGGAGCCTGGGTGGCTCAATGGGTTAAAAAGCCTCTGCCTTCGGCTCAGGTCACGATCTCAGTGTCCTGGGATGGAGCCCCGCATCGGGAGCCTGCTTCACCCTCTCTCTCTGCCTGCCTCTCTGCCTACTCGTGATCTTTCTCTCTCTGTGTCAAATAAATAAAATCTTTTTTTTTCAAATAAATAAAATCTTAAAAAAAATCCTAAAGGATATACAAAAACGCTAAAACTAAAATGCTAAAACTGTTAAGTTCAACAAGGTCATAGGATACAAGATAAACATACAAAAATCTATTGTATTTCTATATACTATCTGTAGAAATGTAGACACCAAGATTTAGAATGTGATATCATTTACAATTGCTCAAAAAAGGGAGAAATGTTTAGGTATCAATCAAACAAAAATGTACAGGACTTGGATGCTGAAAACAGTGTAATACTAATGAAAGAAATCAAAGAAGATATAGACAAATTGAGAGACATACCTTGGTCATGGCTTGGAAGAGTCAACATAGTAAATGTGCTAATTCTACCTAAACTGATACATATAGGTTTAATAGGATTTCTAGCAAGAGCCCAGCAAAAATTGTTTGTGGATATAGACAAATTATTCTAAAATGTACATGGAAAAGCAGTAGACTGGAAGGAAGTAGACTAGCTAAAACAATTTTGAAAAAAAGAGGAATAAAATGGGAGAAATAAGTCTATGTGGTTTCAAAACTTATTGTATAGGTACAGTAATAAAGACTGTGATATTGGGAAGGGATAGACACATAGACCCAAGGAAGAGAGCAGAGAACTCAATAATAGACCCACAAAAATATACTCAAGTGATTTTTTTTTTTACTCAAGTGATTTTTGACAAAAGTACAAAAGCAATCCAATGGGAGAACAATAACCTTTTTGGTAAATTGTTCTGGAACGGTTGGACACCCACCAAAAAATGAACTTTGACTTCAATTTGACACCCGATATAAAAATGAACTTCAGTGGATTACAGATTTAAGTATGAAATGTAAAATTATAAAGCTTTTAGAAAAAAGCATGACAGAAGATCTTTGGGATCTACGGCTGGGCTAAGAATTCTTAGACAATGCTAAAACCATAATCCAAAAAAGGAAAAAGCAATCAATTGCCTTTCACCAAAATTAAAAACTTTTGCTCTGTGAAAGAATCTGATAAGAAGATGAAAAACAAGCTACACACTGGGAGAAAATACTTGTGAACCACATAACTGACAAAAAATATATAATATATTTATATATATAACATATATAAAAATATATGTAGGAGTATAAAACAACTCCCAAAACTCAACCGTAAAAAAAGCAAACAGTCTAAATAAAATATGGGCAAAGGGTATAAAGAGACATTGTATTGAAGAAGATATGCAGGTGGCAAATAAGTACTCGAAGAGAAATTTGACATTATTACCCATTAGAGAAATGGAAATTAAAACCACAATGAGATATCACCACATATCTATGAGAATGGCTAAAATAAAAAATAGTGACAACACCAAATGCTGTTGAGGAGGCAGAGAAACTGGATCACTCATGCATTACTATTGGGAATGTAAAATGGTACAGCCACTCTGGGAAACTGGCAGTTTCTTAAAATGCAACATGCAACTCACCTACAACTTAGCATTTGCACTCCTGGGCATTTTTTCCATAGAAATGAAAACTTATGTTCACACATAAATTTGCATGGGAATACTTACAGTAGCTTTATTTGTAATAGCTCTGAACTAAACACAACTTAGAGGCCCTTCAACAGGTGAATGGTTAAACAAATTGTGGTACCTCTATACCATGGGATACTACTCAGCAATAAAAAGGAATGAAATATTGATACACATATTAACCTGGATGAACCTCAAGAGAATTGTGCTGAACGAAAAAAGCCAATCCAAAAAGGGTACATGCTATATGGCTCCATTTTTGTAACATTCTTGAAAAAAAATTATTGAAAGGGAGAATAGAGTAGTGGTCACTCAGGGCTAAGGTACAGACCGGGGCTAGGGGGAAGTTGATATGACTAAAAAGTGCAATATGGTAATGTAACTGTCCTGTATCTTGACTCTTATCAATGTCAGTATTCTGGCCAATACCTAAAAATAACAAAATTTTTATTAACACACGCACATATAATTTATCTTCTCTGTCCTTCAAAATGTGAACTTCTTGGGGCACCTGGGTGACTCAGTCGTTAAACGTCTGCCTACGGCTCAGGTCACGATCCCAGAGTCCTGGGACCGAGCTCTACATCGGGCTCCCTGCTTGCCGGGAAGCCTGCTTCTCCCTCTTGTGTTCCCACTCCCCCTGCTTGTGTTCCCTCTCTCACTGTGTCTCTTTCTGTCAAATAAATAAATAAAATCTTTTAAAAATTTTTTAAAAATGTGGACTTCTTTAGAAAATTTCCTGGCAACCTAAGATTCTTCACTAATTACCTTAATTTAGTGTTATTCCAAGGTCTCAAAATCAGAATGTATAATCTAAGTTGACATTAAATTATTAAATCACTATTCATAGTAAGAAGGCATCAGAAAAATAAAACATGCCAGGATGGTGTAATTGGAGGACATCTGCAGGTCCACATAATCGTCAGTAATGTTAGAAATTTACAAGAGCAAATTATATAACCATCGTTTTAAAAATTCAGTTTAACGAAATCTGTTTCCTCCTATATACTTTTAAATAATGGTATAAAGAATAAGGATGACAAATTTAGGAGGTTATAGTGAATTAGGCTTTTTGCCAAAAAACAAATTGGAATTTGGCACAAATGACAATGTCATGTTTGCACTTAAGTTTTGCCCTATATAAATCAGAGAGAAGACATTCAACTACCCTTTAATTCCAATTCATAAAATAAAGTTCATTTGTTTAAGGATTTTTCAATATTAGAAGTATTAAGTAGGGCGCCTGGGTGGCTCAGTTGGTTGGGCGACTGCCTTCGGCTCAGGCCATGATCCCTGAGTCCTGGGATCTAGTCCCATATCGGACTCCCGGCTCTGCGGGAGGTCTGCTTCTCCCTCTGACCTTCTCCCCTCTCATTCTCAGTCTCTCTGTCTCTAATAAATAAATAAATAATCTTTAAAAAAAAAAGAAGTATTAAGTAAACTTAGCTAATGCTTAAAATAGAATTCTTCAAATTAATTTTATGGTCTAGTATTAAAACCCTCTAAACCTTAGTAAAAGATCTTAGCACAGAAATATTCCTTAAAGATTTCTTACAATTACTAATTGTTGGCCCAGTGCCAACAGAGCTAAGGTGCCTCTCTTAGGTCCTAATCTTATAATTCAGAAGTAAGGATCCTGAAGAATACTTTAATAAACCAAAGTTACATTTTCATTTGGTAAAGATATTTACCTTTAAGCAATGGTCTCATAACTCAGTTGAGTAATTGATTTTTACTTAGAATAGAACAAGGATCTTCTCTAGGTAGAAAACTATTATAAGATTTAGTTCCCTAAAGACTGATCCCTTTAATCTATTTTAAAGTATTTGTGCAAGTTACAGAGTATATTCTACTGCTTGGCATTTTCATGAAGTTCACACTTTTATTTCTTCCGTTCTGGAAAGATTTTCTCAAATAGCATAGCTCACATAAAGCAATAAAGATTTTATTTCATTTCTTTTCCTTTTCTTTCTTTTTTTCCTGGAAATCTTTGACACTTCTTATTTTAGATTTGTGTAAGTCCTTGGTAATGTCTAAAAATCAATCAAAAGAGAAGAGCCACTGAATTTGGGATTTGGGGATTTTGTTTGTTAATTTTCTATGGAAGTGGGTCATCCGCTCTTGTTCAAGGATAGTTTCCAAGGGAAGCACATGTCCTTTACCAGCAGTGGTCTACCCTTATTAGCTTGAGACGAACTTACCTTACCCAAGTGGGGGAAAACTTATTCACAAACTAGAGGCATCTTGTCAAGATCTGACTTGAAGGAGGCTCTTTTTTGAGGTCAGGAGTCCCTATCTTTAGGTCTAGCGGAATGATTCTTGGATGGAGATCTTAGCAGGGTGATATTAAAAACGTTTGACTATGGATATGGCAGAGTTGGATGCCCAGACAGCGCATGAGAGTTACACGATCAGAGCTGGATCCTTGTCCATTTAAAGATATCTGACTTTGGGAATTCTTAAATAGCAGAAGTTGTTTCTTCCTATTTCATTATGCACCTAAAAAAAGAAAACAAATTTAACCAATCAGATCGCGAGAGAGCTAGGTCTTAAAGCAAACATTTCCAAACCCCACAGCAAATCCTTGCTGCCAGCCCTCAGAGCTTTTCCCCACAGCCTGACTTGACTCATCCTTGCATTTCTATGAAATGTATCTATTTTTTCCGAGGGTGAAAAGCAGAGATGCTTCGGGAGGGTTTAGGAAAGAAAAGTCTTTGTGCCAATGTGCCCTTCCTCCTGCGGATGAGATATAATGAAGGGAAAGAGACAATGTATTCGCACGGATGTTTGGAGCTTCCCATGAACGGGGTTTTCTCTCTGGTGTCTATCCTCCAGGTGGCAGCAGTCCCTGTTACTGAAGAAAGGTCATCTGGTCAGCACCCCGTTCGTGTGTAGGGGTCTCGCTGTGATAGACTGATGTCGCGGTTCACCAAGACCGGAAGCAAACGACTCTTCCAGACTCAAATCTTATAAAAAGAAAGACTCGCCTAAATTCTAACCCCAACAACTCGCAAACCTCAGGAAATAGCTTCCCAAATAGCCCTAATCATGCGTGGCTGTCTGACCTCATGTGGCAGGAATGGCTCGCTGTTCGCAGATAATGGGTTTCCACTTCCTAACCGCACAGTTAAACTATACACATTCCCCAGCCTTCAGGGCAGTTAGATGTGATTACCGGACTGAATTTAGCTGATGGCTTACAAGCGGTAGTGACTTTACAGAAACAAGTGTATGCCTTCTGTCCCCTTTTTCCTGTTCCATTTTGCAGACAAGGAGACCCTAAACATAGAGACACAAGACAGGAAGAGTCTGGGTTCTTGAGTCACCTCTTGGAGAACAGAGGCTGGATCCCACTGACAAGGAGTAACACCCAAGTGAGAAGCTTAGTTCTTTTGTGTTTGAACCATTGCATTTCTTGGTTCCTTTTTTTTTTTTTTTAGATTTATTTATTTGAGAGAGAGAAAAAGAGAGAGTCAGCAGGGGACAGGCAGAGGGAGGGAGAGAATCCTGAAGTAGTCTCCTAGCTGAGTCCAGAGCCCCATGCAGGGCACCATCCCAGAACCTCGAGACCACAACCTGAGAGGAAATCAAGAATCTGTGGTTCAACGGCAGGGATGGCCACTATCCCCAATGCTGTTCAACATAGTACTAGAAGTCCTAGCCTCAGCAATCAGACAACAAAAAGAAATAAAAGGCATCCAAATTGGCAAAGAAGAAGTCAAACTTTCACTCCTTGCAGATGATATGATACTTTATGTGGAAAACCCAAAAGACTCCACTCCAAGACTGCTAGAACTCATACAGGAATTCAATCAAGTGTCAGGATATAAAATTAATGCACAGAAATCAGTTGCATTTCTATACACCAACAGCAAAACAGAAGAAAGAGAAATTAAGGAGTCAATTCCATTTACAATTGCACCCAAAACCATAAGATACCTAGGAATAAACCTAACCAAAGAGGCAAAGAATCTGTTCTCAGAAAAAAATAATGTACTCATGAAAGAAATTGAGGAAGACACAAAGAAATGGAAAAACGTTCCATGCTCATGGCTTGGAAGAACAAATATTATGAAAATGTCAATGCTACCTAAAGCAATCTACACATTTAATGGAATCCCTATCAAAATATCAATTTATTTCAAAGAAATGGAACAAATAATCCTAAAATTTATGTGGAACCAGAAAAGACCACGAATAGCCAGAGGAATGTTGAAAAAGAAAACCAAAGTCAGCGGCATCACAATTCCAGACTTCAAGTTATATTACAAAGCTGTAATCATCAAGACAGTGTGGAACTGGCACAAAAAGAGACACATAGATCAATGGAACAGAATAGAGAGCCCAGAAATGGAACCTCAACTCTATGGTCAATTAATCTTTGACAAAGCAGGAAAGAATATTCAATGGAAAAAAGACAGTCTCTTCAACAAATGGTGTTGGGAAAACTGGACAGCCACATGCAAAAGAATGAAACTGGACCATTTCCTTATACCACACACAAAAATAGACTCAAAATGGATCAAAGACCTCAATGTGAGACAAGACTCCATCAAAATCCTGGAAGAGAACCTCTTCGACCTCAGCCGCAGCAACTTCTTCCTCAAAACATCTCCAAAGGCAAGGGAAGCAAGGGCAAAAATGAACCACTGGGACTTCATCAAGATTAAAAGCTTTTGCACAGCAAAGGAAACTGTCAACAAAACCAAAAGACAACTGACAGAATGGGAGAAGATATTCGCAAATGACATATCAGATAAAGGGTTAGTATCCAAAATCTATAAAGAACTTCTCAAACTCAACACTCAAAGAACAAATAATCCAATCAAGAAATGGGAAGAATATATGAACAGACATTTCAGTAAAGAGGACATCCAAACGGCCAACAGACACATGAAAAAGTGCTCAATATCACTCGGCATCAGAGAAATACAAATC
>CM052813.1:22944040-23044900 GCA_028533885.1 Nasua narica
GGGGGGAAATCGGAGGGGGTGTTGAACCAGGAGAGACTGTGGACTCTGAGCAACAAACTGAGGGTTTTGGAGGGGAGGGGGTGGGGGGGGTGGGTGAGCCTGGTGGTGGGTATCGAGAGGGGCACGTACTGCATGGAGCACTGGGTGTGGTGCATGAACAATCAATCTTGTAACACTGAAAAATTAAAATAAATTTGGGAAAAAAAAAAAAACATATATACCAAGGGGCGCCTGGGTGGCTCAGTCGGTTAAGTGTCCAGCTCTTGATTTCAGCTCAGGTCATGATCTCAGGGTTCTGGAATTGAGCTCTACATCCGGCTCCCTGCTCAGTGCGGAGTCTGCTTGAGATTCTTCCCGTTTCCCTCTCCCTCTGTCCCTTCCCCTGCTCGTACTCTCTCTCTCTCTCGAATAATAAACCTTAAAATAATATGGATATACCAAGATGCACTCCTGCCCCGAAGTCTCTCTAATATTACCTTAAAAACCTTAAAACAATTGCAGGAAATAGCATGTTTTTATAAATGTTTATAATGGCCCCAAAAGTATAAAGTGGCTCATTTTGAACACAATGTTATTTATACCACCTCAAAAGATGGGAATTATTCTAAGAGGATTGTGTTTTCTGAAAATTCATGACTTAACTCCTGCAGTTACAAGATTGTAAAGGGAAGCAAAATTCACATAAAAGAGAGGAGATGTGGGACTGAGCTTGGGTGGCTCAGTCCATTAAGGGTCTGCCTTTGGCTTAAGTCATGATCTCAGGGCCTTGGGATCAAGCCCTGAAGGGGGTTTGCTTGTCTCTCTCCCTCTGCCCCTCTCCCTGTTTTGCTCTCTCTCAAATAAATAAAGGAAATCTAAAAAACAGAAAGAGAAAGAGCGAGCAAGAGAGAGAGAGAGAGAGGAAATGCCACATGACCTGACATATCTAAGATAGTTAGTAAAGGAAAATTAAAAATTAATGAAGATGATTAGGATATGGGAGGAGTTTCAAAAGAGGATAAGTTAACCATCAAAGGATTAAGAAAGGCCTCATGAAAATCTGGTTACACCCTCTAATATTTTGCAAAAATACTCATGCTGTGAAAGTCCATTATGAAGGATGGCATCTCCACTCTCCTATAAAAATCAATGCTAGAATTCTTCTTCATTCTTTTATCAAATGCTTACCTGAAATTATTTAAATTTTGTTCAATATAAGATAAATTTTTTACATAGAAATAACACAACTTTAGAATAGATAGAATAATAGAAAAGAAATAACGCAAAGAAGTATGTAAAGGAAATAGAGGGGATAAAATGGAATTCTAAACAACAAAACCAAACTTGATTTACCCAAAGCAAGGCAGGGAAGGTGTGCCTGACTGGCTCAGAGAGAAGATCATGTGGTGACTTTTGGTCTCAGGGTCGTGAGTTTGAGCCCCATGTCGGGTGTAGAGATTACTTAAGTAAATAAAGAAATAAACTAAAAAAAAAAAAAAAAAAGGCAGGAAAAAACCAGAATAAAGAAAACATGGGACAAATAGAAAACAAATAGAAAACCTACCACAATAATTACACTGTAATTACTTGCACTGAATATAAAACTTAAATATTCCAATTAAAAGGTAAAGATGAACATAGTAGATTTTCAAAAATGCACCAGAACTGCACTAGACCATAAATTCATAAACACACCAATCCCATTCTTAGGTATTTATTTAAGAGAAATGAAAGATATACGTCTGCAAACAAACATATGCAGTAATGATTGTAGTACCTTTATTCATAATAGCAGAAACTGGAAACAACCCAGAAGTTCACCAACAGGAGAGAAGATAAAGACCTTGTGGCATGGCCATATAGTGGAATACCACTGAGTCATATGAAAGGATTGACCTACCGGTACACGCAGCAACAAAGAAAACAAACACGACAAAGTACATACTAGAAGATTTCTTGGATATGAAGTTCTAGCAGCAGCAAATGTAATCTATTGTGATAGAAATCAAAATCTTCTCCCTCTGGGGCTAAGTAGGAGTTGACTGAAAGGGGCACAAGAGAACCCCCTGCCACGATGGAAATATTCGGAGTCAATACGGTGTGGGTTGCACGTGAGGTTGTATGTGTGTATGCATTGGTGAAATGATAGAGCAGACAGTTAGACATGAGCTAGAGGCAAGGATGGTGATAAATAGGTGACATGTGAGAAGCCTAGGGGCACCACATCCTGACTTTGTGGCTTCCAAGACCCCTCAATATCCTGGCTTTCTGACTTCCAAGATCCTGGGGCTAACAGACTAAGGGCCACAGGCACAGAACATGTGCTCTCCTATTCCACTTCTGCCCGAGGGTAACCCCTAGACTCATTATAATGTATTTGCATTGTGGTTTTGGCTCCACCCCCATGACACCATGCGGGCTGGTTCCGGTATAAATATTGTAGAGTAAAAAACTCGCCCTCCCAACCATGGGAGGAGTCCCCCAAAGGATTGGAAGCAGCCTCCATTAGAGACCACTCCATCCATGACCCAGGCAAAATATAAATTATAATTAATATATATCAAGTTCCTAAGTAAAATTATTTATGTAAAAGTATTTATGTGAAACTTTAATTTCAAAAAATCAGTGCCTTATGCTTTTACATCAAGGCAAAGAGGATAGAGATTTTGGGGGGATTTTTGTTCTTTTCTTTCTTCTTTTTTTTTTTAAACTATCACTGCCTTTTAAAAAACTAGAATGGGTAAAAAAAAACTAGAATGGGTATATTGGCTATTGGTATATTTTGATTTTTATTTCTGAAATTTGGAAATTTGCATTTTCTAGAAAAACTAATCGTTGAAGAAAGAACAATATTTACTGCTTTAAATCACAAAGCTAAAAAAATAAAATAAAATCACAAAGTAGCCACTTCATTCTCTGTCTTTGAGGCGGGGATGGGGGGTGGTCCTCAGAGTAAATCAACTGTCCCTAATTCTACTATGATTTTGAAACCAAGTAGAAAACAGTAGAGGATCTAACACTGGATTCATGGTGCTCCTCGACAGGCTCCAGAGTTGGTCCCACCAGTAGGTGATCTCTGGTTGGCTATTGATTGGTTAATCACATATAGGCTGACCATTATATCCGTTCATCTCAGCCCGAATTTTCACCTATGGTCCTACAGTAACTATGAGAGCCTCTTCTATTCTCAAAGATGTCCTGGTTTCAATGATAAAACATATGGCGATCCTAAATATAAAGGAGAGCTGTCTGGGTGGCTAAGTCGGTTAAGCACCTGCCTTCAGCTCAGGTCATGATCTCAACATCCTGGTATGGAGCCCCAGCGCACTCAGCAAGGTCTCTCTCCCTCTGCCCCTGTGCACTCTCTCTCTCTCTCAAATAAATAAATAAAATCTTAATTAAAAAGATTAAATATAAAGGAGAAATCTTATTTTAAAGATTTCTTGGTTTACAGCTTCATCATAATAGAAGAAATAGATACTATGACTTAAGCCTGGAAATGAATACTACTTAGAGAAACTGGAGGCTATGTCACTGCATTCAGTACTAGAACCCTCAAAGGAAATGGATTATCAAGAAGTTTTAAAAATAGAGGCGCCTGGGTGGCTCAGTCGTTAAGCGTCTGCCTTTGGCTTAGGTCATGATCCCAGGGTCCTGGGATAGAGCCCCACATGGGGCTCTCTGCTCAGTGGGGAGCCTGCTTCCTCCTCTCTCTCTGCCTGCCTTTCTGCCTGCTTGTGATCTCTCTGTCAAATAAATAAATAAATAAATCTTTTAAAAAAAAAAGAAGTTTTAAAAATAGTTGGTGTGAAAGAAAGGCACTTCAAGTAAGACCTAGGGATTGAGACTGCTGCTATTGCCGTGGTTTAACTTTGCAAGGGAGCAAAGGGTCTCAAACACCTTTGAGAGAGGAAAAAGAATTCATTGGTGGATTACACTCACAGATTTTTTCAAATTTTTCCTATTGCAAAGGATACTGCCATCACATCTCAGCACACTTGCCTCGTATTTTAGTAAAGGAATTTTCTAATGTACAGTTGTTGAAAGAATTAAGACTCGGGAAGAGATTTTACAAGAAAGCAAAAAAGACAGATCACGCCTTTGGAGGAGACGCCTTTGATCTGGGGTAGTGGCAGTGAGGGGGGACAATGGTTGGGGCATATCACAGATCTTCTGCTTGGAGCCACTCTGAACTGAACTTTTATTTAAAAAATAAGCATCTGACTCTCGATTTTGACTCAGGTCATGATCTTGGGGTTATGAGATCGAGTCCCAAATTGGGCCCTGTGCTGAGAGTGGAGCCTGCTTGGGATTCCCTCTCTTTCCTCCCCCCCATCTCAAGTGCACGATAGATAGATAGATAGATAGATAGATAGATAGATAGATAGATAGATAGATGATAGATAGATAAAAATAATACCAAATTTCTATTGGTATTTGGTACCAATAAATGGTACCATTTACCATTATGGTAAATGGTAAATCCCGTATGAGGGATTCTGGGAAGATGACACTGATAAGTGTAGTTTTTAATCTCCCCAAATATTTTCCTAACAGTAGGCAGAGCGATTTAAGATAGCAAAGTGAAAATATCTTATCCAAAGTGTGGGTGGGCAGGCACAATCTACCAGCAAGGAAAGAACAATATGGTGTCTGCATCTGTATAGTACAAAGAGCAAAAGTTGGGCTTCCAAGGGCTCTGAGAACAGGAAAAAACAAAAAACAAAACCATTTCACTAACAAATCTTATTTGGGCATGAGAAGGAACAAAGTACTGCTACATGCTATAATGTGGATGAAATTCAAAAACATTATGCTGAGTAAGTGCTGTGAAATGTGTAAGCCTGATGACTCACAGACATGTACCCCTGGGGCAAATAATACATTATATGTTAATTAAAAATTTTTTTTTAATTAAAAAAAAAGAAAACATTATGCTGAGAGAAAGAAGCCAGGCACAGGAAATCACATTCTGCATGATTCCATTTATATGAACACAATAGGTAAGTCCATGGAAATAGAAAGCAGATGGGTGTTTGCTGGGGACCAGGAAAAGCAGAATGTGGAGAGACTGCTTAATGGATACAAAGTTTCCTTTGGGGGGTCATGAAAATGTTTCCCAACTAGATAGACTAGTGGTTGAACAACATGGTGAATATACCAAATGCACTGAATTGTTCACTTTAAAGTGGTTAGTTGATTTTATGTGAATTTCCCCTCCATTAAAACAAAAGAAATTAAGCTCCCTGACAAATTTTGATGAACACGCAACACCTTACAGAATATCATTCCAATGACCTTTCCTGTGGAACGTAGGAGATAAAGAGCTTTGGAGAAGCAAAAAAGAAGAGATACATTGAATATATAATATATAGTGGCAATATGCTTTAGAAATATAGATAGCACAACTGTAAAAAATGAACCAGATATGCAAGACCCACATGAAAAATAGAACCAAGGCACTGCTTACATTATCAGTGTTCAAAAAAGAAAGAAAAAAGTCATAGTTTAGTGTTTGGAGAAACACACGGGAACCTGCCAGTGTCTGGTTAGATCTGACATATATAGACATATAGGCATATATCTGACATATAGAATCCAGAAGTCAGGTGTGCTGTAAGGTTTTTTAGGTATTCTAGTGTGATCCTAAGAATTCCAGTTTAAAGCAGACTTAATTGATGGATACCATAATTTGCCTAATTCAACATTCCTTCTACTTTATACTCCCTGAGTGCCTTCTATACAAAGACTGAGAGCTAAACTTTTATTTACCCTTTTCCTACAATTGCTTGTGATCCCAAACAATGTTGCAACAAACATCCCTGTACATGTGCCTTTTGTGACCTGTGTGGATGTTTCTCCGGCTTCATGCAATATGGGGTTATTCTGTCCTAGAGGATATAGGATGCTTATTCAGTTCCCCAAGTACCCCTGGACTACTTTCCAGAATGGTAGTGACTAAGTGACTCTCCCAGCAAAGTATGAGGGTCCCATTTTCCTACATTCTCGCCAATATTTGGTGTTTTAAGATATTCTAAGCTTTTCCCATCTGCTGGGTGAAAAGTAACATAACCAGTATGTTGAACGACCTGGATTTGATTTAAGGAATGTAATTAGAAAACATCTTCCTATCTTTTTTTTTTTCCTTTTCAACTTCATTGGGTCAGCATTTCAGGGAAATCAGGACAATTTTATATTTTGCTTCTGTAGCTATTGATGTTTGGTCCAAGGGTACATTCAAACTGTAGTCTCTGTTTGGGTTTTTCATGAAGGGGTTTACAACTTGATGTTTTGATATATTTATATGTTGTGAAATGATCACCCCAATCAAGCTAATGAACATATCCATCATCTCATATGGTTACCATTTTCTCTTTCTTTCATTCTTCCGTTCTTTCTTTCTTTGCTTTTGTATCCTTTTTTTTTTTTCCTGGTGACAAGAGCACTTAAGATCTCCTCTCCTCACAGACTGCAAGTACTCAGAATAGCAGTGGACCCTTGAACAACACGGGTTTTGAATTGCGTGCATTTTTTTCTGATATGGTACAGCACTGTAAATGTCTTTTCCTTATGACTTTTTTTAAATAACATTTTCTTTCCTCTAGCTTGGTGTATTATAAGAATACAGTATGCAATATATAACATACAAAATATGTGTTAATTGACTGTTTATGTTATTGGTAGGGCTGCTGGTCCACAGTAAACTATTTATAGTTAAGTTTTGGGGAAATCTAAAATTATACGTGGATTTTCGACTGCTGGAGGGATCAGCATTCAAGGGTCAACTGTATTGTTAACTGTAGTCGCTGTATCGTACATGAAATCTCCAGATCATACACATTTTATGAATGGAAGTTTGTACCCTTTGCCTAGCAGGTTCCCTCTTGCCCTTTCCCCTACCCTCCAACCCCCAGTAAGCACCATTCTACTCTGTTTCCATGAGCTCAGCTTTTTTTTTTTTTTAAGATTTATTTACTTATTTATCTATTTGAGAAAGAGAGCGCGCGCGTGCATGTGCGCGCGTGTGATGGGGGAGGGGAAGAGAGAGGGAGAGAGAGTCTGAAGCAGATTGCACACTGAGCGCGGAGGTGGGCATGGGGATGGGGCTGGATCCCACAACCACAAGATCATGACCTGAGCCAAAACCAAGAGTTGGTTAAACTGAGCCACCCAGGCACCCCTGAGCTCAGCTTTTTAAAGGTCCTTTTTATCTAGTGTTTTGTTGCTATTTTTAAGTAGGCGTTTCTTTATTGACTTCCTGTCTGGATGTTTGATACATTATTGAAAGGGGAGTACTGACTCCCACTATTATTGTATTGCTGTAAATTTCTCTCTTCAGATCTGCCAATGTTTGCCTTATGTACTTAGGTGCTCTGATGTTGAGTGCATATACATTCATAATTGTCAAATCTCTCTGTTGAATTGACCCTTTCATCATAGAATAACCTTCTCTGTCTCTAGAGCCAGCTTTAATCTGCTTTGAGGTTTATGCTTTCCTATTGTTTAGCAAGTTTTCATTTCAAGTTGAAGAACTCCCTTAAGCATTTATTTTAAGGTGGGTCTAATGATGTCGAATCCCTTAGTTTTTGTCTGGGAAAGATTTATCTGTCCTTCCTTTCTAAACAATTCTTTTGCCAGATATAGTATTCTTGGTTGGCAGTTTTTTTCCATTTAGTTCAATGGAAGAATATATCATATTCATCGAATATATCTTTTAATATATCATATAGTCTCTCCTGGCCTGTAAGGTAACTGAGAAATCCACTCATAGCCTCATAAGGGAAATCTCTTCCGTGTGACGAGTCCCTCTTCTCTCATTGATTTCAAAATTCTCTCTTGCCTTTGACTTTTTTAAGATTTTATTTATTTATTTGAGAGAGTGAACAAGAGAGAGCACAAGTGGGGGGAGGGGCAGTGGAAGACGGAGGGGCAGATTCCTCACTGAGCAGGGATCCCCACATGGGACTCAATCCCAAGACCCTGGGATCATGATCCTGAGCTGAAGGCAGATGCTTAACTGACCGAGCCAACTAGGCACCCATTTGCCTTTGTCTTTTGACAATTTAATTATAATGTGTCTCTATGTGGACCTCTTTATATTGAATCTATTTGGGATTCTTCGGTCTCCCTGAAGTTTTCAGAGATTATTTGTTTAAATAATCTCTCTGCCCCCCCCCCCCCATTTCTCCTTTTTCTTCCTTTGGGACTCGCACATGATTTACTTCATGATGTCCTATTACCTGTAGGCTTCTTCACTTTGTTTTATTCTTTTTCCTTTTTTTCCTTCAGCTGGATAATTTCCAATGGTTTTTGAGTTTGCTGATTCTCTTTTCTGCTTGACTGAGTCTGTTGTCAGAGCTCTCTGTTGCATTTTTCATTTCATTCATTGTATTCTCCAGCTCTAGAACTTCCATTTGGTTCTTTTTTAATGATTTCTATCTCTTTGATGAACTTCTTGTTTTGTCCATGTGTTGCTTTCCTGATTTGTTGAGCTGTCTATCTGAGCTCAACTGAGCTCATCTGAGCTCATTGAGCTTCTTCAAAATAATTATTTTAAAATTCTTTGTCTGGTAATTCACAGGTATCCATTTCTTTGGGGCTACTGACTGGAAATTAGTTGTGTTCCTTTGGTGCTGTCATGTTTGCCTGATTTTTTGTGTGTTCTTTGTAGGCTTGTAAATTTCTGTCAGCACATTGGAAGAAGCAGTCACGTCTTCTAGACTTTAAGGACTAGTATCAGTAGGGAGAGACTTTCACCTGTAGGTAGGCACAAGGGGGCCAGCTGGGGGTGTATGTGGTAGGTCTGGTGCCACTTCTGGGGACATGTGGTGATCCCCATTCTGTGGATACATTCTGAGTTCCATAGAGTCCAGGCATGATGTCACTTCACTGAGTCTGGTGGGCACGTAGAACCTCCAGATCTGGAGTGGGTGGGTGTGAATATGTGGTAACAGGGCTGTGGAAGGGAGGCAGGCCATACTGGAAAGGGGGTACATTGGCCTGGGCTCCCCATGGCTCCAGCACCTGAGATCTCCGTTGACTAAGACTGTTTAGGTCCTCAGCAGTGAAGGCTATGGGGATCCAAGGAAGCAGGAATCCTTCCTTGGATCCCTATGGGGATCCAGGAAGGGCTGCTAGAGGCCTTAGTAGTAAAAGCCACTGGGGTCCTTTTGCTCTCCTTATCCCCCTCAGAAGAATTCATGGTGTAGGGGATTCCTCTTGGCACCAGGGCCGGGGCGGGGCGGGGGGGGGGGCAGGGGGGCGCAGGTAAAATGACTCCTACCTTCTCTGTGTGGCCATCCTTGGTTTTTGTGTTTCACTGAGTTGCCGTACTTCTTAATTATAATCTAGAATATTCCCAGGATATTTCCATCCATGGATAGTTGTTCAATTATTATTCTGTTAATTTTTAAAATTATAGTATAGTTAACATACAGTGGTATGTTAGTTTCAGGTGTACAATATAGTGATTCATGTTAGCTTATTTTCTGGGAGCTTTTCTGGGGGAGGCGCTGGGACCTCCTGGTATTCCATTTTGCTAAAACCACTCTTTCTTGGGACGCCTGGGTGGCTCAGTTGGTTGAGCAACTGCCTTTGGCTCAGGTCATGATCCCGGCATCTTGGGATCGAGTCCCGCATCGGGCTCTCTCTCCTTGCTCCGCAGGGAGCCTGCTCCTCTCTCTACCTCTGCCTGCCTCTCTGCCTGCTTGTGTTCTCTCTCATGTTAAAAATGAATAAATAAAATCTTTAAAAAAAAAAAAAACCACTCTTTCTTTCTTGACTTCTACTCTCCCCTTAAATTATTTAGTGGAAAGTTACTTTCCCTGCTTCTATTTTAAACTGTAGCCATTCCCATGACATGTCTCTTACTTTTAGGAAATAAGAAAACAAAAATAAAAATAAATAGAATAGAAAGATGAAGCCTTTGGAGATCAGCTGTCCTTATCAGCTTGTTTTCCCTTTGAGTGAACTCAGGCTGGTAGGCCAGCTCTTTGCTAATCTACTGAAAGGATGAAGGGAATGAATCTTTAGGACCATGCAAATTTGTACCTCCTGAGCCGTGTGCTTAGGCATGCTTTGTCCTACAAAACAGTTTACCTCTCAACATTGGAGCAGTCAGCAAGTCTTTCTCTCTGTCTTTAAATTTTTCCAATGATCAGATACCAGGCCATTTTGTCTCCCTGGTACGTTGGATGAATAGAAAATTCTAAGTAATCTTGCTAAAGCCCGTCTTAGCCAAGGCGAAGAGGAAGTCATCCCCTATACTTCCATCCTGGAGATTGGCATTACAGAACAATGCTCTCCAAAGAAACCTTCCTAACAAATTCTCTTTTGACCTTTTGTAGCCTCAATTAGTTTTGACACTAACTTTGGAATTCCTGCGTATTGGATGGAATAAAATCTTTTATGCTTCGTAACTAAGCATAGAAGGGTCATGAAGACTTTGAGAATGGTTCTCACTCTTGGCTGGACATTGGAGTCATTAGAGAAGACTTTAAATATCCCTATGTCCTGGCTAAACCCTGACCACTTAAGTCAGAGTCTCTGGAAATGAGATCCAAACATCAGTAGTTTTCCAAGCTCTCTAGGTGATTCCAATGTGCAATCAAGGCTGAGAACGCCTGCTTCTGTAGAAACAAAGGCTTTGAAAGAGGAAACAGAATTACTTGAATTGCTTCACGTGATTCAACATAATTTCCAGCAGCTTCCTGTTGATCAAGGAATCAAGGATTTATTTGGTTCATCTGGTGCATGCCTTCTAAAAGCAGGCGGCCCAGTTCCCTTCCTTGTTGCAGTTGATACGGAAGGGTGTGATGCCTCAGTCGTGTTTCTGGGAGTTTCCCAGAGTATGCATTTTGCTTTCTTTCTATTGTTTCTGTTTCCTCCTGTGTGCTGAATTTTGTTGCTGGACTTTCAAGACGTGCTCCCTGTCACTTGGTTTGGAGAAGCTTTTATGCAGTATCTGAAAAGGTGCTTTGGTTTCTCATCAATTGCCTGCTATGTCCACCAGCGAGTGCACCCACAATCTCAGGTGAGTGACTCTGGCTCCCCTTTGCTTGGCTGACTCTCCAGAATCCCACTATTGGCTGTGGCTTCTCACTTCCCCTTTCCTGTATAAACAGCCCTAAGGACCAAGATATTGGCTCCTACTACACGCCAGCCATTGCTGAAAAATTCTTTACGGTCTGTGCTTTCCATGTATGATCTTTCATAATCTTCTCAATAATGCTATGAAGGGAATACTATTATTATCCCTGTGTTAGGGAAACTTTCTTAAAGTTGACGAAACAGAATATTTTATGACTGTTTGCTCCTACAAGACTGAGCCTATTGAAAACAGGTGTGTTCTTTCTTTTCTAAGTAGTGAATGAAGGGTTTTGAATACACTGGGCACTTGTTAAATGCTTGAAGCACATATTCTGACGTCTAGTGTGATGCTAGGTGTGGTTGAAAGACAGTAACAAGGCATTTCTTGGGAACTTGCTGGAAATACAGTCATGACCCTCATCCTAGACCTATCAGGAACCTGGGGAGAAGGACAGGACTCCTTATGCTGACAAGCTTCCTTTCCCAGCCCCTCACCCCAGAGAGTTCTGATACACACACACACACACACACACCCTGTTTTGAAAATTTCTGCTTCAGTGACTTTCAGTCTGGCAGACTAATGTGAAAATCACTTAAAAACATTCAGATTGGAAACCTGTTAAAAGCCATATTAATGTTTCCCTGTTAGGGGGGGAAAAAAGAGGTGCGAGTTCACCCCACAGCTTTGGTTTTTCGCCTTCTCTTGCTTTGTGGCTCTTCGTGCCTTCCTTTCCTTTCAGGCGTGTGCTGTTCGGAAATCCCGGTAGGAGCCAGCTGATGTTTTGCTTGTTTGCGTGTAACACTGAGAGCTTTAGCCCCCAGACAGGGATATGAAACCGTCTTTCCCACCTAATGAGTTGGAAGAGAAAGGAATATTCGTTTGTAGAGGTGTGTCTGTAGAGCACTGAGGAAGCACAGCGTACTTTCATTAGCGTGAAACTTCACAAAGATAGGCATCGGCCTCACCTGGAAGGCTTGTAAATACAGATTGCTGGGCTCCGCTCCCAGAGTTTTCAATTGAGTCTAGGGCGGTGTCTGAGAATTTGTGTTTCTAACCGGTTCCCAAGTGAGGCTCAGGCCTCCGCTCTGGGAAGCGCCCTTTGAGAACTACCGAGGATACACAGAGATAACCGAGGCAGGAGTTGGGTGGAGGGGTTGGAGAGCGCCTCCTAGAGGAGAAATGCATGAACTTATGGCTACTTAGGGCAATTGCTGTTCTTGTGGGTTTGGATGTTATTTTACAACCGAATTCTGCCCCCCCCCGCCCCGCCCCCTTCATGATAGCTTATCCACTCTCACCCTCTGCCTCCCCTAAGCCTATTTCTGGTTCCTGCTTTAGTAAGTAATCAGTCTCCGGCTGACTTTGGCTTGCTCTGAGAAGGATTTCTAAAAGGACAGGTTTCATTTCCAGGTGGTAGGAGTTTGAGAAAAGTGAGCGCAGAGAAAGGCTCCTATTTCACGAACAGAGCTTAGCATGTAGAGTCAGAGGTAAATTCCAGTGACACCGGTGGAGTATGTAGGGAGGGAAGAAACTAATGCAAAACTTCATGAACCGAAATGAAGTGTGTGTGTGTGTCTATATATAGAATTACCTAGTGGTGAAGATTCTTAAGTGTCCATAATGCTTTTGGTAAAGTAGAACACTTAAGACTGCCGTGTCTCAGTAATATTAAAGTAAAAATGTCGAGTGAACGTGTCTAAGCCAAGGGAGAGATCTCCTTCGTGTCCTGCCTATGACTTGTTTTCTCCTTTCAATGACCCAAGTGCTTGAGAGGGAAACAGAATTGGTTGTAGCAGTTCCTGAAGCCACTATTATCAAATAATCCAGAAACACATAGATATGGAAGTCCGTAGTATAGCGATTTGTGGATTTCTCATTCTTTCCCCTCAGTTGCCGAGAAATTATGCCGTAGACAAACCAGAGTCTTCTTACTCCTGCTCCTGGGTGCCTTTCTGTGCCTCCTGCTGGAGTGGCAGATGGGGCTTAGGGACCAGAGGCCACTATGATGGTTAATTTTATGAGTCAACTTGGTCACAAGGTGCCCAGATATTTGGTTAAACATTATGCTGGTGTGTTTGGGAAGGTATTTCTGGATAAGGTTAATCTTTGAATGCGTAGACTGAATAAAGGAGATTCCCTTCCCAAATGTGGGTGGGCATCATCCAATCACTTGAAGCAACAGAACAAAAAGGCTGACCCTCCTGCACACAAGGGCAAACTCTTCCTGCCCGACTGCCTTCTAGCTGGAGTATTTGTTTCACTGCCTTCAGGCGCTATCTAAAATATTGGCTCTTCCTGAGTCTCAAAGCTGGTGTTACAACACCATTGGCTGTCCTAGATCTCGAGCTTGCTGATTACCGATGTTGGAATTGTTTCCCTCTGTAATTGCACCAGCCATTTTCTTATAGGTGTGTGTGTGTGCACGTGTGTGCACGCGCAAACACACACCCCCTACATCCTATTGGTTCTGTTTTCTAGAGAACCCTGACTAATACAACCGCAGATGGTCCCAAGCACAGCACAGCCTGGCCATAAGCAACTTTTCTTGTGCACCTACGGAGGCCAGCAAGAAGGTGTTTTGAGCTCAGTGATTCCTGCTAATGAACTGGTCTTGAAACAAAAAGCTGAGCCTTCAGTGTATTCATACTTAACCAGGCTAATCTAATCTCTACTTTAGTTTAGACCCAGGCTAGATTAGCTAAATTTACAGTAGAATTCTTGGGTTGGTTCCCACAACTTGTATTTGACAATTTTCTCTAGAGCAGGGGGTCTCGAGCTTGGTTGCACACAGAATCACCTGGAAGGTTTCTAGAAGTCTCATTACCCCCAAAGAGATTGTGGACAAAGTTAAGCAATCTCTTATGGGAAGGTTTGGATATTCATATTTAAAGCCTCTAGGTGATTCTAATGTTCCCCCAACTCTGAGTCCAGAACATCCTACATTTTGCTAGAAACCAAATGTTATCTAAATTACAGATATGAGTCCCAATGTCCCTCTGTTGAAGTATATATACCTACCAGACAAATTTGGTCCAGAAAAACAATACATGTTTAATAACGGATTCTTCTCCATGACAGAATGCAATGTCCTTTTGTAGAATAAAGTTTATAAACACCTTGATGATGCCTCATTAGCCTGAACCTAAAAGATGGGTAGTATTATGACCACTTTTGAGATAGTAACACTGAAGCTTGGATGTATTGTAACTTAGTTTATAGAGCTAATAAATGCTGAAGCCAGAATTAGAACTCAGGTGTTGGTGGATCCAAATTCAAAGTTCTGTCTACCCACTGACCTGCCTATCAGTATAGAAAAATAGTATGTTCCTCTGTGACCCAAAGTGTTCTTACTTTGCAATGAACTCCAGATGCCTACTAGGAGTCATGTAATAGATAATATAATTTATGACAATTATCAGAATTGTTGGGTTATTAGCAAGTTAGTAACCTAAACCTCAATTTAAAATAACTTTTTTTAAGTAACTTAAATTTCTTAAAATAGGCACGTTCAAAATACTCATTGAAATAATACATTCGAGAAGCATTCAATTGCTGCTGACTTTTTCTTAAGAGTTTGTCACGTAGATGTCACTATACAAAGATTTTATTCATTTCACCGCGGGAGCGCACATGTGTATGTACAAGTAGGGGGAGTTGGAGAGGGAGAGGGAGAAGCAGACTCTCCACTGAGCAGGGAGTTTGACTGGGGACTGGATCCCAGGACCCTGGGAGCCTGACCCGAGCCGAAGGCAGATGTTTAACTGAGTCTCCCAGGTGCCCTGTCACATTTTACATTTAAACAGAAATTGCTTTCCCGATCTTGATCACCTATACTTTCATTCTGCTTCGTTCTTGATTGTCAGCAAGTATGAAGTCAGTCCTCACGTATTTCCCATCTTTGTTGTCGTTAGCCCTTCCTGCTCTTCCCCTCCGAGCCTTTCCTGGGAGCGGGAGAGAGTATCTCACTTAAAACTGTGGCTCCGGGGATATAGAAAAAAACTTTCTCATTTCATATTTGACAAACCTAAAAAGCAGGTAGTTCTATAGAGCATGAAAAGCAAATTTTCTGCTTAGATATTTAGCTAGCAAGTGGCAGAGCAAGAACTCAAGTCCAGGTTCATGTAGTCCTAAGGACCATGCCATCACTACCGCTTACCCTTCAAGATGACCCCCAGACTGACCTTTCCAACTTTCCTGATTTTTTTTTTCTCTGGAGATCCTACTGTCTTAAGGACTTGCCCTGCCCCAGTCTGAGTACTTCAACCCACAGAGATTAGACAGGCTATACTAGTATGTAATCCTTTGACTTAATTTCTCTGTCAATGTTCTGCTTCTCCCTATTGCCAGTTACGGTACTAATCTTGGATGAGCTACCATGTGGTGGGCCACATTAGCTTGCTTCCCAGTGGTTGGTAAGCTCTTAGCCTCAGACCAAGGCTGGTACATACTATAGCATTTTATCCAGGTACTACCTGAAGGGTTTCATGGGACCCTTCTGGAGATAGTTGTTGAGATTATCACAGTAGATAGCTAAGCTCTAGTGAGTGACCAGTGTTACACACTTGACCAGAAACTAGGTACCTGTTCTTACCCTCTCCAAGGTCTTGCTCTGTGGTCTCAGTGGAATCCTACTGGGCCTGACTGGCAGAGAAACCAAGTAATCAGAGCTCTTTCACTGCTGTTTGAGATCAGACATCCCAGTCTCTGGGCCATAGATCCAGTTCTGCCTGCATCGATGGCTGGCCATATGGGCACATTCTGGCCTGCCAGGCGTGGGACAGAGCAGAGGTACCAGCTAGCTTCAACTCTACTTCATTTTTCCCCCCTGTATAAAAACTCTGACCTCTCCTGGTATTGTATGAATGAACATCTCCCTCTGTCCCCCAACTCTCTGATCCTCGGCATTCTCTGGGGGTACTGGGCCATTTCATCTTCCAGGAAACCGTCCTCTCCAGGGAGCTCAGATAACTGCTGTCCCAAGAAGGACTCCAGTGTAAGAAGATACTGTGGATGATTACGCTATACTGGGAAGCCTATACATAGTCATGTGCTCTGTGGGTTCACATGGGGCCACGAAGAAGAGCTTAGCTGTACAAGTTGCCTTTCTTTACTGCCTAACCAGTTGAAGATCAACATACGACTAGTTACTTGGAATTTGTGAAATCCAGTTGCTAACAGCAATGCCTCTGGGCCTTGTGGCTGGCCACAAATTATGCTGCCCTACAGAACTTCTGCTTCAGGGAGCGTAACTATTCCAGAACTTTGGGTTCTGACCAAGAATGTCTCTTGTCTCTGAGATGGAATCTTAAGTCCTCTGGGAGTTTACTTAAGTTATATCAGATTATTTACCATAAATCTTATTCATTTTGAAGGTATACTTCAAGGGTTGTTAATAAATCTTGAGTTGTGAAGCCATCACCAGAATCAGACGTTCTCACGACCCCCAAAGGAACCCTCCAGTCTTCCTTCCCATCCTGTTACCCCAGTTTTTTTAAAGCCGCTTTATGGAGATATAACCCACAAACCATACAATTCATCCATTTAAAGTATACAAGTCCCTGGCTTTTAGTATAATCGGAGTTCTGCAATCAACACTATAATCAATTTTAAAATATTTTAATTACCTCAGAGAAACTCTGTACCCCTTAGCAATCACTGGCAATCCTTCATCTTGCCTGGCTTCAGGCAACCCCTAATATACTTAATATCTCTCTCGATTTGACTACTCTGGATGTTCTGCATTAAGGGAATCCTATGGGCTCTTTTGTGATTGGCTTATTCACTTGGCCTAATCTTTTTTAAAGATTTTATTTATTTGTCAGAGAGAGAGAGCACAAGCAGGCAGAGGCAGAGGGAGAAGCAGGCTCCCCGTTGAGCAAGGAGCCTGATGTGGGACTCGATCCCAGGACCCTGGGATCATGACCTGAGCCAAAGGCAGCAGCTTAACCAACTGAGCCACCCAGGCATCCCTTGGCCTAATCTTTTCAAGGTCCATCCATCTTGTAGCACATGTTAGTACCTCATTTCATGTTACAATACTCCATTGTATGGGTATACTACATTTGATCCATTCTTCAGTTGGAGGGCATGTGGTGGTTTCTACTCTTTGGCTATGATGAATAATGCTGCTCTGAACATTCATGTCCATGTTTTTGTATAGATAGAAGTTTTCATTTCTTTGGATAGAGGCCATTCTAGGAGTAGAACAGTGTCTATATGTTTAATCTTCTGAGGAATTTCCAGATTGTTTCCAAAGCTGCTGTACCATTTTACATTCCTGTCAGCAATATAGGAGGGTTCCAGTTTCTCCACATCCTTGCCAACATTTGTTATTGTTGGTCTCTTTTATTGGCATGAAGTGGTATCTCCTTTGTATCTCATTTGACTTGCATTTGCCTGATGGCTAAAGGTGTTGAGTATCTTTTGATGTGCTTATTGGCCATTTCTGTATCTTATGTGGATCTTTTGTCTATTTTTAAATTTTTATTGAGGTGTAATAGTCCTTTATATACTCTATATACAAAATCTGTGTCAGATAAGTGACTTACAAAAATCTTCTTTTCTTTGGGTTGTCTTTACTTTCTTCAAAGCGTCTACCACTACTGTGGCACTTTACTTCATTGTGGCTCCTGTTGTGGTTGTTAACTTGTAACACTCTTCCTTGACCTTAGAAGCTAACTGATGATAATATCTTTTAGCACACTAGAAACCTGGATTGTTCTCTGTATGTACACAAAATATCTTTGGGAATTGAGGTCTGAATTACAGGTTCTATTATCTGAAGAACTTCAAATAACACCACTAAACCCAGAGATTTTGTTTTCCAAGTAAAAGCAACCCAGTCACTTTATATCTTGATAAAACAAATGGGTGAACACAACTCATTCTATCCACTAACAATTGTCCCCTTTAACAAGAAAAATAGCATTGCTACAACAGATAAAAGTTTATAAATAAGTCCTACTCTAAAAACCCATTTGTATGGTAGCCCTTTATAATGCCAAATATAGGGACGCCTGGGTGGCTCAGTTGGTTGGGCGACTGCCTTCGGCTCGGGTCATGATCCCGGAGTCCCGGGATCGAGTCCCATATCGGACTCCTGGCTCTGCGGGAAGTCTGCTTCTCCCTCTGACTTTCTCCCCTCTCATTCTCAGTCTCTCGCTCTCTAATAAATAAATTAAAAAAAATAAATAATAATAATGCCAAATATATTCCAGCACCAACATGATGGAAATGGTTCAGTTTACAGTTCTGGGATTGAAAGCCATTTGAATTTTTGAAGAAGCTTAATGCTAAGAGTACACTAAGTATATCGTAGGCCAACAACCTTCATGATCTGGACTGGCCTGGGAATTGAAGCACCATTCATCATGTTATTTCTATGGGAAAGTATGTCACATCATTGGGCAGCAGCATCAACACGTCTCCTGTCTGTGTAAGCCCGTTATAGACCTAGAGACCCCTGATTAGCAAGCCTAAAGTTAAAGGATTTGGAATATCAAAAGCATTTCTCACAAACCCCAGTAGAGGTTAGTTTTTCCTAAGGATGGAATATGAACTGGATTTCAGGATTCCATCCAAATACCAGTCTCCAGAAACTATGACTATTTGAATAGTATCAGCTATACAAATGACTATCTCCTGGCGCACCTGGGTGGCTCAGTCCGTTAAGCCTCTGCCTTCAACTCAGGTCATGATCCCAGGGTCCTGGGATTGAGCCCCATATGGGGCTCCCTGAACAGCGAGGAATCTGTTTCTTCCTGTCTCTCTGCCTGCCACAGCCCCCCTCCTTGTGCACACCTGCTCTGTCAAAGAAAATAGTTTTAAAAAAATGATCCTCTTGGAAATTAGTTACATTAGCACATGCTCATAAGGAGAAAAATGTAGGGTGTGGTACGTTAATACCCTGTCATACACAGCCCCCAACAAAGGAAACCAACCACAAATTCTGGCAGGGAGGGGGGAATAACTAGAAGCAAAGAAACCAAAATGCTAATAATAATTGTGTTGGGCTAGAATTCATTTTTCCTGCCTTTCTTTCTTCTGAATAACCTCTGATTTAGATTTATTTTTATACTAAAACACCAGCATAATTTATCTCCCTGAATTGTAATTTTTGTGAGAGCAAGGATCTTGTTGGTTTCATACACTGAGATGTCGCCACTGCATTGAATACTTGGCAAAAAAAAAAAAGGGCGCTTAATAAATACTTGTTGAGTTATAGAAGTGATCAGTAAAAGTTTCAGAACTGAAAAGTAGAGTTGGGAATGAAGTATTTGATAGCAAAGTAATTTCTTTTTATATTTTTCTAATGGGGAATAAAGAGAGGCCAACACCATGTGAAGATTCAAGGAATCCTACAGTTTTCACAGGTCTATGTTGTGTGGAAAGATTCCACAACGTGAATGTACTTTGTGATTAGCAGAACAAAAAGGGTGTATAGAAATGAAAGTTCTATACAAAAACCCTACAAAATGGGCATTATGTGTCTTGTCCCACCTACTTAATTTCCAGAAAAGATGAGCAAATAATGAAAGAATAGTGTTCCAAATACCTTGCAGATATCTCTTAAATGATCTATTTCACTGAACTGTGTGTGTGTGTGTGTGTGTGTGTGTGTGTGTGTAAGGATCAATCTCATAGCCTAGACTGTCCTAGAACCTGGAAGTTATGCTGTATCAGATTCTTTAGTATAACTCCATTTTTTAATACTCATGTGCTGCCATTGCATGATAATGTGAATTCTACATTTCATATATTGGTATATCTACAGAAATCCTACTTCTGGAATGTCCCTAAAGAGAAAAAGGCTAGAGTGATATTGGAAAAGTTACTAATCCTATTTTGTACCAGGTAAACCTTTTCTTCCTCCTATTCACTTGTCAGTATATTTTATCTGGATTATTTTAAAATTATTTTGGCAATCACTTGGTAAGAAAGTGTTAAAGTAGATTTCATTTTGCATTTTTCCCAAATACTGTCATTTTATGTTTTCAGTGTTATAAGATTCATTGTTCATGTACCATGCCCAGTGCTCCATGCAATACATGCCCTCCTCAATACCCACCACCAGGCTCACCCAACCTCCCCACCACCTCCCCTCCAAAACCCTCAGTCTGTTGCTCAGAGTCCATAGTCTCTCATGGTTCATCGCCCCTCTGATTTCCCCCAACTCACCCCTCCCTTCCCTCTCACAATGTCCTCGGTGTTTTTCCTTATGCTCCACAAGTAAGTGAGACCATATGATAATTGACTTATTTCACTCAGCATAATCTCTTCCAGTCCCGTCCATGTTGATACAAAAGTTGGGTATTCATCCTTCCTGATGGAGGCATAATTCATCTTGGACTCTTAATTACTGCATTCAGTTTTGAATAAACCCTATTCTTGGTTTTACCTTCACATTATATATTTTCACTTAATACAACAAATGTTATTTTCCTTTATCTCAAGCATATTTTAAGAATAACTGGCACAGAAAGATGGAAATATACTATTCTGTAAATAACAAAATTCTCTCATGATCTTCTATATTTGAGTTGCCCAAACTTTTTTAACTTTGGCAGAGTTCTCTGAGGACTTCAAATACTTAGAGACCATGAAGATTAAAGTAGCATTTCATATTTTTGGAAAGGTAAACATGACCATTTAGAGCTTTCTGAAAGTCATGTCTGAAGGATAAAGAGAAATTTATAAGATCACGTATCATACAAGCATCTATATTTTGGTTCGATTTAGCTTAGAATAAAAATGGTTTTATATTTTATTTTGGACTGACAATCACAAGAGGCTTACTATAAATCTTTGAGCACCTGAAAGCTGTTCTTTAGGCAACTGAAATAATTGTTTTTCAGCTACACTGAGTACTTGTAAAGTACAGAAGCTGAAGCATGAGTGCCTTAATAGTCTTATAAACTCAAATCACTGACATGGATTTTTGAAGAGATGGGAGTATAAAATAAAGGTTCTTTTCCTCAGAGATGTTTAAAAATGGGATAAGCAGCCATGAATCTGAGTGTGACAAAGTGAAGTACCAGAACTTAACTTTCAGTATGAAATAGTCTTCTAGAAAAATCTAGTCAAGTGGTACCAAATAACTAAAATACCAGAAAAGTGAGGAAAATTTACGTTATGTAACTTTACAGTTTACTAGAATGGATTCTCTCAACCTTGTAAATGATGTAAAATCATGGTCTCATTTGTAAGACTGGAATTAACATGTTTGGAGATTTGCTTGAGATCCCTTAGCCATACTTCCCATTAAATATGGAGGACTGGATAAAGGTATTAACTTCCATAAAAAAGTGAAAAGGTACACACAGGGAAAAAAGGGATGGATAAAGAACAAGCCACGTCTTTGAAGATATGAAGCACATGGATGGGGGCCCTAACTTCACTGACCCAAGAAAGTTGGATCATGACCTAGTGGGAGGGAAAACCAAGAATCTACTTTGTTACACAGAAACTCCCAGAAGACTCAGAAACTGAGCTAGTGGTAGGGGAAGCCAAGAAGCCAACCATTCTGTACCACAAACACCCAGAAGACCCAGATGTTTCCAGAGGTAGAGGCTACGGTGGAGCTAAAGACAGGATCATGTTTCAGAAGCACCAAGACCTAACATCTCCTCAATTCCATATGGTTCTGACTGCTGCTCTTCAATCCCTGTAGACGATTAGAAAGGGTAAGGGGGAGACCTTTTGGCAAGTAGGGGCTATCATGGGGTGGAGAAGGGATCCTGGAAAAGATGGGGGGTAATTTATGAAAAAGATTAAATGAAAATATAATGGTTGTTGAGATTCTCCCTCCTTTACCTTCTTCCTTCTCTCCAAATGACTGTTCAGTCAGCAGATCCTTGAAGAAAAGCTGCTAGGTTGTACAGCTCTGGGGAAGCCTTTCATACACTGTTTAAGTGAATGATATCCATGGAGATGTACATAAGGGCCCTGGATCAGAAGCACCTTTGCAGAGAAATTGGACCAGTCCAAGGTACAAGACCCAAAAGATAATGTCAGAAATTCACCAACAGAAGGGCCCAGCCAGGTCTCTTAATAGTGAGGGCAACCCTTATCAAGGCCCTCCTGGGAGGACAGAGCTTTTGATCTGTTCTTGGAGATCCCATGCTTCAGTACGAACCTCTAGCCAAGAATCACCAGATTGCAGCAGTCTCTAATATGGAAGGCAGAGACTGAAATAACTAGGAAAAAATCTTAGAAAAAACAATGCGTGCAGGGAGAAGAGAATTACCATCAATTTATCGGAGATATGAGAAAATAATACATATATGGAAAACAGTGTTCCTTTGTAAGAAATGTTCAAGCAAAAAGACCTCTTGGAAATTAAGAAATATGCTAGCAAAAGCACAGCAAAAAATCCATCTGACTCTTGGTTTTGGCTCAGGTCATGATCCTGGGACAGGAGATGGAGTTCCCTATTGGGCATCTCACTCACTGGGGAGTGGGGAGATTCTTTCTCCCTCTCCCCCACTCTCCCCAAATAAATCCTTAAAAAAATGATAGCAAAATGAAAACTTGATAGAAAGTTTGAGATAAAACTGAATATTTATTTAGTTTTCATTCAGCTAACATTTATTCAACTAATTCAGTAAATAAAGTAAAAACAAATTTTAAGTACAATTTTCCCATACCCGTTCAAATAGAATTTTTTTTTTTAAAGATTTTTATTTATTCATTTAACAGAGAGAGAACACAAGCAGGCAGAGAGGCAGGCAGAAGCAGAGAGAGGAGCAGGCTCCCCGCAGAGCAAGGAGCCCGATGCGGGACTCGATCCCAAGACGCCGGGATCATGACCCGAGCCAAAGGCAGTCGCCCAACCAACTGCGCCACCCAGGCGTCCCTAAATAGAATTTTAAAAAATTGATCAGTTCAAGAAATCGGACACCTGAAGATTATTTCTAGAAGTTGAGGTCAGAGGGAAAAGGGTAGAATATAATAAAACACAATCTAAGGAAACTTCCTAGAACTGAAAGATGTGTATTTTTACATTCAAAGGGCCCACTTAATGCCTGGAAAAGTAAATGAAAATGAAATAGACTTATGCCTTAGTATGTCATTGTGAAATTTCAGTGCTTTATGATCCTATCTGATTATTAGCCAATAAAGTTAAATCCATAATACATTACGTATTTAAACACTCTGGAATAACCTTGGATCAAGGAAGAATTTAAAAGATAGAATCGAGAAATCTGGAAATAGGAATATGTAATAAAACCTACAGTAGGAAATTGTATTATTTCAAATATCCTCAGTATTAAACAGTGGAAACTGAAGGAATCAAATACTCATGAAATTAGGAAAGGACTATCAAAAGAGCCTGAGAAAGCATTAATAAGAATAAAATAAGACAATTAGAAAGCATACAAAAAGGACAAAAATTAAAAACTGGTTTTTGGGAAAAAAATGTAAGAAGTTTAACTCATACAATTTTTTCCAAGCATGATGAGGAAAAAAAAAATCAAGATCAGAAAACACAGTGGAGAAATAACCACAGATATGAGTGAGAGTCAAAAGACTCCTGCGTGGAAAAATACATGAGTGTCTGAGTGTTCTATAATTTTTATTAAAGTGAAAGATATTCACGGTCCATCTTGAAGTTAAAAAAAATAGAATACAAAACAACATGTACAGGGAGAACTCACTTTTAATAAACAAAAGTATATGGATGCATGGACAAAATGAATAAGTAGTATGAACAAAGGCCATCTCTCACTCATTCTGGAATTATGAGTTATTTTTATGTTTTGGCTTACATGCATCAGGAATTTTTTGTTTTATAAGAAATATACTTAGTGGTTATTGTGCAAAAAATTTTAATAAACATTTTTAAAATATTAGGTCGCTGAACAGTAACTTTTTTATTAACATATCATGTACTATTTGTTTCAGGGGTACAGGTCTGGGATTCATCAGGCTTACACAATTCACAGTACTCACCATAGCACATACCCTCCCCAACATTCATCACCCAGCCACCCCGTCCCTCCCACCCCGCTCCCCTCCAGCAACCCTTAGTTTGTTTCCTGAGATTAAGAATCTCTTATGGTATGTCTCCCTCTCTAGTTTCATCTTGTTTCATTTTCCCCTCCCTTCCCCTATGATCCTCTGTCTTGTTTCTCAAATTCCTCATATCAGTGAGATCATATGATAGTTGCCTTTCTCTGATTGACTTATTTCACTTAGCATAATACCCTCTAGTTCCATTTATGTCGTTGCAAATGGCAAGATACGGTTTTTTGATGGCTGAATAATATTCCATCGCGTGTGTGTGTGTTTACACACACACATACATACATACCACAACTTCATCCATTCATCTGTTGATGGACATCTAGGCTCTTTCTATAGTTTAGCTATTGTGGACATTGCTATAAACATTGGGGTGCTTGTGCCCCTTCAGGTCACTACATTTGTATCTTTAGGGTAAATACCCAGTAGCGCAATTGCTGGATCATAGGGTAGCTCTATTTTCAACTTTTTGAGGACCCTCCATACTGTTTTCCAGAGAGGCTGCACCACCTTGCCTTCCCACCAACAGTATAAGGGTTCCTCTTTCTCCGGATCCTCGCCAAAACCTGTCATTTCCTGACTGGTTGATTTTAGCCATACTGACTGGCATGAAGTGGTATCTCACTGTGGTTTTGATTTGTATTTCCCTGATGTTGTGTGCTTTTTCATGTGTCTGTTGGCCATTTGGATGTCTTCTTTACAGAAATGTCTTGAACAGTAACTGTTCAGTGTAACATTTAAGGGAAAACAATTTTAAATTTCCCAATTCGACTTTGCTGGTTCTACACCCACATGTTTTGTTTTGTAGCAACTTACTTGTGGTGTTTCATGTTATTTAAATGGCTGGGTGTTAGAAGGTGGGGGAGGGACAGTAAAGTATCCCCCAAACTGAGGAGGCGCTTTGAGATTGGAAAATGAAGAAGGTGACCCCATTCAGTTTACAGGAGTTCTATTCAGGGTAACTTACTGAGGCGGTGGGGGGGGAGCTGTTGGGAAGATGGATGATCCGTGGTAAAAGCATAATTATTCTTCAGGAAGTCCAGACTTTAGTTCCCAGATTTTAGAGAGGGAGGGGACACACAGAAGGGCATTATAGTGAGATCAGAGTGTTCACAAGTACCTGACAGCTAACCTTTAATCAAGTGGCAGCCCCTGTGCATCCGGAAAGGGAAAGACTATGTTCTGTCAAACAGAGTTCTAGGAAGCCAAAGCAAACCTCCCCACATTCCTCACTTTAGTGGGCATTTCTAAGGAATGTATATTAATCTCCAAGGGGCCTGGGACGTAACCCGAAGAGAAGTGAACAAGAGGGAGGGTCAAAGAAGGAGTCAGTATTGTCAGCACTCCCACACTGGGACTATAGTAATACAGCAGAGTAGAGATCATTTTCTTCCTGGATGAGCTAAAGAAAGCCATTAGGGACAAACATTTGGCTCTTAATTTCTTTATTAAAGGAAATTTTTATTATGAAGAAATTAACCATCCAAAAATAGAGTAATACAATGAACTCTTAAATCCCTCACCATCTTCCAAATTGTCAATGCATCTTATTCTCTCCCTTTACCCCTAAACTATTGATGATTTTGAAATAAATACTAGGTACTATATCTTTTTGCTTATAAATATTTCAGTTTGAATCTCTTAAAAAATAAAGATTTTTTTATATATTATTTATTTATTTATTTGACAGAGTAGGGAAGTAGGCAAAGAGGCAGGCAGAGAGGGGGAAGCAGGTTCCCCACTGAGCAGAGAGCCTGATGCGGGGCTCAATCCTAGGACCCTGAGATCATGACCTGGCCCGAAGGCAGAGGCTTTAACCCACTGAGCCACCCAGGTGCCCCAAGATTGTTGTTTTTTCAAAAAGATTACTACAATGTCATTATACTACTGAAAAATATTAATTTCTGGATATCAAATATACAGGCAGTGTTTGCTCAATAGTTTCAAATTCTCTACAGTGTATTTAATTAGGATCTAAAGTTTATCTAATTCTTTTGGTTTTTTTCAGTATTTGATTCTTTGAATTTCTCTTCCAATTAATTTCATATTTGATTGTAATTGATTGATGTCTGCTGTGCCCATTTCCCTTTTGATAGAAGTTTAAGAGTTTCAATATCTATGGATTGGACAACTCAAAGGGAATGTAAGAAATCTACATATGTAGTTATTTTTTTGGTTAATATTTTTTAAGTAAAAAATTCACTTGATAAAGTGTGAAGGAACTGTATGAAAATCAATCATAAAAGGGAATTGTGAAAAGATTTTTTACAAAGAAAACAATGTTATAATTTGTTATATATGTGTTATTAAAGGAATAACTGAGGGGCGCCTGGATGGCTCAGTGGGTTAAAGCCTCTGCCTTCAGCTCAGGTCATGATCTCAGGGTCTTGGGATCGAGCCCCGCATCCTGCTCTCTGCTCAGCAGGAAGCCTGCTTCCCCCTCTCTCTGCCTGCCTCTCTGCCTACTTGTGATCTGTCAAATAAACAAATGAAATCTTTAAAAAAAATAAAGGAATAACTGAGAGTTGACATCTCTCTTAGATTCAGTGAAATACTCTCTCCTGGTTTTTTCCAAGCTTTGGTCTTTATTCTTGAGCCTTCACTAGGTCCCCTTCTTCTACCTGATCTCTAAATGTTTGGCTTCCTCAGGACTCAATTTTGAGCCTGCTTCCCTCTTAACACTATCTTCTTATGGGATCTCAGTAATACCCATGGTACTAAATGACATCTCTGTTGATAAATTTGATGAAAAAATACTTTCATGTAACAAGTATAAAAAACAACCAAAAACAAAGTAAGAAGACAAATGATGCACTGGCCAAACAATTGCAACTTAAATCATAAAGAGTTAATATACAGAGCTTTTTAGAGGCAGAAAAGAAAATAACCAGTAATCCTAGAGAAAAATAGGTTAGAGATAAGAGCAGACAGATCACAGAAAAAGATGTAAAATTCACTTAAAAAGATCAAATATTCTACCTCACTCATGATAAGAGAATGCAGGCTAAAACTACACTGAGATACCATTTTTATTACTTAGCAGTTCAGCAAAATTCTAAAAGTTAGACCGCATACTGTATTGATGAGGCGATGGGAAGGTGAGCACTCTAGCATGTTGCTGGTGGACATTAAAAAAGGAAAAAACTAAAAAGAAAAAGAACACTCAGTAGAGGGGAATTTGGCAATGTCAGAATTACATATGTATGTATACTTAGACCCCAAATCCTGTTTATATGAAATTAGCCCAAAGATACACTGACGCAACTGTGGACAGGCATAGACACAGAGCCATTCACGGTGGCACTATTTATAATGTCAAAACCTTGGAAACAACCTAAATGTCCATCGATAGAGAATTGGTTGAATAAATTATGGTACATTCACTCAGTGAAGTAAGAAGACTAACCTTTTGGACTATCAGTCTAGGACACAGCCATACCAGGAAAAAAGTGATATACAATATATACATGTGTTATCACTTTAACATGAAGTTACGAAAAATGAATGTTTATTTGGAACTGTTCTGTATTTAATTTTCTATTACTTTTATAAAAGACGTTATTCATTTGAGAGAGAGAGAGAGAGCGAAAGAAAGAGAGTGTATACACACACGCAGAGGGAGAGGGAGAAGGAGAAGCAGACTCTCCCCTGAGCAGGGAGCTGATGCAGGGCTCGGTCCCAGGACCCTGAGATCATGATCTAAGCTGAAACCAAGAGTCAGATGCTTAATCAACCAAGCCACCCAGGTGCCCCTAATTTTGTTACTTAAATGCTGTTATTTAAACAAAACCAATGAACTCGTTAGCAGTGCTAATTATTAGTGATTGATAGGAACAGTTAGTTAAAAAGGTGAGAAAAATAATTTTTTAATCACACATTATAAACATAGGCTAATTATACATTATCCCTAATGCAGAAATTTATTTTAACCTTTTTATAACTTTTTATTGGACTACTGTGTACTCTTTTCTCTTTTTATTGAGGTATAGTTGACATACAATGTTACACTAATTTCGGGTTTATAACAGAGCGATTTGACAATTCTTTTTTTTTTTTTTTTAAAGATTTTATTTACTCATTTAACAGAGAGAGAACACAAGCAGGCAGAGAGGCAGGCAGAGGCAGAGAGAGGAGCAGGCTCCCCGCGGAGCAAGGAGCCTGATGCGGGACTCGATCCCAAGATGCTGGGATCATGACCTGAGCCAAAGGCAGTTGCTTAACCAACTGAGCCACCCAGGCGTCCCGACAATTCTACATATTATGCTCTATTCACCACAAGTGTGGCTACCATCTGTCACCCTACAATGCTATTACAATACCATTGTACAGTACCATTGTATACCTTTTATTGCCATGACTTATTCATTCCATAACTGGAAACCTGTATCTCCCACTGCCCTTCACCTATGTTGCCCATCCCCCCCACCTTCTCCCCTCTGGTAATTGTCAGTTTGTTCTCTGTATTTATGGGTCTGTTTCTGCTTTTGTTGGTTTATTGGTTTGTTTTTTAGATTCCACATGTAAGTGAATATGGTATTTGTCTTTCTGTCCAACTTCTCTTAGCATAATACTCTCTAGATCCGCCCCCACCCCTTAGCAGGGAATCTGCTTGTCCCTCTTCCTCTGCACTCCCCCCCCACCCAGCTCATGCTTTTTTTCTTGGGCACTCTCTCTTTTTCTAATAACTAACTAAATAAGCAACTATATTGAGGTTTGATTTGCAGGCAATAAAATGCATATAAGTGTATATTCCAGTGAATTTTTACAAATGTATGCACCCATATAATTGCTACCATAATCGAGAACATTTCTATCATCTCAGATCATTTAGCCCTATTCTAGTTAGTCCTTCCTTGACATGTGTTTTGTCACTATAGGTTACTTTTTTCTTTTTTAGAGTTTCATATAAATGGAATCATATTCTTTTGTGTATACTCTTAATTTCCTTTGCTCAACATAATGTTTTTTGAGATTCATGTTTTTGCAGGTAAGGTAGTTTACCCCTGTTTGTTGGTAATTATTATTACATTGTACAGATATGCTACAAATTGTTTATCCATCCACAAGTTGATGAACATTTGGGTTGTTTCGTTTGAGGTCATTGAGATTTTTAAAAATTTCTTTATCTGAGAGAGAGAGACAAAGTATGAGCATGAGGGGGGGCTTGAGAGAAGCAGATGCCCCACTGAGCAGAGAGTGGGGCTTTGTGCCTGATCCAAGGCCCTGCAATTACGACCTGAGCCAAAGGCAGACGCTTAACCTACTGAGCCAGTCACGTGTTCCTCCAGTTTGGGATTATTAAAAATGCAGCTATGAAAAATAATGTACTAGTGGACACATTTTCATATTCCTAAGGAAATACCTGGGAGTGGAATTGCTAGATCAAGTGGTAAGTGTGCGATTAATTTTCTGTAAAAGACAAACTGTTAAAGTGATTGTACCGTTTTGCATTCTCATCAGTAACATGAGAGGTCCAGTTGCTCCAAGTCCTTGTCGACATTTGGTGTCGTCTTTTAAACTTTGGCCATTTTAATGGGAATATAGTGGTAAAGGTGGCTTCTTACTCCTTACATAATCCCACTTTAACATTGATCATATTAATAAATTTTAAGAAAGACTGAAAACATTCACAAGTCTGAAAGAAAATGGCTTGCTTGGTTCTGCAGATATTTTGTTTCTAGTCTCCCTCAAGAAACCTCCAGGCTCTCTAGAAAAACATAAGTCCTGTGTCAGGCAGCACTAGCTCGATGAGGCTCACAGCTAGGCTCTTCTTGCACGGCCACAACTGCTAAGGTCTACAATTATTTTCCTTGCCTTTTTTTTTTTTTTTCCACCTTAGCGTCCCTTTCTAAGAATTTCCCAGGGAGCCGCGCGGGGCGGGCCTGGCTCTGAGACAACCCCCCCCCCCCCCGGATCCACCCCTTACCGGGACTCGCCCACTACCCAGGACTAGGCTTGAGGCAGAAGGAAGGTAGCTTCCGGTCTCGCGATTGGCTCTAATCCCGCGAGAAGAGAAGACGGCGGCCATCCATGGCGGTGGTGAGGGAGGGGGTGTGGCCGGGGCGCGCGAAGTCCCCAGGAGAGAGGGAGAGGGGGCGGGGTCGCGCGCACCCGGCGTACGCATGCGCGCACGCGGCCAGTCGGGCTGGGCTTAGAGGGGAGGGGGCGGCGGCGGCGGCTGAGGCGGCGTCGTTATTTCCGCGGTCTGGACGGTGCGTGGCGGCGCGGGTGGCCACGGGAGAAGTAGGTAGGGACCGCCCGTGCAGAGCCATTGAAACTCCCTTCCTCCCGTGTCCTAGAGCCGCAGCCCCCCACGCGTGCGGCGGACCCTGGGGACGCCAGGTCACCCTGCGGCCCCGGCCCTCCCGCCGCGCTTCAGGTAGGAGCTGCAGGCTCCCCCGTGTCCGCTGCCCGCTGAGGCCCCGGCCTTGCCCGGTGTTGCTCAGGCGACGACCCAGCACCGGGCGTGCCCGCCCTCCCGCGCGACGACAGCTATGTCCTTGCTTCCGCGCCCTGTGGGGCTGGGGCCGGGCCGGGCTGACCCGGGCCGGGCGGACGTGGGGCGGGTCCCCACCTCAGGTGCGCCGCCACCCTAGGCGGAGCGAGTAGGTTCCCCGCCGGGCGCTCCCGCACCCTGTCCCCAATAGCTATGCGAGGTTGTGCTGGGGTCCTGCCTGGCCGGAGGGAGAGGTCGGCCCAGAGAGCTTCCGTAAGGTGAGGGACCACCCTGACTTGAATACAGTTGCCTCCTGAGCTCCCGGGCTGCGAGAGGGGACTCTGAAGAGTGCCTTGGTCATTTGTGGCCAGTGTGGAAAGTTGGAAGCTGGAGTTGATTCTGTTCAGATCAGTGGTGGGGTCAGGCTCTGGATTTTTTTCTTGGATGGTGGAAAGGCAAACTCTTAAAGCCTTGGTAGGTGCTGGGCTATTAGTAAATAAGCAGCAGTAGTGTTAATGTAAGATTTAATTGCATTAAGTTTTTTTTCCCCAGTGCTATCCTCAATCTCAGATGAGGTCTGGCAGTTTAGTAAGACTACCGTCCAGTACTTGAGCGAACACACATGGCTTGCAAATACTCTTGCCCTGAAAGCCACAATGTCTTTTACACCAGCTGTTAATTTTATAGGCATTATGGTCATGAAAGCTTCTGTAGAAGATGATGATTCGGGATGGGAGCTCAGTATACCAGAAAAGATGGAAAAAAGCAATACAAGCTGGGTGGACATAACCCAAGATTTTGAAGAAGCTTGTCGAGGTGAGTTTGAATTTTTGGGCTAGAAATTCAGAATCTGGGAAAAGGTAAAATAAAATTTTGATTGTGATTTGTAGACTAACTCAGTAAATGAAATCAACAGGTAAGGGTGGTGTATCAAGTTTGTTCACCATACTTACTCGTTGTGTACCCTCTAATTTTAACTTTCATTTAAAGCCGGTCAGTATTTGATAGTGCACGAAATATCGATGTTGAAGCGGTTGTTTCAATTTTTCTAGCTTCAACAGAGTACCTGGCAATAATTTCAGATTGTGGAAAAATGAATTGTATTGGCCTATGGATGGTAGTAGTATTGTATATTTGAGGTTTTTAAATAATAAAATCACATTATTTACTGCTCAAGAGGCTCCAGTGGCTTCCTCTTCCATGTAAAATAAAATCCCTATTCCATTCCCATAGCCTGTATGATCTGGTGCCTACCTATCACTGACCTCATTTTTGTACCACTGCCCCACTAGGCTCGGTATGTTAGTCACAACATCCTTTTTATGTCATTAAGCACACTAGGGTAGTTTCCCCTTAGACCTCTACATATTTCTTTTTCTGTGTCTTAAACTGCTTTGCCTCCAGGTCTTCATATAGCTGGCTCCTTCCTGGCTGGTTGCAAGAATATCAAAACAACTAAGTAGATTTAACCCTGTTCTCTCCCAACTCCACCTCAGTCGAATCACTCAATTTTATTTTTATCATAATACTTATCTACTGTCAGAAACTGTCATTTCCAGTTACTTCTTGTTTATTGTCAGCCTTACCCAATGGAACATAAGCTCTGTGAGTGCAGAGATCTTGTCTGTAACCCTACTACACAGAACATTGCCTGGTATACAGTAATAGTTTAAATGTATAGGCGTAAGTGATTAGAGAAATGAGTGTGTTGTCAGAGGGGAATGAGCCTTAGGGAGAGACTGGAAAGAGAAAGGAACAAATGGTAGAGTGAGAGGAGTGCCTGGGTGGCTTAGTTGGTTAAGCATCTGTCTTCCACTCGGGTCATTATTCTGGGTTCCTGGGATTTAGCCCCACTTCCCTGCTTAGCAGAGAGCCTGCTTTTTCCACTCCTTTCTGTGCATTCCTCCTCCCTGCTATCTATGTTCTCTTACATGTTGCACAGGAGTTCTGCCACTCTCAAATAAATAAAATCTTTAAGAAAAATGATAGAGTGAGAGCTAGAATTTGAAGAGAGGATGGGATCAAGAACATGCTAGAGAAATTAATGTGTGTGGGGGTGGTGGTGCGCCTGGGTGGCTCAGTTGGTTGAGCATCTGCCTTCAGCCCAGATCATGATCTCGGTGTCCTGGGACTGAAGCCTATGTTGGGCTCCCTGCTTGCTCAGTGAAGAGCCTCCTTTTCCCTCTGCCTGCTGCTCCCCCTGCTTGTGTGCTTGCTTGCTTGCTCTCTCTCTTGCTCTATCTCGAATAAATAAAAAAAATCTTAAAAGAAAAATGGAAATTGGGGGAAAAGAACGAGGAATTAGTGAGGTAGGAGGAACTGAGGTTAGGATTGGTGAAGAAACAGGTGTATATATATACATCTTTTTAATATTTTATTTATTTATTTGAGAGTGACAGCGAGAATGAGTAGGGGGAGGAGCAGAGGGCGGAGCAGACTCCCTGTGGAGCAGAGCCTAACCTGGGACTTGATCCCAAGACCCTGAGATCCTGACCTGAGCAGTAGGCAGATGCCTAAGGGACTGAGCCACCCAGGTGCCTGAAACAGGTATATTTCTAAGCAGATGAGGAGGAATGATGGAGGGATGCACACCTCAATGGTGTTTTTTTTGTTTGTTTTTTTTTTTTTTTTACTGAATCAGGTTAAGTCTTTGGTGCTGGTGAGATCGAGTGTTTAGAATAGTGCTCTTGAAAGGAGAAGTAGTGATTTGGAGCAGCTGCAGGTGTAAAGGCAGCCAACTGAGTATAAGCAAAATGATAAATCATGTGCCTGCCCTTTTATTGTTTCGAAATACATGTCCAGTTAAAGTATACCTACGTGAAATTGTGGAAAGAACATTAGACTGGAAATTGGGGGACTGCCTATCTGTCTATCTAAGGGAGAGAGAAAGAAGTGTAAGTTACAGGGTAATTTTTGTTCCTAGAGATCTTAAACTATTAGTGGATTATACCTGTCATCTTGCAATGATTTTTAAGTGATCTGTATTAGAGAGCTGTCATTCTGAACCTAAATGGAAAAGGTTTTATGAAGTTCATTTGGCTTTAGTTGAACCTTAAGGGAATGGTTGAGTTTTTATAACTGAATGTGAGGGAATTGTTCTAGACTGAGATGAACCATTACAGCCAGAGTTCAGTGAGAGTTTGATGTTGGAGGAAGAGTGAATACTTTTGCTTCTTCATGGAGGGAACCTTGAATTGGCAATATGTTTTAATCCCTATTTCCATGGGAATTGAGATGGGGGTGGGTAGCGTGTCATTTTGTTGCCAACCTCAAACCATCCTATTAACTCTTCCATAATTAGCTCTTGCATTGTCTCAAGTGGCAGAGATATGAGGTATACTTGAAACTAAAAAGTTGTAGAAGTGATTTTCCTTTACATATAGATTTAGGTGTAAAGGCTGTTGGCAGCTCTTGAGCCTGTCATATTATTTGTTTTCTCCTTGAAATAATCACATTCATAGCATCAGTTTAGTTTAGACTTCTAGCAACTTTCTGAGGACTAAATTTAAAACAAATATGGTTATACTCTTTAACTGTTGCAGTGGTCTTTCCTCTTTAGTAACAGTGTGATGGCATTTGGCTAGACCTTGGTGATTGTTTTTCGGTACCAGAATAAATAAATAAATATGCATAGTGATGACAGTGTTTTTTATGTACACTTCTCCTTGTTCTTTTAGTGACTCTTCAGAGTCTTCTGGACCAAATTCTAATTTCATCACTTCTTTTATTTCCTGTTAGGCACATGGCACACATTCCCTTCATGTTTCCTATATCTGACTTTGAGACCCTTGGCTTTTTTTTTTCCCTGAAATTATTTCGAATATATGGTGCCATTACTGTCCCTGTGCCTGATACATAACATGTCATTCATCTAAATAACACCTCTGAGCTTTGCTGCTCCAGGAAACTTTGCCTAATTCAAACATCTCATTGACTCCTATAAAAAGCCTTTGATCTTTGTATTTCATTTGGTTGTCTAAAGTTAGGTGCTTTCTGAAGTATAAACCCACAACTTAAGAAATTTTATTTAAACACAAATGGTTATAAAATACACATTGCCCTTTCTTCTACCTACCAGATTCCCTTCTTCCACACTCTGTGGATAGCCAATAGCCTCTCCTAGGATGATGACACCATTAGGTGTCTAGAACCCAGAGGTAATCCAAGGTTGGCTATCATTACTTCCATTGTTTTTGAGCTTTAGTCTAGGACATGGGTCCATCCTGTCATCCCATGTCCTTCTGTCTTTGATGGTTTCACTCATATCTTCTTAGTCTATCTTTCTCACAGGCCCTGTGGTTTAAGGCCCCCTCACCTATCCAGTTTCTTCCACTCTTGCCCAGTGCTTTTGGAAAACTCCTTTTATTGATTTCTCTTCCCTCTTTTAAAATCCAGGATTCTTTAGCTTCTTGTTTCTTTTCCTTTCTGTGTTGTCTTTTCTCATTTTAGAACACTTGTAGGTGCCTAATATATATTTGTTTAAAGAATGAATAAGGGGCGTCTGGGTGGCTCAGTGGGTTAAAGCCTCTGCCTTCAGCTCAGGTCATGATCTCAGGGTTGTGGGATCAAGCCCCACATCTGACTCTCTGCTCAGCGGGGGGAGCCTGCTTCCCCCTCTCTCTGCCTGCCTCTCTGCCTACTCCTGATCTCTCTCTCTCTCTCTGTCAAATAAATAAATAAAATCTTAAGAAAAAAATAAAGAATGAATAAATATTTTAAGGCCATATTTCTTCAAATTAGTACCTGGATCTTGTACATCAGAAGTTTGAGAACCACTGTATTACATTAAATGCTGTCATTTTGGGTGATTGGTTGAAACCAACATAATTATGAACACAAGTTTGGGCACTGACATTATAGCAATACTTGATTATAATGTTATTACCCGTTTGGTAATCTGTAATCTCTTTTAAAAACTATCGAACTGATTACATAGCATTTAATAGTTACTTTAGAAAAAATGTAGATTCTTAAAACTTTTCATGGACTCCTCCGGTGAATTCATAAACCCTGATTTGGGAATCGTTGTTCTAGGAATTTGCTGTTAGCACTTTATTCCAACAAGAAAAGGGTGGGTGGAAATTGTCTTGGTGAAAGATCTGGGCAACCTGTAAAATACTTTTTTTTTTTTTTTAAGTGATTTTGATTTTGGAAATGAAAATTACGTTTTCCTTGTTACAGCCTATCAAGAATGTTTTCAGTGGTAGGGCATGGGTGGGGTGGGCAGCACTGGTAATTATGGGTTACTTTAGATCAGCGATTTTCCACCAGGATTGATTTTGCCGAGCAAGGAACATTTGCCAATGTCTTGTGACATTTTTGGTTGTCACAGTAGGAGGCGGGCTGCTACTGGTGTCTAGCAGTACACACCAAGGATGCTGCACAGGATAGCCCCCGAAAAGAAGTCATTATTTTGCATAAAAAATCAATCGTGCTACACAGTTCACTCTGTTTAGATTATTTTCAATAATATGCAACTATCATTTAACCTTTCTGACCCTGGATTCTTTGGGAAAGGACCATATGGATGGATGTCTTAATGCCCCTAACAACTAGCATTAACATACAGCAGGCAATGGGAAGAGAATGATACCTTTGATGAACTTTGAGTTCTCGTCTGCATTGTTGAATGTATCTTATCAGATTTTCTCTTTAGGCAGGTTCTGTGTATCCTTCTTCATGTTGGTAGTTTTTGGTTAACAGAAAAGGTGTCTTCCGAAGTCATCACTTTCCCTCTTAGCTGGTTATTCCACTATCCATAATTCTAGATAGCATGCTTTTATTGCTAGTTCTTAATTCCTTGCATTCACAATTTGGCATCATCTATGGACTTCTATCCATAGGGTGCCAACATCTATCCAAATAGTTATATACATTATGAATATGCAAAGATTATCCATAGCTGAGCCAAAGAGTAAAGCTTTCATTACTTTTTCCTTCTTGCACAGTTCTGTCTTACACAAAAAATATTTACCCAAAATTTATATAGGTATCATTAATTCTACTTAGACTCTTTACCCCTTTTCTAAATCTCCTTAAGACATTCAGACACCTCAGACATCCTGTCATTTTCATCTCTTTGAAGAAATTTCTCCTCAAGCCTCTTACTTATTGCTCCAATCTGGACTTCTTGCCTTTGTACATCATGTAATCCTGAAGTCATCAGCCTGGGTTTCTTACTTTATAAAGATTAGACATCTTTATTCTCCTCCTGAGTAGAGTGCATGGGAGATACAATTTTTTGAGGCTCTGGATGTCTGAAAATGTCTTTATTCTGTCTTCCCACTTTACTGATAATATAGTATTTCTGGATACCTTTGATAATTTTGAGGGCATGACCCATTGATGTTTTTGCAGTGATGTTGCTGTTAGGAAGTTTGATAATATTCTGATAACTTTCATATATAACCTTTTAAGATTTCTGTTTGATCCTGGCACCTTTCACAGAGGTTTGCCTGGTTGACAACTCTGAGGTCCTCTCATCTTGTCTGATCCTTCAGTTCTAGGAAACTTTAATTATTCTCTTTCCTCTTTGGGTTTTTTTGGTTGTTTTTGTATTCTCCATATGGAGTGTCTATTTTTTGGATACTGATCCTTTGGGAGGCGCGTAGACCATGAGAGCAGAGCCCACGTGAATAGGATTAGTCCCTTCTGTTATTGAGGTTACTGCAGAGAGATGGCCGTCTAGCAAGTGGGCCCTCACCAAACATCTGTTGGTGTCTTGATCTTGGACTTCCTGGATTCTAGAACTGTCCAGGCTGTCCAGGTTATGGTATTTTTGTTGTTGTTGTTGTAGCAACCTGAATGAACTAGGACTCTATCTTCCAAACTTACTGTATTTTTCTTTTCTGCTGTAATGTTCTTTATTTTTAAGATTTCTTTTTTCTGAATATTCCTCCTCCCTTTTTTAAAAAAGTAGAATGTCCTGTTTTTGTTTCAGGGTTGCACTCTTATCTCTCTAAGAAATAATAGTTCTTTTGAAGGTTTGTTTTTCTACAGAGTATCTTTCCTCCAACTAGTCTTTTCTTTTTTTAGTTTGTTTCCTTTAGTTTATATCTTTTGGGCGTAACTTCAGATATCTAAGAATTCTTTGTTACATGTCTGAGGATGGGAGACCAAAAAGCCAATTGGAAGTTCTGAATTTTTGAGTGGGACTTAGTGACAAACCATCGCTGTTGAGTGATCTGACTTGGCTTTGTTTTTTGTTTGTTTTTTGCTTTTCTTTTTTTTCTGCCTTGGCATTGTGGTGAAGAACATCTGATATAAGTTATTTGGCTCTTTCTACTTGGAAAGATTATATTTAGACATTTTATTTCTATATCTATAGAAATAGAAATATATGGTATATATTATATAAGTAGAATATCTGTTTTTATAAAAATATTTCTAAAGATTATATTTAGAAATTATATTTGAAAAAGACTGCCTATGATTTAACAGTTAAGTTGGGGAAGAGATCGGGGGTTTTCACGTATTCACTTAATGCCCCCTCTTTCCAATATTGTACCTGGCCTTCCAATAACCTTGTCTCATGTACAACATGTACAACAAAATATGTACAACAAAATTGGGGAAACTTGGAAATAAAGAGACAAATTAAGTAGTTTAACAAACTCAAGAAGATGTTTTTACCCTCTTCAAAAAAAGTCTTCAGTATGTGGGGTTAGGGAGGGGCAGTTATCCTCCCTAAATAGGACAGGGTTCTGTGTTGTCTGACTGCTCAGACCTCCATGTTTTAGCCTCCCTTTAGCTGCACTTTTAGATCCAAGTGGTAAGTCGGGTTGGTTTTTGCTTTCTCCACTCCTGGTTTTAGGATTCTGTTTTCTTGAGTAGTAGTTGTGATGTGAAATCTGAAGACCTATCAGGGGACTTTCTTCGTTACATTAAAATCCACTGGTCTGCCTTGAACTTTGCAGTCAAATACTCTACCACTGAACTATACCCTTGCCTTGAACTGTGAATAGATCTTTTATCCATGCCTAATTTTGGAACATGTGTTGCCATTTGGAAAATACTGGTTCACTGAGTTAAGTAGATCTTCCAAATGCTTAAGTTATGTAATAGTGAAAAGCACATTTGTTGATATCACCACCAATATCATCAGAAAAGTCTTTCTTTAGTATTGAGAAGCTATCAGGTTCACAGTGTCAGATACGTTTCTCCAAATTCTAATTTTTGCCTAAAAGCTCAAATGTTATTATTGGCAACACAGATGTCAGTTGTTTTTCTTAAAGCAACAAACTCATTTATTTTCAAGAAAATGACATATTCTCAGATCTGAATAAATAGAGTTTGGCCATTCAAGTAAAAATGGTGTTCCATAATTGTGCAAGTGTTTTTCCTTAAGACAACATCTTACATTGGTATGCAGCAGAAGTGTTTGTTTATACTTCCCATTTTGTCAAATAGAGTATTTAAAAGAGGTACTCAGAGATTGAGATTTAATCGGATAAATCAGGGCCAGCACTAGGATGAAGTGATTGAGGCACCTACAGTGTAAAATTTAAGAATTTGCTATCTGAAAATGAGTGCCTCTTTAAATTTTCCATGGGAGGTGCTTGCTGTGCCCTGGTCCCAGCCCTGAGGTTAATAATTTTACTGCTTCATCAAGGACTTCTTAAGTGAAATAAAAAAAAAAGTTTGTCTTTTTTAACTGCAAATGCGTGGGGGTAAAGAATACACTGTTTAGCTTGGGGCCACTGTTTTAATTTGTGCTGAAACTAAAGCAGTGTAGCCCCACTCCTTTTTTTAAATTTTTCTTCTTTTTGCATTGATTTTGCATTATCAGTGAAAATGTCAACACAGTGAAAAAGACAATGTTTTAATATTACTATAAAAGTAATTTTTAAGTTTTATCTATTCAAGAGAGACCAAGCAGGAGCATGCCAGTGCGTGCTCGAGAGAGTGGGGGTGGAGGGGCAGAGGAAGGAGAGAAAGAATCCTAAGCAGGCTCCACACTCAGCGTGGAACCCAATATGGAGCTCAGTCTCACAACTCTGAGATCATGGCCTGAGTCGAAATCCAGAGTTGGATGTTTAACTGACTGAGCCACCGAGGTGCCCCGATATTACTATGGAATTAATTTTAATATTACAGACACCACCTGGGTTCCCAGACCATCTTTGAGACCTGCTGAAAACTAGTGCTTTGCACCTTCCCCAAGATTTAAGCTACTTAAAATGTTATGGTAGTGGCTCTCACCTTCCCTGCACATTGAAATCACCTGTAGTGCTTTAAAACAACTGCAGCCCCACCCCTAGAATTTAATTGGTTTCGGGTGCTGCATAGATGCTGGAATTTTCACAAGCTCCAGAGTTGATACCAATATGCAGCCAAGCTTGGGACCTGTTTTATAGGGGTTGAATACTGTTTTGATTAGCTGTTTACTCATGTTTTCTACATTGAAATAAAATGTAATTTTAAAAACTAGCTTTGGCATTGTTCCTGGGACAAAAAGAGGTTAGATTTTGACGCCTGAGTAGTTTAAAACAACTTGAGAAATAGCAGTCAGTTCTGTGAAAAAGTATACTTAAGGGGACATTTACTAGTAATACTTTCAAATGAGGTTGGTAATTCTGATTAGATTCTTTTGGCCTGTGGTGGGTTGTTTGCTAATTCTAAAAAGTTCAACTTAAAGTTTAAATATTCACTCTGTAGAAGGCATTATATTAGTAATTGAGTACAAATAATAATTTCTTAGAAAATGAAGTTTAATGCAAGCCCATTTTTCAAACAAAACTTTTTTTTCTTAGAAATGAAATTTAAATATTAAGATGGTATTATTCAAAGGGTTTTTCTCTTTGTTTCTTTTAGAATTAAAGTTGGGAGAACTGCTTCATGATAAGCTGTAAGTATTTATGTCATTTGAAATAGTGTAGTGTAATATTTCCATGTTTTTTCTCGTGTGCAATAGCGTTCCTTGAGACCTGGGTAATATTACATTTCAAAGCTGTAAAAACAAAATGAATTATAAATATATTTTTAACATTGGTGAGTTATTTGGGGCTAGCTGGCCCTGGTTGTGATATAAATGGTTGTACTTAGTGGAAACTGTGCTTCATGGTCCTTTCCTTGAGAGTTAGATATATAGGATGTGGAATTTCTTGAAGAAAACTTACAGGCCGTATGTTATCTGTAATAGGCTGGTTGGTGACCAGAGATAAATGAAATAATGGCTGGATGAAAGTAGATCCAGAATCCCTGGAAAGGTGAAAAATGAGAGGGGCTTGATTCTATTTATATTACTGTAGATATCGTCGGTTCCCATATTGATCTGGCCAGGCTCAATTTCAAGGTTAGAAATATGAAATGTTAAATTAGTGGCCCAGATTGGACATTTGGGAAGCAAGGGTAGACCCTGAAGTTTAGTTCTTTTCAGGCTCTAGTGTGAATCAGAATCATCCCACACGTTGAAAACCCATGTTGCTGGGCCCCATCCCCAGGATCCTTCTTTAGGTCTGGTATGGGACCGCAGAAGTTGCATTTCTACCAAGTTCCCTGATGAGGTTGATGCTGCTGATCCAGCGACTAACCACACTAAGAACCACTCTTGGGCATCGTTTTGGAGCTGCAGGCAATTCTAGGGAAGATAAAATGAAACTTTATCACAAGCTAATGCGGAAGAGTGTGGCTCCTGACGGTGGAACAAGATTTGAAAGAAGATAGCTAGAGGGACCAAGCTGTCTTCATGTCCCCCACGGTTTTAGGCTCAGCCCAGGGAACATGATTGCCAGCAGCCTCCCTTGACCATCTATCTATTAACGTTATATTCTTGTGATTCATATCTTCCTTAGCTGTCTTGTCTTTTCTGCCTAGCATACAGTCTTCTAACATGCTGTATAACTTTTTATCTTTATTTATTGTCTGTTTCCTTTCACTGGATGTAAGCTTCCATAAGGCAGGCAAATTTGTTCCACTCACTCATGTACCTGGGACCATGCTTAGCACATATTAGGTGCTTATGGTATTTGTTGGATGACTGAAATAGCTAACTCAATGCTACTACAGTTTCCATAGTTTCCACTAATTTACTAATTAGGCAGATACTTCACTAGTCTACGGTTTTAATTGTGCCATTAAAAACTTGATTTAGTTGTTCTCTTATAAAACTAATTCAGGCCTCGGGGATGTAACAAAAACTTCCCATGACACTGCCCCCACTCCTCCACATGTTTGTTCTTTGCCCGGAGATAATCACTGTTATCAGATTGTTTCATGTCTTTCTAGACTTATAAAGAAATATATTTACATGAGTAAAATCTATAAAAATAGTTGTAAATACGAATCTGTAGTATGTATTATTTTGAAAATTCCTTCCCAATTCAGTATATCTTGGAGATCTTTCTGTGTTAGTATATAAGCTCTACCTTGTTCATTTTCACTGTTTGTATTTTACAAAATGGCTATACCATAATTTATTCTGTGGTATCCCTATTGATGGACATTTATATTGCAATATTTTTGGTAACATGGGAAAATTGAGGACATTTAATTTCTACAAGCCTTTCTGTATACATGTACAAAAGATTTTTAGGATGGAAGCCTAGAAATCAAATGACTGGATTTTAATGGGTTCAACCAGGCTTTCCTAAACAAAAGTCTGTATCAGTTTACACTCCCACCAACAGTATATAAAAGTAAACTAAATATATTTTTAAAACTTTCTGAATGGCAAAAGAAATGCATCATTGTTTTGTTTTGCATTACCCAATTACATTTAAATTTGAGCAGCTTTAAACTTTATTATTATTATATATATATATTTAAAAGATTTTATGTATTTGACAGAGATCACAAGTAGTTAGAGAGGCAGGCAGGGAGAGAGGAGGAAGCAGGCTGCCCACTGAGCAGAGAGCCCAATGTGGGGCTCAATCCCAGGAACCTGAGATCATGACCTGAGCCGAAGGCAGAGGCTTTAACCTACTGAGCCACTGAGGCCCCCTGTACTTTATTATTATTAATATACATTTTTTCTTTGCGTATTATCTATGTTTGCCTCTTTTTTTTTTTTTGCCTTATTTATTTGTACCAGGTGGTTGTATTCTGTATAATAACTTTTTGAAAATTATATTAAAAATATCCATCCTAGATAATTATGGAGTTCCAGCTATGGCTTATTATCGGCACATATAAATTTTAAAATATTTACACAGTTACATATATCAACTGGTTTTGTAAATTATTGAAAAGTCTTTTGTTTGCATGTTTTAGCTTTAGAACTTAAATCTGCCTGAAGTTTACTTTTTGAAATTGTGCGAATCAAAGATTTCACTTTTTTCCAGATGGTTAGCCACTCATCTCAACAGTATTTATTGATTAACCTATTTTTCACTACTTTGAAATTCTACTTTTATCACATATAATTTCTTCAGAAGTGGTGTTTAGGCTGTTTTCTATTGATCTATGTGTTCTAGAATGCTTTCATTTATTATATCTTATAGTGTCTTTGATATTTGATGAACCTCTTGTTTTTGTTGAAAAAAATTCCCTTCCACTTTTGCATATTTTCTGTTTTGGTTTGACAACCTCTTTGAAAAATACCATTTGGGTTTTGATTAGCGTATACTAGAGTTGTCTTCAGTAATACCATGTTCATCTTGTCAGATGATCTTGACGCATTAATAGATTTGGGGGGTGGCAGGGAAGAGTCTGTCTCCTTAAAGCCGATTTTGATGTCTTGCTGCTGCTTTTCTGAGAGAAGTGGTTTAGTGTAACAAGGTAGATGTCTCTATTTTCCTGGTAATCTAATGCTTAGACTAAGCAAAATATGAAGTCAGTAGCTTCATCACCTGTCGGACTTTCTTTTAAGCTTTTTTTGTTCCTGTCCCATTTTTTTGAGGCATATCTCAGTTAATGATACTCTTATTAACCAGTCCACAATGCATAACAACTATCTGCTTTTATGGCTAATGAGTCATAAATACCAGACACAAATAAGAGGATTCCTGGATTATTTTTCATTATGTTATTGCCAGAACTTTGGTCATTGCAGATAGTAATGTGCCGGATTATTACTATTATTCAGGATGAAAAGAAAATGTTTGATGATTATCCCAAGCACAATTTTCTAAATATTAAGTAGAGAAAAATTATTTGAAGAAGGCAAAATGAAATCTATTATAGATCAGTTGATCTTTTTTCCAAAATTTCTGATATGCAACCTTTTTGAAGGAAACACAGAAAACATCTTTTGTTTTCTTTTCTCCCCCACAGTGCATGTAAAATAATTTGAGTGACAAATACATGGAATAATTTTTATGTTATGTTTCTATTTAGTTGAAATAGAAGTGGTAGCAAATTGGGAAGACAAAATACATAAAATGCTATAGTTATTTGAAGCGCTGTAATAATTTTTGTATCGTTGTGGGAATCTGGGTAAACTTGTTCAAAAACAATTTGGTCATGTTTTTTATCTGCAGATTTGGTCTTTTTGAAGCCATGTCTGCCATTGAAATGATGGATCCCAAGATGGATGCTGGCATGATTGGAAACCAAGTTAATCGAAAAGTTCTCAATTTTGAACAAGCTATCAAGGTAATTACCATTGTGCTTTTTGTGTTTTATCATTTGTTATATGTTAAAACAATGAAAAACATGGCATATTAAAGTATAATTTTTTTAAGAACATCTCAGGTATATAAACAAAAATTATAACTTTTAGTTATTGATCTCATTTGAAATCTGTAAAATCTGAAAATTGTCCAAGGTCTTCATTACAAGCTTGCTCTAAGTTTGTGTATGTTTATTAATTTTTTTAAAAGATCTTATTTGTTTCAGAGAGAGAGTAAGAGAGAGCACGAGTGGGGAAAGAGGGAGAGGGAGAGGGAGAAGCAGACTCCTTACTGAGCAAAGAGCCTGATGAGGGGCTCAATCCCAGGACCCCAGGGTCATGACCTGAGCCAAAGGCAGATGCTTAACTGACTGAGCCACCCAGGTGCCCTGTTTATTAATTTTTGAAGGCATTTCAGTATATACTTAAATGCCAGGGTAGTTGGTTAAGAGATTAAATTTGTATATTAATACATTAAGCAAGGTGCTTATGGTTGTGAATTTGAAACTCTGTGAGGATTGACTTACAAATTCATTCATAGTTGGCAGTTTAATTTTTCATTTTTTATGAAAGATTTGTTAAACAAAATTTACAAGTAGTATAGTTAACTTAAAAATGTTTACTTTTCTTGGACACCTGGCTGGCTTAGTCAGTTAAGCATCTGATTCTTGATTTTGGCTCAGGTTATGATCTCAGGGTTAGGAGACTGAGCCCTGCGTTGGTCTCCATGCTCAGGGGGGAGTCTGCTTGAGGTTCTCTCTTGAGGTTCTTTCTCTCCCCCTCTCTCTGCTTCTCCCCTGTACCCTGTGCACACCCTGTGTCTTAGTTTTTATCAGATTATGATACAGTTCTAGAATTTTTATTTTTAAAATCTTTAATTTTTGGAAGGCAAAATAGAAACCATAAATTTATAAAAAAAACTTCTGCTCATATGTCCTATTTCTCCTCCTTTTTAGGATGGCACCATTAAAATTAAAGACCTCACCTTGCCTGAATTGATAGGGATAATGGATACTTGTTTTTGCTGTTTGGTAAGAGTTAAAATAACACTTGGTTAATCTAAAAACTGTGACTTCCTAGAAAGTTCCTCTGGTTGGGGCTTATTGAATTGGAGATGGAAGGCAGGAAAACTTGTGCAGATTCTTGCAGTAATCTCAGTGGGATGTGATGCTCCAGACTAGTTAGTAATAGTGAGTATGAAAAAGAAAAGTTAAATGAGTGGCTAAGGACTGGTTAGTTCTAAAATTGTGAATTCCCTACTTTATGGATTTTTATTGACTCCATTGTAGAATTGATTGCTTTTGAATGGTCTGTAAGGCAGCATTCTAATTTCATTAGTCTCCAAATATATTGCAAACTATTCTATATAAGAATGCTTCCATTAGGTAGCTAATCATATTTATGGTATATGATTCTTGAAAAACTTCAGTCATTGAAATTCTTTTGTCTCTTCTGACCTTCCCTTTAATCATCTTTGAAATGCCATGATTAATACTATATTTATTTGGGTCCGTGGCAGTCTAACCTGGGTCAGCTTAGACTTTGTAGACTGTGTGTTGTTTTAAACATATAAATACTTTTATTTCTTCATAGATAACATGGTTAGAAGGCCATTCCTTGGCACAGACAGTATTTACGTGCCTTTACATTCACAATCCAGACTTTATAGAAGATCCTGCCATGAAAGCTTTTGCTCTGGGAATCCTGAAAATTTGTGACATTGCAAGGGAAAAAGTAAATAAAGCTGCTGTTTTTGAAGAGGTAAGATTTTGTAATATGAGAATTCCTGAAGCTCATTTAACCACCTTGTTTATTGTGATATATTTAAATGATTATATGACACGTATTTTTATCAACAAATATAGTTAAAAAAAGTTTTTAAAAGTGATGCTGCGCTGTTTACAAATATATTGGCTGAACTAATCCAGTTTGAAGAAAGAACTTAAATTTCAGTCTATCTTTTTTCCATCAGTACCATGCATTGAGTATCCTTTATGTGTAGAGTATTTTGTTCTGGGTGTTGTGGGAATTCACAAAGAAAAAAGCAGACACAGCTTCTTCGCTCAAGTCTCTTATAAGTTATAACACAGAAGTGCTATACTTTCAGTCTTTGGGTAAGAGGGAACTTAAGGAAAACAAAGCTTTGAGAAATATTTTAGGGTATAAACATATTCTTCCAGTTTGTAAAAAGTACCTTGCTCTAAGGAATGTTGTGAGTTCTAGAAATGGAAAGATGTTTTTCTCCTTACAAGAGAAATGAGGTTTCAGGTTCTGATAATTTTAAGGGGAAATGTGATAGCATTTAAAATTATTGATAAGTATTTTTAATTCTTTCTTTTGTTGAAACATGTTTCTTTTTAACACTGTTACTGATCCAAAATAAGTATCTTAGTGTCCTACAGTGGTTCAGTCTATAGTATGTATAGGTTTTCTAAATTTACATTAATTGAGAATAATATAGCTAATATGACTTCACATTTGAATATATGGCTCGTGAGTTGTGTATGAAATACTATCTATTTACACACTGGTTATTTAGCTACTTATTTAAATTGCTGTGCGTATCATGGAAAATCTTATCCATTTGCATGAAAATTTTAAAAAGATTAGTTTGAGTTAATAAGTGAGAAGATATATATATATATTATGAATACTTACATTCTCACACTACACCCAAAAGGACATCAAAAATCCTAATCCTAGGGCAGAGAAAGGATTCATTTAGCAAACAGTGCTACAGTAGTTGGTTAGCACCCTTGAAAATTAACTGATTTTACATCTGCCTTAATCTGTTAAGTTATTATAACAGAATACCATGGTTGGAGTGGCTTATAAACAACAAGTTTATTTCTCATAGTTCTGGAGACTAAGTAATCTAAAATCAAGGCACCAGCAGCTTCAGTGTCTGGTGAGGGCCTGCCTTCTGGTTCATAGATGGCTGTCTTTGCTCTGTGTCCTCACACGGCAGAAAGTGCAAGGGAGCTCCCTTGGTCTCTTTTACAAGGTCACTGATCCCATTCATAAGGCCAGACCTAATCACCTTCCAAAGGCCTGACCTCCAGATACTATCACATTGAGCGTTAGGATTTAACATATGAATTTCGGAGGGACACAAGCACTCTGTTTATGACAACATCAAAATAAATTGCAGATAGATGAAGTATTTTAAGTTTAAATAGTTGTTAAAAAGAAGATAGTTTGTAGAAAATGAAACGACCTTTAAACATGAGGAAAGATGCATGATTTAAGAGACATGCAGATTAAAACTGAGATACCATTTTTTTATCCATTACTGGCAAAGATTAGAATTTTGTATAATATACCTGTTGATGAGGGTGAGAAACAGGCATTCACACGTGCTGTGTGTGAGAAATAGTCACTGCTTTGCTCTTTTTAATCCTTAATTTCATGTTCACAAGTGAGCATAAAAAGTGAGTGCAAATATATATCCCTCACCTTGATTCAGCTGCTATTAATCCATTTACTCCATCCAATCCACTTTCTCAGTTCCTCTCTCATGTATGTATGTGTGTTCCTTGAACCGGCAGAGAGTAAGTTGCATACGTTATGACCTTCTCCCCACAAACACTTCTCTGTGTGCATCTCCGAAGAAAAAAGTTACCTTCATACAAAACTGCAGTACATTTCTTAACCTCAGTGAATCTGTAGTAACACTCCACTCTCCATATTCTGTTCCTGTCAGGTGACCCAGTAATATCCTGCTTAGTGTTTTTTTCCCCTATGGTTTGGGATCCAGTCTGGGATCATGTCCTGCATTTAGTTGCCTGTCTCTTTAGTATCTTTAATCTCTAGCGGTTCCTTGGCCTTTCTTTGTCTCCATGTCCTTGATGTTTTCAGAGATTGTAGGCCTCTCCTGGTTTGTCTTTTTTAATAGAGTGTTTCTCACTTCGGGTTTGTGTGCTTTTCCTTGTGATTACATTTAGATTATGCAGTCCTGGTAGGAATATGATATAAGTGATATTGTGTCCTCCTTCTGGTGTCATAGCTAAGGCAGTATGCATCTGCCCCCTCAGTGGTGATGTTATTTTGTTCCAAGGTGTTTTCTGATTACCGTATGGTTACTGTTTTCTCCCCTGGTGTGTAATACGCCTTCCATAGGGAAACTCTTTAAGATCATACAAATATCCTGCTCATTAAAATCTTTCCCTATATTTAGTATCCATGGATGCTTGCTTGGAGTAATCTTCAAGCTACAGAATGGCTACAAAATGATGATTTTTCTCACCTTAGCACGCCCCCCATATTTATTAATCAGGGCTCAGGTTTCCACTGTAAGCAAGACTCAGACATTTTTATGGTTTATAAACTCACATAACTTTCAAAGAGCAGTTGGTAATATCATAAGTTAAAATATATATGACTTACATCAGATGCACTTTTAGGGATTTATTCTACAAATAGATTTGTGCTGTGTACAAAGATTTATGTATAAGGACATTAATTATAGTTTTGTTTGTAGTAATGAAAGTCTAGAAACTACTTTAATGTCCATCAATAGGAGACTTGTTAAATGAAGCTGCCTTCATATGGTGGAGTATTATGCACCCTTTACAAAGAAGGAGGTAGTCTTTTATGTGTGTACAAGTAAGATTAGACCTCCAAAATAAAGTAAAATAAGTCAGGTATGGAAATGTATAGGTTTCTTTTTTAAAATGGGAAGTAGTTAAATCTTCATGCATAAGATAACTGGAATCTCGAGAGTTGGGATATACTTGTTTGTGCTATTGGAGTTTTTATTATGTGCCTGGATGAGTTTGTTTTAAAAGGAAATGAAAATAAATTTTTTGTAATGTAAGTAATTATAATTGAAATTCTGCATATTCTCTGGATGAAGAACTTAAAATTGGGAGAACTCATAAAGGAAAAGACCAATAGGATAAAGCCGATAGGAAAATTTTTCGAAAAATCTAGGTAACAAAAATTATCTGTATTTGTTAAGATCTCATTCAAAAAAAGCATAACACTGAAGCCCAAATGTGTAACTGGGTAGTAAAATAAACAGCTTACTTGTGGAGGAGGGTAATAAATCGTCATAGCATTTAAAAATTTAGTCTCAGTGTCATCCAAGAAATTCAGTTAAAGTAATTCACTTTTCATCTACCAAATATATTTTTAAATGAGAATATTCAATACTGGTAAGGATGCAGTAAGTTGTCATTTGGTTTTTATTAGTGGGAGTGTGCATTAGCACAGCTGAACCTAATTCATCTTTAGACCTCAGCCTTAAATGGTTAGAAATGTGGATACTTTATGCAAAAACACTTTAATCAGTTTTTAATAGTGAAAGTTGGCATCGACCAAAATGCCACCATTAGGATTTGCTTGAAGTAAATTATGGATAATTTATTACACATAATTTATTATACAGAGTGATAGTAAAAAAATATTTAAAATCATGGGGGAGTGGGGGCGCCTGGGCGGCTTAGTTGGTTAAGATCAGTAATGATCTTAGGGTTCTGGGATTGAGCCCCGAGAAGGGCTCCTTGCTCATTGGGGAGCCTGCTTCTCCCTCTCCCTCTGCCCCTCCCCCCTGTTTGTGTGCACTCTGTCTCTCAAATAAAATCTTTTTTAAAAATCATGGGAGAGTATATACTTTGAAGGATTAGGAAAGCAGCACACAGTATAACCAACTACGTGAAAATAAAGAAGACTGGAAAGAAATATAAAGCTCCTGGGCTGGAAAAATTACGTTTTCTTATTTCTGTAAACTTTTCAGATTTTTCCTCATAAGTTTGTCTTGGTTTTATAACTAGAAAAAGAATTGGTTGCCTATTGAATAGTCCTTAAGAGACCTGGTAATGAATAAGTAAGAATGAACTGTGATAAACAAATCATTTCTTTGAAACGGCTGCTTCTGAAGTTCCTAGGTGCTGGTATATTTTGCCCTCAGATGTGTCTCTGCTTTGTTTTTTCTCCTGAACTGGAGACATGTGTCTGTCTTAATATCCCGTATACATGTGCAAAATGGGAACCCCCATCAAACCACTGGTCCTCTGGCATTTTACATCTTCCAGAATGGTATCTACAGGGTTATCTAATTGAATTTTATTTTTACCTTGCAAGTGTCTTGAATCTTGGCACTGCTTTTCCTTCTCTCATTGTTCCTGCTTTAGTTTGAGCTTTTGTTAGCTTTGGATTAAGGTTCTCTCAAGGGTCTCTGTTTTTCTTTCTGGCCCCATTTTCCCCTCTAGGCCACTCTCTCCACTTGACTACCAGTTAGTTACCGTCTTAAAAGTAGGTAATCTGGTCATGTTCAGTTTTACTCTTTGAAAATTTTTCGAGTGTGTTTAATAAAAGTAATAATACCTGTACATATTATGCAAAATCAAGTAGCCCATAGGATGTAAGATGGGAAATTTCAGTTCTCTGTTCTTTCCTTACTCATTCCATAATAATGTTATGTGTAGCTTCTTCCCACTATTTCCATTTTTTTTTTTAAGATTTTATTTATTTGACAGAGAAACAGCAAGAGAGGGAACACAAGCAGGGGGAGTGGGAGAGGGAGAAGCAGGCCGCCTGCTCAGCAGAGGGCTCGATCCCAGGACCCTGGGATCATGAGCTGAAGGCAGACACTTAACAACTGAGCCACCCAGGCGCCCCTCTGTATTTCTGGATAATAGACTTATATTCTTATTTCTAGATATAAACAATTTTACAGTTACTTTATACAACTTTATACAGTTTTAACAATTTTTAACTAAGATATGTCAGCACATTTTTAGCATATAACTGGCATTCACATATTAACCCCTCCTGTACCCCAATAGTAATTTAGTTTTGGTTAAGTCATTATTCAGTGTTGACATTACAGTGATTGTATAAATACTAATGACAAACGAGCCAGAGTGGTGTAAGCGTACATTTCCTTTCTCATACAAATTTTTATTTTTCTTGAAGGTGATAACTGCCTCTTTCTGGTTTGCTTAGTTTTCTGTGTACTTCTCCTTGATTCTTCCCTTCCCGTTATTATGAAAAACAGTCAGATAGTCTATCAGTTTATATATTTTTTGAAATTCTTCTTAGCTCCTTTGTTCTCTAGCTTCAGGCTGGATCAGTTCCCTTCTGGGTCTACTGTACAGCTGTGATCCCTGGTTTTATTCCCCTGGGAATTCCATTTCCCTTTCTTTTTTGTTGTCTAGTTGTCTGGATTTCATGCCTTTATTGTTCTTAGTTTAATACTTTGGTACAGCATTTCCAGTTCCACGGGGAGAGACAGGGTTGGAATTGTTCTTTGAGAACTTACATGTCTGAAAATGTCTTTCCTACCCTCACACTTGATTAAAAGTTTGGTTGTAATAGATTTTTTTTTTTAAGAATTTATTTATTTATTTGTCAGAGAGAGAGAGAGAGAGCACAAGCGGGCAGAGTGGCAGGCAGAGGCAGAGGGAGAAGCAAGCTCCCTGCCAAAGCAAGGAGCCCGATGTGGGACTCGATCCCAGGACCCTGGGATCATGACCTGAGCCGAAAGCAGCTGTTTAACCAACTGAGCCACCCAGGCATCCCTGTAATAGATTTTTAGATTGGAAAATCATTTTTCTCAGAATTTTTTAGGCATTACTCCACTAATTCTTAATTTCAGTGTTGCCATCCTGATCCTTTATATGTGACCCATGCTTTCTCTTTGGAAGCTTTTAGGATTTTTCTTTCTAATGACTACACTTTACACTTGGTCATTACAACCCTTTTCTGATCTCAGTTTGAAGTATCCTATTTTCAGACTACCGCCTGTTCATATATTGCTTGTGTTCTGATTCCCATAGTTCACCCCTACTTGGACTCCAGTTCATTATCACTTTTTTACTGTCAATACTCTTTTGACTCTCCTCTCTGACTTTAAATCTATCTTCCTTCATGACAGTTACGCCCTTGTCTACACTTTTAGCTGTCTTCCTCTCTTGCCTTATTGTACTTCAATTCCAGTTGAGTCTAGCCCTCTATCTAATGTGCTTTATACTTGCACATCTCAGTGTAACTGGAGAAAAACACATTCACACTGATTGGTCCTACTTTCAGTTCATCACCACTAACTTCAAATGGGCCATGAGTGCTTCTTCCCTAGGTCATTCACTCTCCCTCTCAGGCTTCTAACACTTTTACCATCCTCACTTGAAGCAAACCTACCTTCCTACTGCCCTAAATAAGTGGAAGTAATCTCACCTACCTGCACAGTTGCACTATGTTCTTTGGCCTTTCTGTCTGTCTAGATGAATCGTCTCTTGTATCTAAGGGCGATCTCTTCTGTTTGTGCATTGGATTCCATACCTTGTCTTATTAAAAATATTCCTCTAGCAATTCTCCCCTCTGTCCCTTGCATAATGAATTTGCTCCTCTACTGGATCATTCCCATCAGCATGTTAGCATGGCTTTTTTTCCTCAATCTTAAAAATACTGTTTCTTGGGCACCTGGATGGCTCAGTGGGTTAAAGCCTCTGCCTTCGGCTCAGGTCATGATCTCAGGGTCCTGGGATCGAGCCCTCCATCGGGCTCGCTGCTCAGCAAAGACCTTGCTTCCCCCTCTCTCTGCCTGCCTCTCTGCCTACTTGTGATCTCTCTCTCTCTGAAATAAATCAATAAAATCTTTAAAAAAATACCGTTTCTTGGCATAACATAGCTTTAGCTTCTGCCCCATATTATGTAGTTCTTTTCATCGAGAATCCTTAAGAGGTGTCCATTCTCTCTTAAATGCACTCCAGTCAGGCTTTGAGTGGTGTTCCACCAAAACTTCGTCATGGTCATCTACTCATTGTTGGTAAACCTGTTGGTTAATATTTGCTCTTAAACTTGTTTGGTCATCAGATTTTTGACATGGAGTCCATACTCGAAACAAATTATATTCTTGGCTTTTTAGATGCTCTTTTTCTCTGTTTTCCTGCCTCACTGGTTGTTATTGTTTGTCATCTCATTCTCTAAGCCAACACTATCCAATAGATAAAGAATGCAAGCCATATACATCATTTAAAATGTTCTAGTAGCCTATGGGCGAAATTTTTGTAACATTTTACATGTAGCCCAATATGTCTAAAATAATAATTCAATATATAATCTTTTATAAAATGTTAATGAGAATTGCCAAAATATGGGAAGAGCCCAGATGTCCATTGATGGATGAATGGATAAAGAAGATGTGGGGTGTGTGTGTGTTTGTGTGTGTATATGCACAGTGGAATATGACTCAGCCATCAAAAAGAATGAAATCTTGGGTGCTTGGGTGGCTCAGTTGGTTGGGCGACTGCCTTCGGCTCAGGTCATGATCCTGGCGTCCCGGGATCGAGTCCCGCATCAGGCTCCCTGCGCTGCGGGGAGCCTGCTTCTCCCTCTGACCTCTCCCCTCTCGTGCTCTCTCTCTCTCTGTGTCTGTCTCAAATAAATAAAATAAAAATAAATCTTTAAAAAAAAAAAAAGAATGAAATCTTGCCATTTGCAATGATGTGAATGGAACTAGAGTGTATTATACTGAGAGAAATAAGTCAGAGAAAGACAAATAGCATATGATTTCACTTATATGTTGAACTTAAAACATGCATGGGGGAAGAGAGGAAAAATAAAAACAGGCAAACCGTAAGAGACACTTTTTTTAAAGATCACTCTGAATAGAGTGCACACAAGCAGGGGGAGGGGGAGAGAGAGGGCAAGAAGCAGATGCCGCACTGAGCACAGAACCCAATGTGGGGCTTGATCTCAGGATCCTGAGATCGTGACTTGAGCTGAAATCAAGAGTTGGACACTTAATTCACTGAGCCACCCAGATGTCCCATGAGATTCTTAACTATGGGCAACAAGGGTTGCTGGAGGGGAACTGGGTGGGGGGCACGGGGTAATTTGGTGAAGGACATTAAGTAGGGCATTTGATGTCATGAACACTGGGTGTTATATGCAACTGATGAATCACTAAATTCTGCCCTGAAACTAATAATACACTGTGTGTTAACTAACTTGAATTTAAATAAAAATTAGTGAGATGTAAAATTATGTTTTTTTTGTAGCAGGTATTCTAAGCGTGGTATGTATGTTACATTTAGAGCACATCTCAGTTTGAACTATCCACATTTCAGGTGCTCACTCCTTAAATGGCTGTGTGATGGCCGCATTGGTCAGCACAGCGCTGAGCATTGGTGTGGCTCAGGCCCCGTCCTTACACCTCTACTCTGTCTGTACTCATTCTCTCGATGAGCTCATGCAGTTTTGTAGACTTAAATTCGGTCTCTCCTAGTGAATCCTAAGCTTATATCCTCATCTTAGACTTTATAGACTTCCCTAAATCTCAGACTCACATATACTACTGCCTAGTCTACATTTTTCACTTGGATGTCTGTCTCAGACTTCACATTTCCAAAATGGGCCTGCTGATTTTCGCCTTCCCTCCTAATTGTTCCTTCTGTAGTCTTCTCAGTCTCAGCAAATGGAGCTCTGTTCTTCTGGTCGTGCAGAGCAAAAACCTTGGAGTCATCCTTGACTCTTCTCTTTTTGTCTCGTACCTCACATCTAAACTCTCAGGAGTCCTGCAAACCAAAGGTTGGCAGTCTACAACCTGCTGGCGTACCCAGCCTGTTGCCTATGTTTTTTATGGCCCTGGAGCTAAGAATGTTTTTTGTGTTTTAAAAAAAAGTTTTTTAAATTTTTTATTTAAGGTTATTTATTTATTTCAGAGAGAGCACGAGCACGAGCTGGGGGAAAGGGGTGGAGGGAGAGGGAGAAGCACACTCGCCACTGAGCAGGAAGCCTGACACAGGGCTTGATCTCATGACCTGAGCCGAAGGTAGACACTCAACTGCCTGAGCCACCCAGACACCCCTGTTTTTCGTATTTTAAATAGTTACATTTAAGTAGTTATATAAGTACCTACATAATATCTCCATTTACCACTTGACCTGTAAAACGTAAAATATATATTATTTGGCTCTTTTTAAAAATTATTATTATTTTTTTTAAAGATTTTATTATTTGACGGAGAGATCACAAGTAGGCAGAGAGGCAGGCAGAGAGAGCAGGAAGCAGGCTCCCTGCTGAGCAGAGAGCCCAATGTGGGGCCCACTCTGAGAACCCCGAGATCATGACCTGAGCCAAAGGCAGAGGCTTTAACCCTCTGAGCCACCCAGGCACCCCTATCTGGCTCTTTTTAAAAAAAGTATCCTTGACTGATACTATCTATTTGTTTAATTAATTTATTTCTTTAACATTGCAGCAGATGCTACTGGTTATTCTGCACCTGTAATGATAGGCTTATATCGCTTCGCTGTGCAGGGTGAGGGTGGGAGGGACACTAAGGGTGCTCCTCCTGGCTCTTATGCCTTTTCTCCTTTTTAGGGAAAAGTCCTACTTATCTTTAGACTTGGATCCCAGTCTCCTGACTTGTCCATACAGACTTCAATTTTTTCTTCTCTTAACACATTCTTCTGTTATAGCTGGTGCCTACATACTGGCTTGCATGAAACAGTCCTACTTGGCACCATTTATCCTGGTGTAGTTATTAACAGCGTCCCCTTTTACTCTCAGTAGTATGCCAGTTTGAATAATGATATGGCCACCCCTTCTCCTGTCATTTTTTTTGAACATGGATGTGATGTTTGAAGGTAGATCCTGCTTCATTTTGTAAACATGTAAGTCGAAGACAGCCTCAGAGCTTAGGATGGTGAAGCAGGAAGACTACTTCTGATATTCCTGTTATTTGGCATGATATAAGTAAATATGTATCACTTAAGTCACTATAGTTGGATTTTGCTCTTATTTGCAACCAAACATATTTTTAATACCAAAATAAATAAATTGTAAAAGTTCTGGTTTGCTTGGCAAAGAGTAAACACGGTTACACATTTGGTGTGTGTTTCTCCAAATATTTTCTGTAATATGTATACACGTGTATTTCATTTAACATGGAATTATGTAAACTATTTGCAACTTTTTTCCACAGATAATAGAAAATAGATTTCTGTATGTACCAATATGTTGTTGGTAGAGAGCTACCTCATTGTGGTTTATTGGATGCATAGCATCATGTTAAGAGTACACATTTTGAATAATTATTTCTGGCAAGAATTATTAAAGGATGCTAAAACTAGTAAACAGAAGTATAACAAACACAGAATCTGTACCTACCCTCCAAGTATCTTCCCACAAGATATAAATTACAAAGGGAAAATTATCAATTTACAGTGAAGAAACATTGGCAGATACCACTTTAGCTAAATGGCCAGGCTTAATATCACCAGTAACGGGACAATTCAACATTGTGCTTCCAGATACAATGCTCCATGAAAGAACACAACATCACTTCTGTTGATATTCGTATTAAATGTGACATAAATTGGATTTAACCTTGGAGAAACATAAGGCAAACCCATAGTGAGGGATGTAGTTATTAAAAATAACTTCAGCCTGTACTATTCCAAAATGTTAGGACATGAAAGATAAGGACCAAGCAAGTGCTTGGTCCTTCACATTAAAGAGACGTGAATTTCCAAATTTGATTATTGTACCATGGCTATGTAAGAGAATGATTTATGGTTTTGGGAAATCACGCTGAAGTATTTAGAGGTAAGGGGCATCATAGTCTATAACAGTCTCAAATGTTTAAGAAAAAGTATAGAGAATGATAATGCAAATGTGGTAAAATGTTATCATTTGAAGAGCCTGGGGGAGGAATATGGAACTTCTCTGTACTATTTTTATATTCTGAAATTTTTTCAAAATAAAAAAGTTTAAAAACAGCCTCTGGGGATTGATCTCACTTAAGTTGTGTTCTTTCTCTGTTGCTTATATACTTTGTGGTGTTTGAGAGTTTAAGTTTCTATTATGCCTCAGAGTCCTCATTTATAAAATATAGTTTGTAATAGTCCCTACCTCAGAGCATTATTTTGAGAGTTAATGAAGTTATTCAAGTAAAATGTTTAGAACAGTGCCTGGCACATAGTAAGTACTTAATAATATTAGCTATTATTATCATTTGTATTCCATTGTATATACAGTAAATTAAAAGCCAGTGACTAGTAGACGTTCAGTTTGTTTAAAGTCTTACTCTGTATCATCTTTGGGCATGTTTTAGCCTTGTAGCTTTACTGTGTTTTTCAGTATCTAGTCTACAGAAGGTACTCAGGTTTGGTTGAATGAATCGGGTCATATCTGTAGCACCTGAGATCTTTATGCAAAGTACTTTATCTGTGAAATGAGTTTTTAAAGCAGTAATAAGTTGTAACCGATATACTGTTGTTGTTTTAGAAGGAGTTCAAAAAAATTTTACTTTATTAGAATATTACATTGTTAGTACAGTCAAGATCAGTGGTTTGGTTGGCATCACATTTAGTCCTGGTATCAGGTATTCTACTATAGTTACGATTGTAAATGTTTTACTATTCCAGATTTCTTTGTGGGGCTGCATATTTTAAATGCTGTGTTTTATAGGATCCTGAATACCCCTGATAACTTTCTGCAGTTATATCTTGGCAGTATTGTAAAAACATTGTAAAGTATAGTAAAGAACATGGGGCTTTACCTCTTAGGATGTCTTCATCACCCTAGTGGCTGTGATTGTATTTTGCCATTGTACCCCTGGGTATCTAGCCCATACCAGCCATCATTGTGCAGTCTGAAAGAAAATGGTTCGGAAATGAAAAAGTGAGGAGAAAATTTTCCTTACTAGTCTACACCTCCAAATTCTTTTTTTTTTTTTTTTTTTTTACACCTCCAAATTCTTGATTTCAAAAATACTACCCTTTAATGGCTGCCACTTACTTTTTGGCTTCCTTACTCCGGTTCCCCAACTTCTTCTATCCTTTAGTTCCATAGAGACCTCCAGTTCTCAGATGATGCTCCTTTAGTTTTCTCTGTTACTTCTGTTGTGTCCTCATTTCCATGGTCCAATGGCGAAATCATTCTTTCTCAAACATCCTTAACTCCCTCACCCCTCTCATCTCATCATCGTGTGTCACTTATATGGCAAAACCCCAGCCATCTGCCTACTTGCTGCTTGCACCCAAACAGCAGAAGGCTGCTAGAGAAAAGCCACATCTGTGTGTCTATTCTCACTTTAATTTTAGGACTGCAAATCTCAGATGGGCACTCAGCACTAGAAACAGCCCTATCCTTCTGTGGTAAGCTTTCTTTAACAGCCTCTCAGTGACTTCTCCACATCTTTTATTTCTCAAAACCTCCATTGCCAACCTTCCTCTTTATCAGCTTACCTTGTACCTTAATGAAATTTTAGCTGGAATCAGATGTGGGTCGAAGTACCTCATCTTCTTACAATCACATCTGTTAAGCCATGTTGGTACCCACATCATCTACCTTCTGTCTTGTGAAAATGCAAGTACCCTGACAATCTAAGATCAGCCTCTTGTGTTCTAGATTCTGTCCCCTCTTGACTGCTGCAATCACTAACCCTTCTTTGTATTGCATTATTAGTGTCTCCTTCCCTACTACATTATTCTTTTGGCATATAAGCATGCTTAAATATTCAGTTTAAAACAGCCCAGTTCCCTTGATCCCATGTCTGGTGTTGGTCTGAGGAACTGGTATATGTTGGTACAATTTATTGAGATGGGGCAGAAATGGAGTACAATTTTAGTTATGTTAAGTTTATAATTTCTTTAATTATCCGAGTGAAGATTTCAGGAAGTCTGGACTAGAGATGTAAATTTGGGCTTCATCAACAGAGTTGGTATTATATATAGTGTCATTTCTCTGCTTATACTAGTGTCGTTTCTCTGCTACCTTATGCAAAAAGCTCCTTGAACTAATATTTATTTTTCTTTTCTCTCTCACCCTCCTATTAGACATTCTTTTTCTACAACTGCACAGAAACTGGTCTTAAAAAGGTCCTTAATAATATGCATCTTGCTAAATCCTTTGTTCTCACCTCTCCCTAATACTTGGTTTCATTAGACACAGTTGACCTCTCTTTGAAAGAGTTTCTTTTCCTCATTTTCTTTTTTTTTTTTTGAAAGATTCTATTTATTTACTAGAGAGAGAGAGACTGAGAATGAGAGGGGAGAAGGTCAGAGGGAGAAGCAGACTTGCCGCAGAGCCGAGAGTCCGATATGGGACTCGATCCCGGGACTCCGGGATCATGACCTGAGCCGAAGGCAGTCGCTTAACTAACTGAGCCACCCAGGCACCCCTCTTTTCCTCATTTTCCTGGTACAGCTGTCTCTTGGTTTTCTTCCTCACAGGTTGGCCCATTTCTTGTGCTTACTTCTCTAGATGGCTGGGACTACTCCTGGGGTCTTCTGTAGCTTCTGCTTCAGTTGATGTCCTCTAGTTCTGCACCTTTTAATACCAACTCTGTTGATGAAGCCCAAATTTACATCTCTAGTCCAGACTTCCTGAAATCTTCACTTGGATAATTAAAGAAATTATAAACTTAACATAACTAAAATTGTACTCCATTTCTGCCCCATCTCAATAAATTGTACCATCATATACCAGTTCCTCAGACCAAACACCTAAAAATGATCCTTGATTGCACAACCTACCTTATACCTACCCCACATTCACTTCATTGGCACATCATGTTGGCTTTGCTTTTTCAATATATCCTGATTTCAGCACCTTCTCATCAGTTCCAGTTAAAATCTCAATCCAGCTGCTTGCATTATTGGGTGGTGTCCAGTATCTGGTCTCCTTGGTTTGACTTTGACTTTTGTTCTTGTTAAAACTACAGGGTTTTAAGAGTGATCTTTTAATGGTAGTATCTGTTTATATAACTCGTCTGCTTCAGTCCTCCAATGATTTAGATTAAGATCTTGTTACTGAGGTGATGACCTATTACACAGATCTGTGATTCTCTCACATAAATGCGTTTCCTTAGCTGCCTCGTGGAAAGCAGTGCATAGATAGGACTTACTGGTCTTACTGGTTTAGTGTTTTGTCTTCACAGTATTGGCATAATTTTTTAAAAATTAGTAACATTTAAAAATTGAAGGATTTTAGGGGTGCCTGGGTGGCTCAGTGGGTTAAAGCCTCTGCCTTTGGCTCAGGTCACGATCTCAGGGTCCTGGGATCAAGCCCCACATCAGGCTCTCTGCTCAGCAGGGAGCCTGCTTCCCCCTCTCTCTCTGCCTCTCTGCCTACTTGTGATCTCCCTCTCTGTCAAATAAATAAATAAAATCTTTAAAAAAAAATTGGAGGATTTTACATTAAATTAGATTTTTTTGTTGTTGTTCTGAATAACAGTAGCCTTGCATTCATTACTCGATAGGATAAGTGGTGGCTGCCTGCGTTTACATGAAGTGTGTGTTTTCCAGCTTGCCATAGTTTCTACCACGCCCCCAGGTATCTTGTAATCAACTGATCTACTTAGGAAGATGACCAGGCATGGGTGTGCTCTACAGTAGGTCATCATTCCCTTGACAGATATTTTTTATTTTTTTAAAGCATTTTATTTTTTATTTTCTAACATGGGACTTGAACTCAAGACCTGGAGACCAAGAGTTGGTCACCCAACGTACCAAACCCTGACAAATGTTTTTTTAACAGTACTTTGTGCCGAGTACAATTCTAAGCCCTGGAGATAAAGCCGTGAATACAACAGAGCCTTGATGTCATTGATTTTGCATTCCTTGGGAGAGAGAGTCAATGTGTCAGTGAACACAGAATGTCAGGTGTTGTGTGAAGAAGAATGAAGCAGGGACAGGGCATTTAGAATGGTGAAGGGTGCTGCTGTAGAAGGCACAGGGCAAACCTCCATATAAGAAATTGACATCGGAACAGGGGCTAGACTATCGGGAGGGATGGGGCTCTGGAAATCTTAGGAAGAAACTTTGTGGGGAAGGATCAGCAAGTACCGAGGTCCTGAGAAGAGAATGTTTTTGATATGTCTGAAGGATGACAAGAAGGCCTGTGGGACAGCAGTGCAGTGAATATGGGGAAGAATGAATGGTAGGTGGAAGGAAATGAGGTTGGAGAGGGAGGCCAGAGCTGCGTGGTGATTGGTGGTGGGCCTCTCAGTTCATGTGGGGTTTTGGATTTTCCTGTGAGCAGGGAAGCAACGGAAAGGTTTTAAGTGGGAGGTGATGTGAAGTGACTTATTTTAAAACAATCCCTTTGGCTTCTGGCAGTGAATACATTGTAGCAGGGACAAGTGTGGAAGGCGGGGCAACCTGTGTGGAGGCAGCTGTGGAAGTGAGAGGGGGTGGTGACTTCCCTAGAGGTAACTGTGAAAGGTGGAGTTACGCTTTGATGAGACATCGAAGGTCGAGCTTATTGGGTTTTCTGATGGTTTGATACAGGGCGTGGGAAAATGAGAGGAGGGGGTGCCTGGGTGGCTCAGTCAGTTAAGTGTCCAACTCACTTTTGGGTGAGGTCGTGATCTCAGGGTCTTGAGATCAAGCCCCGCATCGGGCTCCACACTCGGCATGGAGTCCGCTTGAGATTCTCTTTCCCTTCTCCCCTGTTCGCTTGCTTGCTCTCTAAAAAAAAGAAAAAAACTAGAGGAATTGCAGTGCAGGTGTTCAGCCAGAGGAGCTGTGGGTGCATGGAGGTGCCATTTAGCAACGTCATAAACACTGGGAGAGTTCCTTTTTAGACATGTGAAACGTGAGGATCCTATTTGGCAGCCACGTAGGGATAGAGTATAAACTTGACCTAGAGGATAAGCTTATAGCTCTGTAATACAACCTGAGATTTTTAAAAGACCTAATCCTCTTAGTCCTATAGGATTGTTGATAGTGTTGTTGACACTAACAACAGTTCTTCCAACCCAGAGACATTTTTTTTTTTCTCTGTTCATAACATACAGTACCTGATGTGGATTGTGTGTACTCAATTATGTTTTTAAGAATCCACGGAATGTTGCCATAGCTCTGGCTACTGCTGTAAATGCCTGTTATCCCAGTATATTAGGCTTCTGTGTACATTTTTAGAAGAATTATAATACAACAGAAACATTCTTTTAGTAGAACTGGTAACTTAATTGAATCAGCCCAATGATATTAAATTTAGTTTTTAAAGTGAGTCTAGCAAACTACTCAATTTGTTAATGTCTCAATAGTATTTTAAATGACTTTGTGGCTAGGAATCCATGTATGTATGAATAGTTTTTTCTTTACAGTGGGGCTGAAGTGGAAATATGCTTTTGCTATCACTTTGAGTAATTCTGTTTGAGAAGGCTTAAGTTTGTGGCCTAACAGTGTGTAAACAAGCATTTGATAATTTTTGAAGTAAAAGTCTTCTATAAATCTTGCAAACTTATCATCATATGGTAATTACTGTGTATTCACTGTTTACTTGTGAACTGAGAATACTTTGTAAGTGGGAATTACTACTTTCTGATATTAACATTAACCTTATTTGCAAATGAACATACTAAATGTAAGTGTATTTAAATTGCCTAAGGCAAACGATTAAAGGTGGAGGTAGCATTAGAATATGGTGTTTTAAGGATACATTATAGGGAAGGTGTGGATGTATGATAGCAATATTTAGACAAGCAGAATGACATTACTGTGTTCATATTAGCAAATAGTGATTTTGTAAGAGGAATATAATGAAAGGAATATAATGTAAGAGCAATATAATGAAAGCTTCTGCTCAAGGGCCTAATTATTCCTTTCCTGTACAGGAAGATTTTCAGTCAATGACTTACGGATTTAAAATGGCTAACAGTGTGACAGACCTCCGAGTTACAGGTAAAACATTTATAAGATGATACACAAGTTTTGTATTTGTATTTGTTTCCTCTTTAAACTCATTGTGTCTCTTTCTAGGCATGCTAAAAGATGTGGAGGATGACATGCAAAGAAGAGTAAAGGTATATTTCCTTTTTCTTTGCTTTGGCATAGGATTTTCGTATTCTTCTAAATGTCGTTACCTTTAGCTAATTACAAACAGCTAGTGTAGGGAAGGCCACCAGCTTCCTTTATATATGCTATGCCTTTTTGCAGTTAACTTGAAGACAGCTACAGCAGTTGTTTCTGGTGAATTAATGTTCCCTTCGGGTACTGAAAATTTAACCTTGAAGATTTCTCAGTATTTTTGCCAGTATTTTAGAATTATAGTATGCTCTTTTAAGAATAGCAATAATCTAGAATCTTAAGTTCCTCAAAGGTAAGGACGATCTTCTTCAACAGCTATTACAAAGTCTGCAATGCAGTAGACGACCTCAGTATCCCAAATCTGGTGAAAGACTTCTGTGAATGACATACTTCAGCCGGATGGTGCTAACAATTTGGTTCCCACAGAGATTTTTAAAAAGGGGGAAAAGTTATATTTCTGCGGTTCTTCTGTACTTGGGTAACACAACATGGTTGTCAAAGCAATTTTAGATTATTGCCTTAGTTGATCTATTTATAATTAAGCAGCGAATTAGGTAATAAAATGTGCATAGTGCCCTAGTTTTAGGTGAGGAAAATACAGCTTAAAAGAGTTAAGTAAACTGAGTGTACTGAAGGGTGTGCCACTAGGTAGGGCAGCGTTGGGCTAGGACCCAGGTCTTCTGCTCTATCTTGCTGTAGTAGCTGCCCTACAGTTGTCCGAACAGTCATGTTGTTTTGCATTTTAGTGTAGAACAATTTACAGTGTGACTTTATGATGTGATTTGTGTAAAGGTTACTATTTTTTTCTAACAGGGTTAGTTTTAGGAGGTCAAGACTTCCAATTAATACGTCCTTTTTAAGAAAGAAAGCAATACCACGTACCATGCACTTATTTCATTGTTTTGCTTTTGCTGTTTTTAATACCTTATTCTTCTGTTTGGTCTTAATAATTTATATCAAAATGGACCTTTGTGTATACAGTATTAATAGGAAGATAAATACTAGATACAACTTTTTTCTTCCAAATATTTTTCTTAAAAATAGATTCCTGTGTATACCCAAGAAATTAATTTAGCGCTTTACCTTGTATATTTATAAGCTACTATTTCTACAAGTTTGTGTTTATTTTAATTCACGTTTTTTAAAATTTTAGAGTACTCGAAGTCGACAAGGAGAAGAAAGAGATCCAGAAGTTGAACTAGAAGTAATTGAACTTATTTTCTGGTAGATAATATCAGAGAAGTCTACCTCTTAATGTTGTAGTTTTATGAACTGCGTTATAATTTATGGAAGCCCTTTTTAAGGTATTTCTTTAAAAGTTGGACATTGCAAGGGATTTTATTTCCCTTGTATTTGTTTTGATAGAATAATAATACTTGATTTCAAAGCTCTTCAATATTCCTGTGAGGTAGGAAGAAAAATTATTTTTTACAGATGGTACATCAAAACGGCAAAACTCAACTTGGACAGTATGAAAAGTACTAAACCTTTGTCGAGAGCCTTAATTTTCTGACTCTGCTTAAAACATCTTTTCATCAATTCTATTTAAAATGCTAATTAAATTAGTTTTTGAGATAATAGTCTAACTTTTTTTTTTTTTTTTAATAGTCTAACTTTTTACTTAAAGAAAAATCCATCCCATTGATACAGGAGCTTTACTTTATATTTCTATTTCAGTAGAACAGGCTTTGTTTTATTTTCTGAAGCTCATTTTCAGGCATTTAAAAGACTGTAACTGAAGGTGTTTGTAATATAGTAAGTTATTAGCATTGAAATTTAGGGCTTAAAATACCATATTTTAAAATGAAATTCGTCTGACAGACTTTCCATCTTTTAACTTTTAGTCCTTTCTTATTTTTTTAGCACCAGCAGTGTTTAGCCGTATTCAGCAGAGTGAAATTCACTCGAGTGTTACTGACAGTGCTTATAGCCTTTACTAAGAAAGAGGTAAGAGCATTTAATCTATTTCAGTGGGCTTTTGGGGCGAGGGGAGGACATAGTGTGTTATTGAAGTAGTTCTGAGACTTTTCCAAGAAACGCCTCCAATCACACATATATAGCATTCAGCATTTGGTATATTTTATGTGTATTATATTAGAGATATTTAGAGATATCAGTGATATTTATGTGTATTATATTACAGATTTTAGATAATTTTCTCAAAAAGTCACATGAATTTACATTCTGCTCCATAACATATCTGTGTCTGTTGTTGATATCGGAAAACATTTTATATTACTTATTAGTGGTACAATAATAGAAACTGAGTTTGCTTGTTTTGTTTTGTTTGTTTTGCTTCTTTTGTGAATTGAAAAGGAGAAAGCAAAAATGGGATTTTTAGGTAGACTTCTTTCATTCAGTTCAATAATTAACTGTTGGTTTGTATAGAACCAGAAAAGCCCTGTATGGTAAATATTTTTTCTTCATGTGTATTTGCATTAATTCAAGTCAATTTTGGACTAATTTGTGAATAATTAGGAACTGGTGAGTAGAGATCCAGCCTTTACCATTGATCTAACTTATATGTCTCTTTTTTTCCTTTGTTTTTGTTTTTTTTTTATTTTCACCTTAATGAATGGCACAGTAGAAATGTTGACATTTTCCAGTTGACTGCAACTCAGTTTTTTTCTTTTCTTTTTTTTAAAATATAAGATGAACAGAACAAGCCAGAAATGTTTCCTATTATTTTTTTAATGGCTCCTACAAGAATAGAAGTGGATAAAAATAATAATAATTTCTATCCTAACAGGATCTGAGCATCTTGTATTAAGTGAATAGGTGAATAGGTTGTGAAAACCGATGTCATTACAATAATTTAATTTCATTATTGTTTATAGGATTTTCCTATTTAATGTATATCTTTCAGTGAAAGAATATGTAAGAATGTTTTTGGTGATTTGTTTGCTAGACCAGTGCTGTTGCAGAAGCTCAAAAATTGATGGTTCAAGCAGCAGATCTTCTTTCTGCCATTCATAATTCATTGCATCATGGCATCCAGGCTCAGAATGATACTACAAAAGGAGGTAATTGTCTGTTTTCACTCCTACTTTTTTTTCTTACCCATCCAGATTATATAGAGTTTGGTTTGTTCTAAATTCATGTGTCGATCCATCTGTTTGGACCTTGGAATATTTTACCCCATAAACTTATATAGTGTTTATGCTTTCTTTTAAATATATTATAGACCAAAAATTGTACTATAGAACTTGACCATCTCCTGTATCTTACTGTTTGGGCTCAGGACATTTACTGTCAGGTGATCACTCTATGATGTCAGGAGTACATTCTATCACCTCTCTCTTTTACTACCTTGAGAGATCATCACCTCAATTACATAGTATTCCCTGAATATTGGGCCTATACCCTCTGTGGTCTCTTTGCACTCATACCTCTATTATAACATTTTTTGTGTACATCATATTGTAGTTGTTTACCTGTTTTTCCGTGACAATATTTTAGGCCAGGAACTGTCTAATTTGTGTATCTCTATGGTGCTTAGCACATTGTTGACAGTAGATTTTATTTATGAAATATTTCCTAAAATGAAAGGAATAATGTGTGTTTGTTGTAAAAGTTGCAGCTGAGTTAACATTTTTCTTTTTAAAGATTTTATTTATTTGAGATAGAGTACAAATGGGAGGAGGGGCAGAGAGAGAGGGAGAAACAGGCTTTCCACTGACCAGGGCACCTGACCCAGGGCTCAATCCCAGGACCCTGGGATCATGACCTGAGCCAGAGGCAGAAACTTAACTGACTGAGCCACCCAGGCACCCCCTGAGTTAACATTTTAGCTAATAGGTAGCAACTGTGAATCTTTAAACTCATTATAATGAGATATGTATATTCTCTAAATTGTACTTTATACTTATATTCTCTAAATTATACTTTATATTCTTTAAATTGTACTTTTAATAGATGAATTATATGGTATGTTAATTATATCTCAGAGCTGTGATTGAAAGAAGATGGAACAGTGTTTTCAGAATTTGGGTGGGGGAATGATTTCTAATCTTGAATCCTAGATTCAAACTATCATTTAATTCCGAAGAAAGAAAATTGTAGGTAGTCTCGAAATTAATCTCCCAAAAGCTTTAGAAGATATTACTGGTACATATGTTCCATTAAAACAAGGTACTGAGGGGATTCTGGGGAAGATGGCAGAGGAGGATCCTAGGCTCACCTCATTTCACAGATATACTTTATAACACCCACATCAGTGTAAATAACCAAGAAAATGATGTGAAGACTGGCAGAACAGATCCTCCACAGCTAAATATAGAGAAGAGACCACATGGAAGAGGGTAGGAAGGGCAGAGACATGGTCAGAAGCTAAACGGACCCTTGGGGCTGTCTGCAGGAGTGAGGAACACCAAGGATGCAGGGAGGGGAGAGAAGCAGACCCCAAATGGAGGCATGGGGGACCCATGCTGGGAAGACGAATTCCCATAACATTCGGCTTTGAAAACCAGAGGGGTTTAGCTTCTTGGGTTCTTAAAATCAGTGGGCCTTAACACTCAGAACTTTAAAAGTCTGAGTCTGAGTCTGAACTTTAAAAGGCTTAGCTCTGAGCTAGAGGGCAATAGGAAACTGAGTCCCTGTCCTTTAAGAGACAGCATAACAACCCTGCTGAGATACAGCATAGAAGCAGCAGTTTGAAAATTTATTTGGGTGGGGGGATGGTTTCTAATCTTGAATTAGAAGCAGAACAAAGTTTATTTGCTGGACTCAGAAGTGTGCTGCAGGAGCAGGGAACTGTAGGAGACTTCCTTAAAAACAAAAGAACTGGTGTGCCGTTTCCCTCCCTGCCTACCCAGCCAGTGGGAACCAGTGCTGCACACTCTTCACCTAGCTTACTAACAGCACATCCCAACCCCATGCTCTTCAGACCTGCCCCCTCCAAAACAACCACTGCAGGAGTTTTTCCAAAGCCTCTGTATTATTACTGTACCACAGCAGACTGGCATAAACCTTGCTAACTCTGCATGCCCCTCCTTGCATTCACTTGCAGACCTGCCCCCACTAACATCCTCACCTGGAGTCCATCCAAAGTGGCACTGCAAGCATGGCAGTGTGCAATCCCCAACAGAGATCAGTGCCCCTCAAAGTGACTCTTATCCTGGGAGAGGACAAGAAACCACACACCCTGATCCAACTGTGGCTCCACAATGGGCTGGGGGCACACATAGGATCTGACTACAGGTGCCGCCCACCAACAAAATGCTTAGGAAGGATGACACAGGGAAAGTGGCCTGCAGTACTGTGTGACCACGGCTTTGGCAAATGCCTAGTCTGACCCATCTCAAGTCCAGGGCGGCACAGCACCAGACTGGCCCACAAACAACAAAGGGACCAAACTTTGCCCACAGCAGGCAAAGAGAGCTATTGCAGATGACTAGACTGAAGGCAAACATGGCTCAGTCACAACAGTAGGGTGCACACAACACCCATAAGAGATAACCTAAAGCACCAGGTTCTGGTGAATAGGAGACATTGTACTGCAGGTCACCACAGAGCCTCTTCTTCATAAGGCCACTACTTTTTTTTTTTTTTAAGATAGATTTATTTATTTGGGGGGATGGACAGGAGGAGAGAGAGCCTTAAGCAGACTCTGCACTGAGGTGGAGCCTGACTCAGGGCTCAATCTCACATCACTGAGATCACAGCCTGAGATAAAACTGAGTGTTGGACATCCAACTGACTGTGCACTCAGGCACCCCTTCTAAGGCCACTACTTTCAAGAGCAGGAGGCAAAGGTGACTTTCCTAATACAGAAACAGACACAGAGAGTCAGACAAAATGAGGAGACAGAGAAATATGTCCCAAATGAAAGAACAGGACAGAATCACAGCAAGAGACCTAAATGAAACTGAGGTAAGTAATATGCCTGATAGGGAATTCAAAGTAGTGGTCATAAAGATACTCACTGAACTTGGGAAAAGAGTGGTATATCTCAGCTAGATCCTCAACAAAGAGATGTAATATAGAAAAGAACCTATCAGAGATGAATAACTCAATAACTAAAATTAAAAATACACTAGAGGGAATGAATAGTAGACTAGAGGAAGCAGAAGAGCAGATGCAGTGACCTGAAGAACAGAATAATGGAAAGCAATTAAGCCAAATAGGAGAAAGAAAAAGAATAATAAAAAAAGAGAATAGATTAAGAGATCTTAGCAATATTGTCAAGTGTAACAGCATTCACATTATAGGGATCCCAGAAGGAGAAGAGAGTAAAAAGGGGGCAGCAAATTTATTTGAAGAAATAATAGTGGAAAATTTCTTGAATCTAGGGAAGGAAACTAATCCAGATCCAGGCAGCACAGATTCCCCAACAAAATCAACTTAGGGAGATCCACACCAAGACACATAGTAATTAAAATGGCAAAAAAGAGCTAAAGAGAATTTATAAAGCAGCAAAACAAAAGACCATTATATACAAGGAAAATTTAATAAGGCTATCAGCTGATTTTTTACCAGAAACTTTGCAGGCCAGAAGGAGTGGCATGATATATTTAGAGTGCTAACAGAAAAAACCTGCAACCAAATCTATCCAGCAAGGCTATTATTCAGAATAGAAGGAGAGATAAAGAGTTTCCCATACAAACATAAGTTAAAGGAATTTATCACTACTAAGCCAGTTCTATAAGAAATGTTAAAGGGGAGTCTCTAAGTGGGAAGGAAAGACCATAGCAGGAGTAAGAAAAGTGGGAAGCACAAAAGCTATAAAATCAGTATATGTTTAGAAATTAGTCAAGGGTTGGGGCGCCTGGGTGACTCAGTGGGTTAAAGCCTCTGCCTTCAGCTCAGGTCATGGTCTCAGGGTCCTGGGATCGAGCCCCGCATCGGGCTCTCTGCTCAGCAGGGTGCCTGCTTCCCCCTCTCTCTCTCTGCCTGCCTCTCTGCCTGCTTGTGATCTCTCTCTGTCAAATAAATAAAATCTTTAAAAAAAAGAAATTAGTCAAGGGTTTCACAAAATAAAAGGATGTAAAATAGGATGCTACATACCTAAAATGTGGCCTAAAATGTGGAAAAGAGGAGTAAAAGTTTAGTGCTTTTAGAATGGCTTCAAACTTAAGCAACCTTCGGGCGCCTGGGTGGCTCAGTTGGTTGGGCGACTGCCTTCGGCTCGGGTCGTGATCCCAGAGTCCTGGGATCGAGTCCCATATCGGGGACTCCCGGCTCTGCGGGAAGTCTGCTTCTCCCTCTGACCTTCTCCCCTCTCATTCTCAGTCTCTCTCTCTCTCTCATAAATAGATACAAATCTTTAAAAAAAAAAAAAAAAAACTTAAGCAACCATCAAATTAACATGGACTGCTATATATATAAGTTGTTACATATAAACCTAACGGTAACCACAAATCAAAAACCAGTAATAGATATGCAAAAAATAAAGAGAAAGGAATCCAAATATATCAAACTATTCCGAGAAATAATAGAGGAAAGAAAGCTTCACCAAAGAAAGCCAATAAACTGTCAGAGAAGAAAGCAAGAGAACAGAGAGTTTCAAAAGCAATCATAAAGCAAGTAACAAAATGGCAGTAAGTACATACCTACCAATAATTACTTTGAATATAAATGGACTAAGTGCACCAATCAAAAGACATAGGATGGTGGAATGGATTAAAAAAAAACTCGTTTCAGACCTGAAGGGGGACACTTGCAGATTGAAAGTGAAGCAATAGAAAAACATTTATCATGCAAATAGAAGTGAAAAGAAAGCCAGTGTATAGCAGTACTTAAACAAAATGGACTTTTTAAAAAAATACTGTAACAAGAGCCAAAGAAAGATACTACATAATCATAAAAGGAACAATCCAACAAGAAGAGACAACAATTGTAAATATTTATGCACCCAATGGGAGCACCCAAAAGCATAAAGCAGCTATTAACAAACATAAAGGAAGTAATCGATATTACTATAATAATAGGGGACTTTAACACCGCACTTATACAAGTGGATAGATCAGCCAAACAGAAAATCAACAGGAAAACAGTGGTTTTGAATAACACTTTGGATCACATGGATCTAACAGATACATTTGGAACATTCCTAAATCAGCAGAATGCACATCCTTTTCCTTTTTTTTTTTTTTTTTCTTTTTTAAAGATTTTATTTATTTGAGAGAGAGTGAGTGAGCGAGCAGGGAGGAGAGGGAAAGGGAGAAACAGGCTCCTGGATAAGCAGGGAGCCTGACATGGGGCTCAGTTCCAGGACTGAGATCGTGATTTGAGCCGAAGGCAGATGCTTAACCTACTGAGCCACCGAGGCGCCCCAGAGTGCACATTCTTTTCAAGTGCACATGTTGAGTTTCCCATACATGTATCATGTATGGGAACATGTAACATTCTCCAGAATAGATCACGTTAGGCCACAGAACAAATCTCAAATTCAGAAAGATCAAAGTCACACAATGCATCTTTTCCAGCCATGTTGCTATGAAACTGGAAATCAACCACAAGAAAAAAATCTGGAAAGAACACAAATACATGGAAGTTAAATAACAGGCTACTAAACAATGACTGGGCCAACCAAGAAATGAAAGAGGAAATTAAAAACTTCATGGAGAAAAATGAAAATGAAAACAACAGTCCAGAGTCTTTTGGATGCTACAGAAGTGGTTTTAAGAGAGAAGTTTATAGCAATACAGCCCTACCTCAAGAAACAAGAAAAATCTCAAACAACCCAACTTTACACCTACAGGAGTTAGAACCAACAAAACCCCAAAATAGTAGATGAAAGGAAAGAATAAAGATTAAAGCAGAAATACACAAAATAGAAATTTTTAAAAAATGATAGAAGAGATTAAAGAATACTGGGTCTTAGTAAGGGTCAACAAAATTGATACACCATTAGCCAGACTCATCAAACAAGAGAAGGGACTCTCAAAATCAGAAATGAAAGAAGAGAAATAACACCACAGAAATAGAAATGATTATAAGAGAATATTATATAAAATTGTATGCCAAAATATTGGGACAATCTAGAAGAAATGGATACATTTCTAGAAACATACAAACTACCAAAACTGAAGCAGGAGGAAATAGAATATTTGAACAGATCAGTTACCAGCAATGAAACAATCAGTAATAAAAAAGTTCCCAACAAAGAAAAGTCCAGGACCAGACAACTTCACTGGTGAATTCTATCAAATATTTAAAGAAGAGTTAATACCTATTCTTCTCATACTATTCTAAAAAACAAAAGAGGAAGGAAAACTTCTGAATTCATTCTATGAGGTCAGCATTACCCTGATACCAAAACCAGATAAACGTACTACAAAAAAAAGAGAATTATAGGCCAATATCTCTGATGCAACATAGATGCAGAAATCCTCAGCAAAGTATTAGCAAACTGCATTCAACAATACATTTAAAAAAAATTCACCATGATTGAATGGAATTTATTTCTATGATGGAAGGATGATTCAGGATTCCCAAATCAGACAGTATGATGTATCACATCAATAAGAGAATGGAAAAAAACTATAGGATCATTTCAGTAGATGCAGAAAAAGCATTCAACAAAGTGCAACATCCATTCATGATAGAAACCTTCAAAAAAGTAGATATAGAAGGAACATATCTCAATATAATGAAGGCCAGATCTGAAAAATGCACAGCCAACATACTCAGTGGTGAAAAATTAAGAGTTTTCCCTTAAGATCAAGAGTAAGACAATGACATCCACTCTCACCACTTTTAGTCAACATAGTACTGGAAGTCATAGGCACAAGCAATCAGACAAGAAAAAGGGAAAGCATCCACATTGATAAGGAAGAAATAAAGCTTTCACTATTTGTAGATGACATACTATATGTAGAAAACCCTGAAGACTCAACCAAAAAACTAGGACTGATATATGAATTCAGTAAGGTTGAGGGGTACAAAATTAATATACAGAAATCTGTTACATTTCTATAATAAGGAAGTAACAGAAAAAGAAATTAAGAAAACGATTCCATTTACAGTTGCTCTAAAAACAATACCTAGGGATAAACTTAACCAAGGAGGGGACAGACATGTATTCTGAAAACTATATAAGACATTGATGAAAGAAATTGAAGATGACATAAGTGAAAAGATATTCCATGCTCATGGATTAGGAGAACAAAATTAAAATGGAGCCATAATACCCAAAGCAGTCTATTGATTTAACACAATCTCTATCAAAATACTAACAGCATTTTTCACAGAACAGGAAAAGAAATCATAAAATTAATTAATAGGTATTAACTCTTATTTAAAAATCCTAAAATTTGGTTGGAACCACAGAGACCCTGAATAGCCAAAGCAGTCTTGAAAAAGAACAAAATTGGAAGTATCAGAATCTTAGATTTCAAGGTATACTACAAAGCTGTAGCAATCAAAGCAGTATGGTATGGACACAAAAGTAGACACATAGATTAGTGGAGCAGAATGGAGAGCCCAGAAATAAACTCACAATTATGTGGCGGATTAATCTTTGACAAAGGAGGCAATAATAATAAGCAGTGGGGAAAAAGTCTCTTCAACAGATGGTGTTGAAGAGTGCTCAGTGTCACTCATCATCAGGGGTGTCACTCATCATCAAGACCACAATGAGATGTCACCTCAGACCTGTCAGAATGGCTAACATCAAAAACACATGAGACAACAAGTGTTGATGAGGATGTGGAGAAAAAGGAACTCTTGTACGCTACTGGTTGGAATGTAGACTGGTATAGGCACTGTGGAAGGCAGTATGGCAGTTCTTCAAAAAATTTAAAAACAAGAGTTATCATATGATGTAGTAATTCCACTACTGGGTATTTACCTAAAGAAAAGGAACACTAATTCAAAAAGATATATGCACCCCTGTGTTTATTTGCAGCATTATTTACAATAGCCAAAGTAGGGAAGCAACCCGTGCCCACTGATAGATGAAATAGATAAAGAAGATGCAGTTTTATACACACACATAGACACACACTGGAATATTTCTTAGCAATAGAAAGGAATGGGCCCTTGCTATTTGCAATAACATGGATGGATCGAGGGTATAATACTAAGTGAAGTCAGTCGGTTGGGACAGACAAATACCATATGTTTTCACTCAAATGCGGGGTTTTTTTTTAAGTTTTTATTTATTCGGGAGAGAGTAGCAGGAGGAGCAGAGGGAGAGGGACAAGCAGACTCTGCTGAACACAGAGCCTGACATGGGATTTGGTCTCATCACTCTGAGATCATGATCTGAGTTGAAATCAAGAGTTGGATGCTTAACCAGCTGAGCCACCCAGGTACCCCTCTAATGTGGAATTTAAAAAGAAATGAACAAAGGAAAAAAGACAAATGAAAATCAGACTTTTAAATATAGAGAACAAACCTGTGGTTACCAGGTTACTACCTGTGGTTGGGGGAAATGGGTGAAATAGATGAAAAGGTTTAAGAATACATTTGTCAGGGCGCCTGGGTGGCTCAGTTGGGTTAGGCCTCTGCCTTCGGCTCAGGTCATGATCTCAGGGTCCTGGGATCAAGCCCCATACGGGCTCTCTTATTGGCGGGGGCCTGCTTCCCCCCTCTCTCCCTGCCTCTCTGCCTACTTGTGCTCTCTCCCTCTCTGTCAAATAAATAAAATCTTTAATAAAATACATTTGTCATTAGCACTGAGTAATGTATCAAATTGTTGAATCACTATTGTACATCTGAAACTATAATATAACACTGTATGTTAATTTTACTGGAATTAAAAAAAAAAACAAAACAAGCTTGAATCAAGAAAAAGGAAAGCAAGGAATTTGGGGAATATGAGAATCCAGCATGAAAGAATAATGAAGAAAATCCCCAGGAAGTTATGCAGTGAGATCCCCAGATAATAACTCAGCACTGTACTTGAAGGGCAAGCCCAGCTTGGAGAAAGTCACAAGGCTTTAAGGGGAAAGTCTTGTAGTAGATATAAGACCTGTTGTCATCAATAAAATTAATATAATAGCTATTGTGTTTAATGTAATAAGAGGTTTAGAGGATTGACAAAGGATTTGGGATTGAATTGTAAGACAGGATTAACTTCAGAATAAATCTAAAAGTTATTTTCATGTTTGCAAAGTTTTCCATGGCCTAGATATGAATATCGTTTACATAATGGTGCACATGCCTGAATATCAATCATAATAAAATTGTGAGCTGTATTAGAGACGAGGGGACAGAAGTGTATATGAGACTGACAAACTATAGTGAACAGAGAAGCAGTTCTTAATGGGTGTGTGAGATTTATTTGTACTCTTTAAAAGTTGCCACCTAAAAAAAACTTTTAAAACTGTCTCAAACAGAAAAATAATGGCTATTGGAAGTGTGATCCACAAGATTCATTTCCCCCATGATACCACTCTGTCAAGACTAGGAAGGGTGACATTTTATCTAATGCTCTGAAATCAAACAGTCAAGGAAAATGAGGAAACAAAGGAGTATGTTCTAAACAAAAGATGAAGATAAATATCCAGAAACAGATCTTAAGCAGAAATAAGTGATTTGCGTAATTGAGAATTCAAAATAACAGCTATAAAGATTCTCACCAAAGTCAGGAAGCAATGCATGACTAAAGTAAGAATTACAAGGGCAAAATAAATATATAAAGTAGCATACAGAAATCACAGGGCTGAAGAATACAATAACTGAAATGAAAAACTCAGTAGAGACATTCCAAACAGACTAAATTAAGTGGAAGATCAGCAAACTTGATAGGTCAGTGGAGTTCATTCAGAGGAGCAGAAAGAAAAAAAATTCAAGAAGTAAAGATAGCTTATAGGATTATGGGACACCACCATAAAAGCAGACCAGTTTATACATTATAGGGATTCCAGAAGAAGAGAGCAGAAAGTTTTTATTATTCACAGAAATAATAGCTGAAAGCTCCTAAACTGGGGAAAAAAACACATCCTGATCCAGGAAGCCTAGGAAGTACCAAAAAGATAAATCCAAGGAGACCCACACCAAGACACGCTATGATTAAATTGTCAAAAGTTAAAGACAAGTAACAAATCTTGAAAGCAGCAAAAGAAAAGCAACTTGTACATTAAAGGGAACCCCCATAAGACTGTCAGTAAATTTTTGAGCAGAAACTTTGCTTACCAAAAGGGAAAAGTATCATATATTTAGAGTGATGAGCAAAAAACCTTCCAACCAAGTGTACTTTACCCATCAAAGTTATCATTCAGGATTGAATGAGTTTTCTAGATAAGCAAAAGCTGGGGGGGATTTATCATCACCAGACCCACTCTCACAAGAAAAATGTTAAAAGGAATTCTTCAGAATGAAATGAAAGGTTACTAATTAGTATCAGGAAGATGTATGAAAGTTTAATACTGGTGAAAGTAAATACAGCTACATTCAGAATACTCTAATGTTGTAATGGTGGTGAGTAAATCACTTATAACTCTACTATGAAGGTTAAAAGACAAATGTCTTTTAATATCTGTAACTACAGTAATTTAATGGATACACCATGTTAAAAGATGCAGATTGTGACTTCCAGAACAAAATAAGGGGAGAGGAATCTTTTGCATGTGTTTGAAGTTATTATCAGCTTAAAATAGACTTATGTTCTAATGCAAGCCTTGTGATAACCACAAAATAAAAACCTGTAGTAGAAATATAAAATGTAAAGAGAAAGGAATTCAAAGCATACCGCTGTAGAAAATTGCCAAATACCAATGAAGGAGAGCAAGAGAAGGAAAAAAGGAACACAGGAATTAGAAAACAACTGTAACACAACAAAATAACAAATGGGAGGGGGTGCCTGGGTGGCTCAGTCCATTATGATTTTGGCTCAGTTCCTAATCTCAGGGTCATGACATCAAGCCCTGCATGGGGCTCAAAAAACTCCTCCTCTCCCTCTCCCGCTGCCTCCTCCCTCCTCTCTCTTGGGGAAAAAAAAAAAAACCAAAAACAAAACAAAAGAAAAAGAAAAACCAAAATAAATGGTAAACCTATACCTGTCAGTTATTCTTTTTTTTCCCTATCAGTTATTCTTTAAATGCAAATGGATTACAATCTCCAATAAAAAATGGATTGTAGTTAAAGATTTGTTCATTTTATTTATCTTTTCTAAAACCAGCTCTTAATTTCATTGATCTTTCCTATATGAGAGGGAGCCATTTCCACTCTGATCTTTATTATTTCCTTCCTTCTGCTAGCTTCTCTAATTCCTTGAGGTGTAAAATTAGGTTCTGTATCTGAGATCTTTTTAATTTCTTAGTATATGCATTTATCCTTATAAACGTCCCTCTCAGAAATGCTTTAGCAATATCCTGTAGGTTTTGGTATGTTGTGTTTCCATTTTCATTTGTTTCCAGGTATTTTTTTATTTCCCTTTTGGTTTCTTTGACCCATTTGTGGTTTAGTTTCCACATATTTGTAAATTTTCCTGCTTTCCTCCTGTTGATTTTTAGTTCATACTGTTGTGGTCAGGAAAGATATTTGGCATGATTTGTCTTTTTAAATTTGCTAAATGATTTGTGACCTATTATCTGATCTGTCATGGAGAACGTTCCATGTTCACTTGAAAAGACTGTATTTTGCTACTGTTGGATGGAATGTTCTACATATTTCTTGTTAAGGTCTATTTAGACTAAAGTATAGCTCAAGTACTCAGTTTCCTTATTGATTTTTTTGGGGGGGTCTGGATGATCTATCCATTGTTGAAGATTGACATTGAAGTCCCCTGCTATTAATGTGTTGTCTGTTTCTCTATTCAGATCTGTTAATATTTGTTTTATATATGTAGGTATTCTTCTGGTATATATGTAGGTATTCTTAGGTGCATAAATAATTATAATTATTTCCTTGATGAATTGATCCCTTTATTATATATTGGCTCTCTTTGTTTTTTATTATAGTCTGGCTTAAAGTCTATTTTGTGTTAAAATAAGTAAGTACAGCTAACCCTGCTTTCTTTTGGTTTCCATTAAACCTTTTTTCAGCATTGCTTACAATAGTCAGTGTATAGGAATGACCTAAGTGTCTGTTCATAGATGAATGGATACAGAAAATATGGTGTATATATACACATCTACACACAGCAGAATTCAGCCAAAAAAAGAGGAGATGTTTTAATTTGTGACAAAGTGGGTAAATCTGGAGAGCATTATACAAGGTTAAATAAGCCAAAGAAAGACAAATGCTGTGTGGTGTAACTTATATGTGCAATCAAAATAAAAACAAACTTGAATTCGTAGGAACAGTAAAAATATGGTTGTGGCAGGCTTGGGAAAATATAAAGAGGTTGGTAAAAGGGTATAAACTTTCAGTTGTAAGGTCTGAACCTTACAGTGTATGAGCATGGTGACTATAGATTATAACACTGCATTGTGGCTCGGGTGGTTAAGTATCTGCCTTCAGCTCAGGGTCCTGGGATCGAGCCCCACATTGGGCTCCCTGCTCAATGGGGAGGCTGCTGCTTCCTCTCCCTCTTTCCTTCTCCTCTGCTTATGCTTGTACTCTCTCAAATAAATAAAGTCTTTTAAAAACAAAGAAAAAACCCAAAACCCCATTGCACTGTGTATTTGAAATTTGCTAAGAAAGTAGAACTTAAATGTTCTTACCAGAGGAAAAGAATAGTAAATATGTGAGGTGATAAATGTATTAATTAACTTGATAGGGAGGTGTCCTTTCACAGTGTATACATATATCAAACTCACATTGTAAAGCAGGAAACAAAAAATAAAAGAAACTAGCCCATCTTGGAGAATAGGTGATTCCAGGGTTAGGGCAGGGAAAGATGATGAGCCTGGAGTATCTTATCTTGCTAAAAGTGCTTAAGTGTTTAAATTAAAGAGTGAGGGGCCCCTGGGTGGCGCAGTTGGTTGAGCGACTGCCTTCGGCTCAGGTGATGATCCCGGAGTCCCGGGATCGAGTCCCACATCGGGCTCCCAGCTCCATGGGGAGTCCGCTTCTCACTCTGACCTGCTCTCTCTCACTCTCTCTCTTTCCTAATAAATAAATAAATAAAATCTTTTTTTAAAAAAATAAATTAATTAATTAAAGAGTGATAGGGACCTGCCAGTTAGACAAAGCAATTTGAAAGGGCATTCATACTGTTCATACAAGATGGGACAACTTGAGCATCAAAGCAGATAATTCTAATAGATCATAACCTGTTGAATAAAAGAGGAAACCATTTTTCCATACTGTTATAAGTAAATGAATTAATGAATGGACAGTTTGATTATGATGAGCTTATTTAGGTATCCTTCCCCCTACCCCCGAGTATTTACTAACCACAAATGGAGAAGGTGTAACTATAGTGAAGAAGCCTGTCAGGTACCAACTTAATCAACTGATGAAAGTTACCATTGCCAGTAGTGAGTCAGATCACCACTTTGCTGATAGAGTGCAGTGGAAGAATAGGACATCACTTTTATCATAGTCCAGAGATTCATAATTTGAATCTAATCATGAGGAAACAAGGGAAACCCACATTGAAGGACAGTACACAAAATTACTACCATGTTATTTCTCTGATCTTATCCAATAGCCACTGCCCAGCCTCAGCGCCAGGCTCTGAGGGCTCATGTGTCTGCCCCTCAACTACTGCAAGCCCCAGAACCTACAGAGGGCCACTTCTCATCTTACAGAACTTTTCCTGAGTTTAGAAGAATTGTAATTGTTTCTTTGCTATTTTGTCTTTTGGCTTAAATTTTATATTTGAGTTTGAGTATTTGGCCTCAGGAAAGAGGCACAGGAGTACCAGGTTCCTGCTCTTTCCAGCTTGGAAGGAGACTGAGAATAAAATTAAATACATCTTTTGGTTCTAACATAGATGTGAAGACCATTTTGGAATAGTTCGCGAGACTTGAATGAATTCTAAGGATTAGATGATGGTAACTGGTCAGTGCTATTTTACTAACTCTGGTTAGTGTATTAGTGAATATATAAGAGTATATATTTGTAAGAATAACACTCAATGTATTCAAGGGTGATTCAGTATTGACTGTATTTGCAACTGTGAGTGTTTCAAAGAAAAAAAATCACATTAAAAACAGTTGAAAAAAGATCAACATATATAATATTTTGGTGTTTTTGTTAAAGCAAGGAATATATGTGAATGGACAAATAATGGTATATCCATACAATGAAATACTTCTTAATAATAGAAAGGCATGAGGGGCGCCTGGGTGGCTTGGTTGGTTAAGCGACTGCCTTTGGCTCACGTCATGATCCCGGAGTTCCAGGATCGAGTCCCACATCGGGCTCCCAGCTCCCTGGGGAGTCTGCTTCTCTCTCTGACCTTCTCTCCTCTCATGCGCTCTCTCAATCTCTCTCTCTCTCAAATAAATAAACTAAATCTTAAAAAAAAAAAAAAAAGAAAGGCATGAAGTACTGATACACTTAACATAGTGGATAAATCTTGGAAACATGCTAAAAGAAGCTAGATATAAAAGTGCACAAATCGCATGATTCTCTTTGCATAAAAGTAGGAAAGACTAGTTGACCACAGAGTTGAGGGGCCATTTCTGGGCTCTCTATTCTGTTCCATTGATCTTTGTATCTGTTTTTGAACCAGTACCATACTGTCTTGATGATGACAGCTTTGTAATAGAGCTTGTAGTCTGGAATTGTGATGTCGCCAACTTTGGTTTTCTTTTTCAACATTCCTCTGGCTATTTGGGGTCTTTTCTGGTTCCATATAAATTTTAGGATTATTCCATTTCTTTGAAAAAAGCTGATGGTATTTTAATAGGGATTGCATTAAATGTGTAGGTTGCTCTAGGTAGCATAGACATTTTCACAATATTTGTTCTTCCAGTCCATGAGCGTGGAATGTTTTTCCATTTCTTTGTGTCTTCCTCATTTTCTTTCACGAGTACTATATAGTTTTCTGAGTACAATTCTTTGCCTCTTTGGTTAGATTTATTCTTGGGTATCTTATGGAATACTATGCAGCCTCAAAAAATGAAATCTTGCCATTTGCAACAATAGGGATGGAACTAGAGGGTATTATTCTAAGTCAATCAGAGAAAGACAACTATCATATGATCTCACTGATAAGAGGAATTTGAGAAACAAGACAGAGGATCATAGGGGAAGGGAGGGAAAAATGAAACAAGATGAAACTAGAGAGGGAGACAAACCATAACAGATTCTTAATCTCAGGAAACAAACTGAGGGTTGCTGGAGGGGAGGGGGGTGGGAGGGATGGGTGTCTGGACGTTGGGGAGGGTATATGCTATGGGGAGTGCTGTGAATTGTGTGAGACTGATGATTCACAGACCTGTACCCCTGAAACAAATTATACATTATATGTTAATTTTTTAAAAAGTAGGAAAGACTGATCTTTATTGAGAGAAGGAGTTCTATAGTTTCTGGGCATGGGAGGAAGTAATTGCCTGGGAATGGGCACTGGAAATATTTTGGGGAGATGGAAATGTTGTATACACATTGATTGTGGTAGTAATTTCATGGTTGTATATATTTTTCAAAATAGTGAATTGTAGGTTAATATTTACATTCTATTATATGTAAATTATACCTCAAAGTTTTGTTTTTTTTTTTTAAAAAGGATATATGTTTGAATACCCACACATTGAAGAAACTTGTGGTTAGTTCTCAAGAGATTAACTGAGAGTCTACATGTGGGCAGGAGACTTGCTTTTCATTGTATAGCCTTTTGTTTCATTTGAAACTTTTTTTTATATAGTTTGTATGTATACCTATTCAGAAATACACACCAAAAAATTCAAAATATGTAGACGTGCACATAATATTGCACAGTAAGTTATTCTGATTGGTGGTTATGAGAGAATATTCATTGAGGCCGTGCCTTTTGAATTGAACACTTTGGGTTTAATGCCTTTTTGTAAGTATTTTTATTGTGAAATATATGTGATGTAAAATTTGCTGTATTAACCTTTTTTAAGTGTACAATTCAGTGGCATCAACTACATTCACATTATCCTGTAACTTATCAGTATTATTCATCTCCAGAACTTCTCATTTTCCCAAATTGAAACTATGTACTGATTAAACAATAACTCCCCATTTCCTCTTAATCCCCAGTAACCAATGACGTACTTTTTGCCTATGAATTGGACTATTCCTGGTAGGTCATATAAGAGGGATCATATAATATTTGTCCTTTTTCTCTGTCTTATTTCACATAGCATAATGTTAAACATTTTTATTTTATTTTGCTTTTTTAAAGATTGTATTTATTTATCTGATAGCACAAGTAGGGGGAGCAGCAGGCAGAGGACGAGGGAAAAACAGACTCCCTGCTGAGTGGGGAGCCCAACGTGGGGCTCCATCCCAGGACTCTGGGATCATGACCTGAGTCAAAGGCAGCCACTTAACAGACCGAGCCACCCACGTGCCCCCGTTAAACATTTTATAAAAGGAAATAACGTAGCCAAGAAGTGTGGACTCACTTAACAAATCCTTAGCTGCTTCTGCATTGTTTTCCAGAATTCCTTCTAACTTCAGAGCATCCAAAACTTGTTATTTCGATAAATATAACTGTAAATTTCCTCTGTAACCTTGGAGAGAGATGTTGTCTGAAAATAATATGTCATCTCTATCTCTTGACATAGATTTTTGGATCTTTAATTTTGACATCTAATCTATTTTAATAACTTAGTTTGCTAAGTTAAAGTACATTGTTACTATAAATCTTATATCCAAGAGCCTTGTACTATTGGTAGCATTTTTCTGTTGTTAATAATGACCAGTTATCTAAGAATTTTAGTAACCAAAACACTCTAAACCAGTGTGCTATTTAAAATGTTTTAGAAAATAGTAATTATTGTTTATTTTTATTTTTATGGGTTTTTTTTTAAAAGATTTTATTTGAGAGAGAGCACAAGCAGGGTGAAGGGCAGAGGGAGAAGTAGACTCCCCATTGAGCAGGGAGCCCAATGTGGTACTCCATCCCCAGGACTCCGGCATCATGACCTGAGTTGAAGGCAGACTCTTAACCAACTGAGCCACCCAGGTGCCCCAATTGTTTAACTTTTAAAAGAATGCTGATGGGAGAGGGAAATCCTCTTATTTGACCTTCTTGTACTAAGAAGTGTGTATATTTGAAGTATTTTAACTGGAAAACCAAGATAATACCTCTACAGACTTGGAACAGGGAACGAAAATTTAGAAGTTAATCTCATTTGAGCTGTGTGTCCAATTCAGGAAAACTAGATTAAGCACAGCCCACACTGGGTAGAAAGTAATATGAATTCTCGACTTTTCAGACTCGTTTTGTAAGGGCTCTTCAGGTTATTTTAATAGAAGACAGTCTGGGGTAAATTGTGTGGTAGAGAAGATACGTGAAGTTTAGGGGAAAAAACCGTTAGAGCAGCTTATTCCCAGAAGGATTTGGGTATGATAAAACTTCTTATAAGGTTTCCTACTTTATGTTGCCATGAAACCAAAGCAAACTCCTGCCTTGCTTTTAGCCACTCTCCTGCTCAGTTACTCTATTCTGAGCAACTTCTTCAGTCTCTCATCTCAGCTCTTCCACTGGTCTCTGCTCAGAAGGGTTATGATGTCTTGTACAGGACGGTTACAGAGTTCTTCTGTATAAGATTCAGCAACAGCTGAGACTTAAAAATAGTTCCTAGGAATAACTTTAACCATTAACAAGGATTAGGTCCAGAGAAATGCTGGGGGGTAGGGTTGCAACTTAAGTGTATCTGGGGAACAGAGAGAAGTATACAGATACCTTCTAACTTTATGCATAGGGACTTTGTCCCCATTCTATTTATATACATATATTTTTATTTCCTGAGTTTGGAGAAATTATGATTTGGAAAATTGGAGTCCTTTATGAAAAAAAGAATAGGAACCATATTCTCTATCCTCTAGGCCATTGATATGCTTGGAATACTTTTTTCCTGACCAATATGTTACTAACTTCTTATCATTTGAGTCTTTCCTTAGATTTCACTTTTTGTCCATCTTTCATCTAATTTTTCATAGTTTAGATGCTCTTGTTACATCCTGAGGTTATCCACACTGATTTAAAGTTGCTTATTGTATTTGTCTAGGCCAGTGTTTCTCAGCTAGGGCCTTCAGGGACATTTGGCAACATCTAGACCCATTTTTGGTTTTTACAAGTAGGGGGATGCTACTGGCATCTAGTGGGTAGAGTCAGGGATGCTGCTATAAACCCCTTTGGTCTTCAGGATGGCTTAATTAGTTTCAGAAGGTAATACTGTTTTACGTTGTACTTTTTGTAAAAATATTTATTGATTTCACAGAGAGTGTGTGAGAACAGGGAGAGAGGTGGAGGCAGAGGGGGAGAGAATCTCAAGTAGACTCCATGCAGAGATCATGACCAGGGTCAAAATCCAGTCGGAGGCTTAACCTTTTTATGTTGCATTTTTAAATTTGTATAAAAATGTAATGTAGATGGGGCACACCTGGGTGGCTCAGAAGGTTAAGCATCTGGCTTAGGCTCAGTTCGTGATCTCTGGGTCCTGGGATGAAGCCCCCAGCTCAGCAGGGAGTCTCCTCCCTCTTCCTCTGCCTCTACCCCTGCTTGTGCACTTGCTCACTCTCTCAAATGAATAAATAAAATCATTTTAAAAATGTAACGTAGAATATATTGTATTTGATACACATTTCCCATTAATATTTATTTCTTTTCATGGTAATACAGATTTTCATGAGTGGTATATCTTCTACTTGTGGTTTAAAGCCTTAAAATATGTATATTAAGAACAAGAGAATATTTCTGGGTAATACTTTTAGATGAAAATTAGAATGCTTTCAGGGAAAATAAAGATAATGTACTATTTAAGTAGTTAGATTCTGTGCATTTATCATTAAAGCCCAAAATGTATTCGTGTTGGTATGGTAAAGCATCCTCACTACTACATTTACCTTAAATGAAATGTTATAAATCAGAAATTCAAACTGTTTTATTATACTGGTAACAGTCTTTAATTTTATTTTGAATATGTCATTCACAAAACATGTATCCAGTGCCTGAAATGAGCCAGGCATTTAGGTGGTTGGGACACAGGCCAGTTCCTCCTCTTTCAAAAGAACTGGGGGGAAAATGATGTAATCCCACATGGACAGTGTAGCAGTGAATATACACAGTACCTGGGGGAGGGCCAAGCATGAGAGAGACAAGATACAGCAGGCCTCTCAGGCTAAGAGTAAGGGGTAGACTTTATAGGCAGAAAGAATAGTTGGTGTATAGGTAAAAGGAGGCATGAAAGACCATGATACTTTTTTAAGTCAGTGTGCTTGCTTATAGCTACGGTGCTTAGAGAATAGAGCATGTTAAAAGATGACTTTGAGGGGCGCCTGGGTGGCTCAGTGGGTTAAAGTCTCTGCCTTCAGCTCAGGTCATGATCTCAGGGTCCTGGGATCGAGCCCCGCACGGGGCTCTCTGCTCAGAGGGGAGCCTGCTTCCCCCTCTCTCTGCCTGCCTCTCTGCCTACTTGTGATCTCTCTCTCTCTGTCAAATAAATAAATAAAATCTTTAAAAAAAAAAAAAAGATGACTTTGAGAAAAAAGTAAACACCATAACTCTCATCTGGATGTAAAAACGAGCATGTGTTAAGGATTTTGTTAAACTCATTCAGTGAAATAACTAGACATGAGAAGTTTGAAAACATTCAGATTTAGGGGCGCCTGGGTGGCTCAGTCAGTTAAGTGTCTGCCTTTGGCTCAGGTCGTGATTCCGGAATCCTGGGATAGAGCCCTGCGTTGGGCTCTCTGGTCACTGGGGAGCCTGCTTCTTGCTCTTACCCCCCCCCCCCCCGCTCGTGCATTCTCTCTCTCCCTCTCTCCCAAATAAATAAAATCGTTTTAAAAATTCAAATTTATATAGAGCATTGGAATGTTGAAACAAATGGAGGCAAAACTCTTCTGTAGAGTTGGGAGGAAGTAGGTGAATCTCTGCCAGGACAGAATTTGCATGTCTTCTATCAGTTACCTACTATTTGTAGATTTGTAAAATAACCTTGAATTAATCTGACATTGCATAGTTTTCCACTGGAATACAGATTTTTTTTTTTTCCTACAGGAGTGGCAGGAAATTTAAAGTACCTTCCGGTGCCCTACCAGAGACTTTGTACTGTATGTAATAGGGAGCCAACAAAGTTTTTGGATTAGGGGAGTGAAATTGAGGTTGTCATTTAGATAAAACAATTGAGGTGGCAATGTACAGGATTAATTAATGAGGGAGTATTCATTGTAGGGCAATGAGTTAGGCTTTTGCAGTGCAGTAAGAGTGAAGAGGGAGGGGGGCAGTCAGTGGATGTTAGGATGTGGAATACTTTAAGACTTATGCATTGATTAAAGCAGACAAGAAGGTTTCTGGCCTAAGCAATTGTAAAGGCAGTGGGTCATTTTATTGAGAAAGGGAATATAAGGAGAAGCAGTGTTTGGGGCAAGATAATGGCAGTTTTTGGATATGTGCCTTTTGAGATGATAGGGGATACCAAAATAGAAATGTCCATTATGCAGTTAGAAATCCGGTTTGGAGCTCAGAAGAAAGATTGTGGGCTAATGATGTTAGCCTGGAAAACATTAGTTAAATTGGAATTTTTATAAGAATAAATTAACTTCAACCAGGGAGGACTTAAGTATGGAGAAGAGGAAGAAGGCCAGGAACCTTAGGGGGCATCTTTATTTGCTTGATGTTCAGGAATAATTACATATGTCACAGGAGCATTATTATAATTTGATTTAATATCAGTTTTTTAATTCTTAATAATGACACCTGCTTAACTTGGGAGGGTGTCAGGAGGGGCACAGGGAGAGGATCTTAAGGCCCCATACCTAGTGTGGAGCCTGAGGTAGGGCTCATTCTCACAACCCTAGGACCATGACCTGAGCTGAAGTCAAGAGTCGAACATTTAACAGACTAAGCCACCCAGGGTTCTAGCCTCTCATACCTAGTTTAAATTTATCTTTCATTAACATCTGAAGCTGTTTTATTTATTCTTGGTTTATAGCCTGTTTGTAATACAGCAAGAGAACCTGATTCCCAAATTCTTTTTTAGATTTTTTTTTTTTTTTTTTTTTTAATTTATTAGAGAGAGAGACTGAGAATGAGAGGTGAGAAGGTTAGAGGGAGAAGCAGACTTCCCTCAGAGCCGGGAGTCTGATATGGGACTCGATCCCAGGACTCCGGGATCATGACCTGAGCCGAAGGCAGTCGCTTAACCAATTGAGCCACCCAGGCGCCCCCTGATTCCCAAATTCTTAATCACTTCTCATTTCATATACTTCCTCATTTTAGATTTCAGGTTGAGAAACTTAGTTTGGAGCCTTGCACTAGTGTGAAAAGTGAGGTCACATTGGGCAGAGAATGGGAAAGAGGAAGTCATCCTTAGGTCTCTTGTAAAAGGTTATTTATATTTTAAAGCACTCTGAATTTCTATAATTAATGTCAGTGTGAAATATATTTCAGACTCATGGGGGTGGGGCGGGGACTGTTCTCTGTCTTACATTATTATGTAACTAAGTTTGAGTTGATTCTGCTGTTCCTAATTGAAGGGAAGACAGCCTCAATTTGTGTTCCCATTTTACCTTTTTTCCCCACAATCTCATGGTTAATATAGCATTGCTTTCCTTTTTTTTTAAGGGAATATATTAACCCTATTTTATCCCATTCTTGGCTTATGGTTAATTGTGAGGTAGCAACCTCTTTCTGTCAGTATTGCCAGTTCCATGTAGTAGGAAATACAATTTTTTAGGTTATTAAATCTGCTTATCTCATAAAAAATGCATATATATAGATGTTTGTAAATTATAAAATTCACTTAGAGAATATTGTGACAGAAATTTGGAGATACTTTTTGAAATTGACCTTTCTCTTTTTATATTTATTAGTATTTGAGGTTTAAGATTCAGCGAAACATTGAAAATCTTAACTTTTTTTTCCTTTTTAGATCATCCAATTATGATGGGTTTTGAGCCTCTTGTTAACCAGAGGCTACTTCCACCTACCTTCCCTCGATATGCAAAAATAATTAAAAGGGAAGAAATGGTCAACTATTTTGCAAGATTAATAGACAGAATAAAAACTGTTTGTGAGGTGGTCAATTTAACAAATTTACATTGTATCCTGGTAAGTACAAATCTCTGTTCTGGAATATGGTTTTGATTGAACAACAGAATAGTTTATCACTTTTTAGAGGCTGACTGTTCCAAGGCTAAACAAAATTGCTTACTTATTTTCCTTGATAGCTGGAGAATTAAGTGTGTGTGTGTAGTGCGTGTATTTGTTTCTATTTAATCTTTACAAGAATTATATACTATCCATCTTAGAGATTAAAAAACTAAAGTTTAGATAATTCACCCAAGTTTTAAGAATGAGGATTTAAATCCTGGATTCTGTCTTTAGGACTTCTTATATGTAAATGTGTGTGCACGTGTACACTTGTATATGAGTATGCATATATACATACATATGTGTATATTTTTATACAAAGAATTAGATCATGGTGTTTATAGCCTGCTGCTTTTGTCACTAATCTCTGTATCATGAGCATCTTTCTTTTCATGTCAACAAATACATATTTATCTACATTATTTAAATAGCTACATGGCATTCCATTGTAAGTTGGTCAATTGTAAGTTGGAATATCACAGTTTCTTCCAGTCCATTCATATTGAATTCTATTTAGGTCATTTTCAGTGTTTTACTAAAATGAGCACGTCTGTAGGAACTTTCATATCATCTGCTTCCTTCTTCCTTAAGATAAATATCTAAACCTTCATGAGGTTGCTGGGTCAAAGAGTATATACATTTTTACATATTTTGGATTAATCTTCTGTATGTGTTAAAATGTAGAAAAACAATGTTTATATCAGGTTAGGAAGGTAGAAAATATGCAAAATAATACTGTCGTTATTTAGATATAAATACACTATTTACATAACTCTGCATAGAGGTACATAATTCTCAGTCCATGTCATTTTCTCTGTGAGGTCTTCCTTTATGGTTCCAGGTTGCTTCTGTACCTGGATTCCTTGAGGTGATGAATTACCTTGCTTACATTCTTAGAATTTGAGCAGCAGCCTCTGGGATATAGTTGATGGTCAACAAAGATTTGGCTTTTGTTTATGCTATTTCTTGTAATAGCTTTATTTTCCCTTCTAGTTCTTTGTCATTAATACCCAGCTTAAGTCTTCATTCGTTAGTGAAACGTTCATTGCTTGTGTGTTTGTTACCTCCTTTTCTATTTGCTTTCTTTTTAGTAGTGTTGTCCTTATTCTGTCTTAAGAATTATAGAATCTTAAAGGTAGAAAAGATTGTAGACATAATTTTGCATTTTGCAATTCACTGTCTAGCTAAACAAAGTAAGGTTTAGAGGGCTTGTAACCAAATTAAATGATTGGTTAGTGGCATATCTGGAATTAGAATAGAGACTTTTATTCTTCTGCATCTGCTTTTCTGATTCTTAATTGTTACATGAATGTTTGTGTTCAGATTAAATGTAGAATTTTAGAAGGCAATTAGTGTGAATTGGAAAAGAATAATGCAGCAGTTGGAATTTGATATTCTGGCAGAGGGTTGTGGATTCCCTTGTCAGGAAGGTGAATGCTGAATGACATACCATAGTAATGGGGAGTTAGGGGAGCCAGGACTGGACTGCCAACACTGGACGTGAAGAGGGCATAGAAAGAGAAGAGTCTGGGTCCCTGGAACACTTGGGATAGGAGTCAGTGGTGGTAGTAGGAGAGTGTGGCCAAGACCAAGGATTGAGAAGATTAAAGTTAGAGAAAAGAGGGGACCAAATATCTGGTGGGTCTGCATAAGAAACCTGTTACTATTAGGATAAAGTGCCAGATTATAAGGTGTGCTTACATACAAGATAAATTGTTTCTGGGAAATTGGGAATGGACATGAGCACACATGCTGAAAAAGAAGTAAATATGAAAAATGCATACCTTTACTAGTAATTGAAAAATTTTTTATAACAACTTGATTGGAAAGTATAATCATATTTAATTTTGGTGGAGGGCAGTAGTTGCTCTGCTATAGTTCTGTGTCTTTGGCTCTCAGAAGTCTTAAAAATATGTATATTTTGACCTAACAACTCCCCTTCTAGAGATTTAGCCTAAGAAAATCATCTAAGATATATGCAAAGATGAACTAAAGAGGTATTTGACTCCATCATTTGTAATATTGAAAAACTAGAAACAGTTGAAATGCTCACTGGTGATTCTACCCATCCTATAGTATGTGTGGAATATTTTCCATACTGACATTAAAAAGCATAACCATAGGGGAAGGGAGGGAAATCTGAAGGGGGAGAAATCCTAGAGGGAGATGAACCATGAGAGACTATGGACCCTCAGGACACAAACTGAGGGTTTCAGAGGGCAAGGGGGCAGGGGGATGGGATAGCCGGGTGATGGTATAAGGAGGGCACATGTTGTGGTGAGCACTGGGTGTTGTATGCAACTAATGAATCGTTGAACACTGCATCAAAAACTAATGATGTAATACACAGTGGCTAACTGAACATAAAAAAGCATGCTATAGGAAAATATTGACATAGGGAAGTATTTGTGAATGTCATGTTATCTTTCAAAATAGGTTACCCATTTTATACATTGCCATACACAGAAGTGATCATCAGAGACAGGTAAATTTAGTTTTAAAAAGATGGGAATAACAAATACCAAAACGCAGTTACGACTCTTTATGGTCTGCACGTTTCTGCATTTTCACATTTGAGTTTTATGCAAGATCAATATAGGTGGGGTAGTTAAGTAACTGAATTAACAGTTTGCAGCCATGTGTGCTACATTGTAGAGAAAACACAGAGTAAGGGACCAGTGTGAACACAGGGAGATAAATTAAGAAACCATCATTATAGTCCAAGGGAGAAAGGATGGTATCTTCAGTTAGAAGGATGGCAGGGAGATGATGTGGGTTGTCAGAGTTAGAGCTGTGCATGAACTAAAATTGATAGCATGTTGGTGTTGAATTAAATATGGGGCATGACAGAGCTCTCAGGAAGGTCTCTGGGTTTCTGACTCGCAGATCTTGATAAACACTCTGTTGTTCACCAAAATGGGAAAATTCCCAAAGACCTTTAGTCAGCTGAGGCTCTTAGTGAAGCTGAATTTGAGGTGCCTTTGAGATATTTATGTAGACATATTGAATAGATATTGACTATATGGATAGAGTTTAGAAGTCAATGCTAGATATATAATTTTGGAACTATTACAGGTAGTATTTGAAGCACTGGTATGGTGAAGATTGTGAGGGAAAAAGTTTATGGCTTGAGAAAAGAAAATAGTCTGGAACTACACTTTGAACCTACTGCACAGTCCAGGAGAAGTGGCCACAAAAGAAGGAACTCATGAAAGTCATTTAAAGGGTTTTATTTTACCAGATGGAAGTCCTGTCAAATACTGAGAGGTCAGATGAAAGAAGTGAATAAGGTCCAAGACAAATGTCGACTGGATTTGGTGTCAGAGGACAGTAGTGACTAGAGTGAAAGACCAGGCTAGCGTGTGTTGATGAGGGGCCATTAAGTAGAGATGGTTCAGTCAACTCTTTCAGAAAGTTTAGTGGAGAAGGCAGCAGTTGAGAGAGAAATGTGGAGCACGTGACAATTTCTTTTTAAAGATGGGGGGAAATTGACTAATTAAATATAAATGGAGAGGATCCGGAAGAGAGGAAGAAGTTAAATATCTAGGACAGACAAGGATGGATTCTTGACATTGTGTAATGTTCCTGAGAAGACAGGAAGGAATAAGAGTCCGTAGTACAAATGGAGGGCTTTCATTGTTAAAGTGGGCAAGGAAAGGATCTGGGTACAAACTGGGTTCAATTTGATAAAGTTTAGAGGCTGAAGTGGAGGGATGTCCTGTTGACAAATGGTGTAGTTTTCTTTGTAATGTTAAATGGGAGGACATCTGTAGTAGAGAATATTTACTTTGAAAAGTGTGAGGAAGGCATAAATGTTAATTGTGAAAAAAGTGAATTGACTAGAGAAACGTGGTAGGTTTTGGGAGAGCACCCATTTAAGTTGAGGATCACGAGTCTGGAAAACACAAAAAATAGGAAAATGATAAATAGCTACTATCCTATAATATACAGAAGCTAATAACATTATAGTGTATTTTCATAACTTTTTTTATCTGTGTATAAAATCCATATATAGTTTTTCTAAAGCGTATCTTTTGGATGTCAAAAGAATCAAGAACAGTCAGTTGTATGAATGAATCCACTTGGCCTGGTTACTTGGTATTTATTTCTGTGAAGTAGGAAGTAAACCTCTGCCGTTAGTTAACAGATTATTATTGATGCTATTATTTTGATGGTGTGCAAATTCAGTATTGGTATCCACACAGTTCTGATCAGTTAAAAAAAAGTCTCCAGATCATCCATTGTCCCATTGATACAATTAAGACAATTCCAGTAAACATGATCCTTAGCTCTTCGTCATTTTAACTCTGGTAGTATATAGTTTCCAGCAGGTTCTGATAAAAATTATATGCTATATACAAACATATCCAGCTTTTATTTACTCTATTAATAACATTATTTTTTCTCTGTGTATCAGGATTTTTTCTGTGAATTTAGTGAACAGTCACCTTGTGTTCTTTCAAGATCTCTATTACAAGTAAGTTCTATTTAGTATTGCAGTACTTCTTTAAAATCAAATTTTATATATGTTGACATTGCTTTATTGATTGCTGGAACAAAAGTAGATGCTTTTAAAGGATATCAACAGTTAGTGTTATAGTTTTGTGTTGGAAATGTTGGACTATTAGATATTCAAGATCAAATCCTGGGCTATAACACAAATCTTGATAATTTAAAAGCAATTGAAATCATACAGAGTGTGCCCTCTAAATATTTTGGAATTAAACTAGTAATCAGTAACAAAGATATTTGGAAATTTTCCAAATTATTTAGAAATTAACACACTTCTAAACAAAACTCAGGAGCCAAAGAGGAAGTCTTGAGGAAAATTAGAAAATATTTTGAACTGAATGAAAATGAAAATATAACCTACAGAATCTGTGGGATATAATTGAAGCGGTGCTTAGAGGAAAACTTAGAAGTTTAAATGTTTATATGAGAAAAAGAAGAACGTGGTTGCCAGAGGGATTGGGGGTGGGGGAGGAGGGTGAAATAGATGAAGGGGATTAAGAGGTACAAACTTCCGGTTATAAAATAAATAAGTCACAGAGGTGAAAAGTACAGCATGTGGAATATAGTCAATAATATTGTAATAACTTTGGTGACAGATGGTAACTACACTTACCATGGTGAGCATTTCACAGTGTATAGAATTGTTGAATCACTGTGTTGTACGCCTGAAACTGATACAATATTGTATGTTAACTGTATTTCAGTTAAAATGTTTTTTAAGAGAAAGGTCTGAATAATTTAAGCTTCTACTTTAAAAAAAAAGCAGATGAAACTTGAAGCAAGCAGAGGAAAGGAAATTCCAAAGATAAAAGCAGAAATCAGTAAAATAAACATAAACAGTGAAGAAAATTGATGTAACCAAAAACTTGGTTCTTTTGAAAATATCAATAAAGGGGTGCCTGACTGGCTTAGTTGGAAGATTGTGTGACTCTTGATCTCAGGGTTGTGGGTTTGTGCCCCACGTGGGGTGTAGAGATTACTTAAATAAACAATACTTTAAAAAAATTAACTGAGCCTTTAAAAAAAAAAAAGAAAAAAGAAGATATCAGTAACATTAAAGAACCTCTTAACGAGATAGAAGAAAAAAAGAAGATACAGATGAGTAATATCAGGAATGAAAAAATACTATAGACTCCAAAAGGGTCTATAAAAGGTTTTCTGTTAATAGTATAAAGAACTCATGTCCACAAATTCAAAAATATAGATGAAATGCACCAATATCTTGAAGAACATTACGAAAACTTACAATGAAAGAGATAACTTGAATGATCCTGTATCTGCTAAAGAAATTGAATTCATAATTTAAAAACGTTCCAACAAAGAAAATTCCAGTTAATTCTGTACAGTCTGTTCCCGAAAATAGAAAAGCCAACAATACTCATGATATAAAGCCAGCAGTATTTCAGTAGCAAAACCAAGGACATTAAAAGCATGGAAAATTATAGACATATTATGAGCATCGACAGAACAACCTTAAAGTATTATATCAAATTCAACAATATATAAAAAAAGATAATACATCATGACCAAGTTGGTTTTTTTCCAAAAACGCAAGCCTGGTTCAGCATTCAAAAATCAGTCAGTGTAATCCACTATACAATCTAAAGTCTCAGTAGATTCAGGAAAAGCATTTGACGTAATTCAACCTCTAGTCATGATAAAAACTCTCAGCAAAACTAGGAACAGAAAAGAATTTCCTTAACCTGATAAAGGGTATGTACAAAAAATCTGCAGCTAACATCGTACTTCATGGTGGATGATTAAATCCTTTCCTCCTAAGATTGGGAGTAAAACGAGGATATCCACTCTCTCACTCCACTCTTTTTCAACATAGTACAGATGGCCCACAATTTAAGAGGGTTTGAGTTAAGATTTATAAACTTTATGATGGTGTGAAAGGGATGTGCATTCAGGAGAAACCATACTTCATTATTCTGAATTTTGATCTTTTCAATATGCAGTAAAATACTCTCTCGTGATGCTGGCCATAGCTCTCACTCAACCACACGATCATAAGGGCAAACAACTGATTCAACCATTCTGTTTTTCACCTTCAGTATAGCATTCAATAAATTACAAGAGATATTCAGCACTTTATTATCAAATAAGCTTTGTGTTAGATGATTTGGCCCCAGGGTAGGCTAATGTTCTGAGCACCTTTAAAGTAGGCTAGGCTAAGCTATGATGTTCAGTATATTAGATGTATTAAATGCATTGCAGCTTAAGAGTATTTTCAACTTACAGTGGGCTTATCGGGACATAAGCCAGTCATCATAAGTTGAAGGAGAGCCGTACTAGAAATTTTAGCCATTGAAAAAAGGCAGGAAAAAGAAATAAAAGACATAGTTGGAAAAGGAAAAAAATATGTTTTTACAGACAACATTATTTTCTATATAGAATGCCAAGGAATCTACAAAGAAGTTCCTGGACCAGGTGGGTGAGTTTAAGGAGAACACAGGGTATGAGGTCAATATACAAAAAACAATTGTATTTTTACATATTTGCAGTGAGCAATGGGAAGTAAAAAATTTAAAAACAGTACTGTTTACAATAACAAAAAAATGAAATATTTAGGTATAAGTCTAACACCTGTTTATAGGACGTATATGCTGAAAGACTACAAAGTACTGGTGAAAGAAATCAAAGGCCTAAATGAATGGAGAAATATACCTTGTTTGTGGATTAGAAGAATTAATATTTCTAAGATGTTAGTTCTTCCCAAAATTGACCTACAGATTCAGAGCAATCTCAATCAGAATCATAGCAATATTATTGTAGATGTCAAGCTGATTCTAAAATTTATATGGAAAGACAAAAGAACTAGAATAGCCAAAACAATGGTGCAAAAAAGCAGATTTGATGAACTCATACTATCTGACTGCAAGACAGTTACAGTATTGGCAAAATGGATCAGTGGGACCAAGAGGAGAGTCTAGAAAAGTCCTGTTCTTTAATTAGTGCTTTATTATATAGTATTATATACTGTTATATAGTATTTTATAGTTCCCTATATATAGTATATAGTACTATATACTACATGGTCATATGATGGTCAACTGATAGTTATTAATATGGTCAATTATTTTTGACAAAATACAAAAGAAAGTGGAGACATGGTAGTCTTTTCAACAGTGGTACAAGAAGAATTGGACAGACATATGCAAAAAAATTGACTCAGAATGCATCATAAATCTAAAAGGTAAAGCTACAAAACTTTTACAAGAAAGGATAGGAGGAAATCTTTGTGACTTTAGAAGACAGAATTCCTAGGTATGGCATCAAAAACATAAAAATTGATCAATTTAGAACTTTATTTCTGTGAAGACATTGTTACAAAAAATGAAAGATTCTGCGGAATGGAGAAAATATTTGCAAATCCATGTGTGGCAAAGGACTTGGGTCACACAAAGAACTCTCTAAACACAGCAGTAAGAAGAGACAACCCAGTTTTTAAAATGAGCAACAAATTTAAACACTTCAGTGTGAAAACATACTGAACATAATTGGTATTAGGGATATGCAAATTAAAACCACAGTGAAATACCACTATCCACCTTTTATAATATCTTCTAAAAAAAAAAAAAGAAAGAAAACTGACAATACCAAGTCCCAGTAAGGATGCATTTACTGATAGGAATGTGAAGTGTTACAGCCACCTTATAAAACAGTTTATCAGGGGCACCTGGGTGACTCAGTGGGTTAAAGCCTCTGCCTTTGGCTCAGGTCGAGATCTCAGGGTCCTGGGATCGAGCCCCCATTGTGCTCTCTGCTCAGCAGGGAGCCCGCTTCCCCTCTCTCTTTGCCTGCCTCTCTGCCTACTTGTGATCTCTCTCTCTGTCAAAAAAAAAAAAAAAGATAATAAATAAATAAAAATAAAACAATTTGTCAGATTCTTATAAAATTAAATATACAAATTCTACTCCTGCTTAATATTTGCCTACGAAAAGTGAAATCCTCTGTTCTCCTGGAATCTTGTCTGTGAATGTTTGGTTCATGATCACCCAAAACTGGAAACAACCCAAATGTGTTAGGAAATCAAGGAAGGGATAGTATAGCAAATATTAAAATACACTGAAGTCATTAAGGGGAGAAAATTAAATGCAAATTATTATTAAATAATGTATTACTTTAATCATGAAATCTCTTTTTCCAGTTTCAGAAAGTGTGTATGTATTCCAAAACGTCCATTAGAGACAAAGATTATCAACTAATATGATAACCATTTGCTGTTTCATAATTTATGAAGCCCTCCTTCTTACATATTAGCTTATTTGACATATTCAGACTACTAGGTTCATTTTGACTAGTTTACTATCATTATCCTGGACATAGGAAATACATTTTGTTGCACATTTTTCAATATTCCTTCATCAGAATACATCTTAATAGGTATTAATAAGTAATATCCATTGTTGAAATAGTGATTTACTTACTGATTGATTTCCACCAGGTTTTTATACTTTAATCTCTTCTGTAATCTGCAGTATTTATAAGAAGTGTGTTAATGTCATAGTAATGACAGTTATATGTACAATATATTAAAATTGTGATAGCATTACTAATATCTAACATTTGTTTTAAGACCACTTTCTTGGTGGATAACAAAAAGGTCTTTGGAACCCATCTCATGCAAGACATGGTGAAGGATGCACTCCGATCTTTTGTCAGTCCTCCGGTGCTCTCCCCAAAGTAAGTACCCTAACACTTTTGATAGCAAATGTAATTCTTAAAAGCCCTAATTCTCTGTGCTTCTTTATAGCCAAGGCATAAAAACTATTGTGATCAAACCTTCTTATAAAATTGGTAAAAACCAAAAATCTCAGTCATATTAAAATTAATTGATTTCTGCTGCATATTATTTAGATTTAAACTGAGGTTTTTGTGAGGTTGACATTAGACCCAATATGAGAAGAAAACCTTACAGAGAATTACTAAATTCAGTAACTTGCATTGATTCTTAGTGTGTGCAAAGCAGTGTGTCAGGGAAGCACTTTGGGAATAATTATAAAAAAACAAGGTCTCTTCTCAAGGATCTGAGTCTAGATAAACATAGAAAATGCAAATAATTGATCCTTAAATTAACATTAGAGCAGTGGCTCTACCAGAAACATCTTACCATAAGAAGCTGGAAAGGATTTCATGCAACAAGAAATCGTTACTTGTGTTGGCATTTTGGAAAATGAGTAGAGCTTTTCCAAAGGGGAGGGAAGAAAGGTGCTTGTTATTTCTCAGCAAAAAACAAAAACAAAAACAAACCAGCATGTCTGAAGACATGGGCATATGATTTATATATTTTAAGAAGTTAGTGGTTCAGCATTCAATTTGTTGAATAAATCATGCCATGTCTCACATGAAACTTTTTCCCCTCTTAACTTGGGTTTCCCAAAAGCAGATCCTGATACAGTTCATTTAACCTTAGAAAGTGTTCCCAGGAAAAACCAGCAGGATTGTGGGCAAGTGGGACATGAAAGGGAAGAAAACCACACAGAGGTATACTTCATGGAAAGTAACTCTGGTTGGGTCCTCTTGGGAAACTGTGGAGACAGTGTGGGTTGCAGCTCAGAGTTGTCCTTGTCAGGGACAAAACAAGGGAGCCTGAGAATTTATCCACACAGGAATCAGTTAAGGCCTGCCCCTGGGAGGAGGGAAATTCCCGGGCTTTCAGTGTTGGTTATATTCCCTGTTTCATTTACAGTAAGAGCCAAAGTTCTTATGATTGAGCCTAGTAGGTCCCATATACTCTGGTCGAGACTCCTGTCCTGATGCCTCTCTGGCTTCATCATCTCTTATCCCTCTCTCCTCATCTCCTTTGCTTCAGCCACTTTGCCCTCCTTCTTATTCTGGAAACATACAGGCTGGCTCTCACCCTACAGCCTTTACACAGAGTCTGGGGTGGAAGACATTTTACAGAAATGCCCAGGGTTGACTCCCTCACCATCTTCAAGTCTTTAAATTCACCTCAGTAAGGACTGCTTTGATTAGACTATTTAAAAAGTATAACTTCCATGCTGCCTCAGCCCATCACTGCCTTTCTCTCTCCTATAATGACTCTCCCCTTAACATACTATATAATTTACTTCTTCACTGTGTGAAGAACTCTGTATATACCATACAGTTCTTCACTGTTTCTCATTTCTCTCTCTGTCTCCTCCCTCCCGCTCCTATTAGAATATAAACACCACAAGGTCAGGACAGGTGGTTTGGGCTCTTTGTTCATTAATGTATCACAGGTGCTAGAACAGTGTCTACACTGTTATGTAGAGTCAGCACATGATAAATCTTTGTTGAATGAGCAAATAAACAAACAAATGGGAGTTGGATGGTTAAGATAGTTTGGGGTTAGACTCCAGAGTTTTGAATGGTTTGGTCTTTAGGGTCATTGAGGAAGTGCTCGGGCTTTTAGGAGGGAATTGGCGTAGTATAGTATGTATTTTTTCATAGGAAACAAACTGCTAGTGATAATGGGGGCAAAGTGGTGAGGTAGGCCAATTTGGTACTAAAAGAGAGAAATGATGAAGGATTAAACTCAGAATATAAAGGAGAGGACAGATTGGAGGAACATTTCAGAGGTAATATTAATAGGACATGACAACTGATTCAGCAGGGGAAGGAAAGGAATAAGAAAGTAATAAAGGTGCTTTAAAAATAAACCTAGAGGGCCCCTGGGTGGCGCAGTTGGTTGAGTGACTGCCTTCGGCTCGGGTCATGATCCCGGAGTCCCGGGATCGAGTCCCACATCGGGCTCCCGGCTCCATGGGGAGTCCGCTTCTCACTCTGACCTGCTCTCTCTCACTCTCTCTCTTTCCTAATAAATAAATAAATAAAATCTTTAAAAAAAAATAAAATAAACCTAGAAGCTGGTTCTATAAATAACATATGGTCATATCTGAAAATTTAGTGCATAAAATATGAAAAATAGTAAAAATCTCCTGAAATCTTATATCTGAGATAACTGCATTTTGATTACCATCACTGTAGTAGATATCTTTGTGATACACAGATATATATTATACACATATGACTTTATATAAATGGGATCACATTAAAAAGGGTGTTTTTATCATCAACTTTTAATTATTTTTTGTGGATTCATTGTTTAAAATAAAAATTTTGGGGTGTCTGGGTGACTCAGTTGGTTAAGTATGGCTCAGGTCATGATCCCAAGGTCGTGCTCCCTGCTCACTGGGGAGCCTACTTCTCCCTCTCCTTCTGCCCCTCCCCCATGCTTGTGCTCTCTCTGTCTCTGTCTCAAATAACTCAAACCTTTAAAAATTTTTTTCCACTCAGAGGTACATCATGAATTTATATCTCGCATTATCTGATATAGATCAAATTAATTCTTTTTAATGGCTGCCAAGTATAATATGAATGTATTCTATGGATTGGGGTTACTGGGTGGGGGCATGTGTACTTTTAATAGATATTATCAGATTGCATTCAGAAAGATTGTGGCAATTTATATTTCCTATTAGCAATATATGAGAGTGCACATTCCCTACATCCTGACCAGCAAGCAGTAAGTGTTATCATTCTTTTTAATTTTTCCCAGTATGGTTACTGGGAAGCAATATCTTATTGTTATTTTAATGTGAGCATATTTATTGGACATTTAGAAATACTTTTCCATGAATTACTTATGTCCTTTGCCCATTGACTTTTATTAAGTGGTTTCCCTTTTTTTGGAGAATTTATATGAACTCTTTGTACATTATGAGTATATAATACACATTGTTATACAGTATCGTATAGTATAGCTTCTCATAATATGCAGGTACTTACAAAATTATACTGTCTCTCAGTTCCTTAATCTGTGATAGGCAGCTTTTCTTTCCTTAAGCTCTCTTTTGTTGCTTCAGAATTTTTGCTTTCTATAAGGTAGGTTTTTTTACTTTCTTTTGTCCTATATAACTTTTATGTATCTTGTTTGAGGTGAATCTTCCCAGCCCACAGGTTGTACCTTTAGACACTTAAATCTTTTTCCAAAGATTTTTATTTTAGGGGCACCTGGGTGGCTCAGTGGGTTAGAGCCTCTGCCTTCGGCTCGGGTCATGATCTCAGGGTTCTGGGATCAAGCCCCGCATCAGGCTCTCTGCTCAGCAGGGAGCCTGCTTCCCTCCCTCTCTGCCTGCCTCTCTGCCTACTTGTGATCTCAATCTCTCTGTCAAATAAATAAATAAAATCTTTAAAAAAAATTTTTATTTTATTCTTGTACATTTAAGATTTTAAATCTGAATTCTTTTTGTCTAAATGGTATGAAGATAGAAGTTCACCTTGATTTCTTTCTAAGTAAATAGCCAGTTGGGTGAGCATCACCTACAGTAGTAACCATCATTTCCCACTGGATTAAAAGTCTTTATTTTACTTGAAAATCCTTTATGTAGTGGGATTTATTTCAGTTCCAATGATGTTTATTATTGTAGCTTTGACGTGACC